>JAWZYV010002117.1:0-16148 GCA_038373885.1 Cheiracanthium punctorium
GGCGAAGTAAATGGAGATCGTTGAATTAGCGGAACTTCAAAAAAATATGAAATACATAGACTTATGAATGTGATATATAATAATGTCTGGCTTCAGGTGTGTTTTAATTACCTAATTCTCTTAGAATACTATTTCGCGGCAATAATTTCGAAGCGAAGCAATATTATGTATGTAATGTCGTGTTATTATTTTGCCCAAAAGCTGTATTTTAAGAAATAGTAGTAAATTTATAAGAATGTAGTATGTGTGAATGCAATATTTAAAAAGTGTTTATTTATAATGACGATCACACTCAAACAAGCAGTATTTACACTTATTTCAGAGCTGTGACATATTTTAACACAGCTTTAAATTGCCGCTAAAAAACTCACGTTAAAATGTTAAATTCATGTTACATTTAGAACTCGCACCATTTTCTAATGTAAATATATCCCATTTATGCCTAGCGTCCCTTTTTTGGGACGGCATTTTCGCTATCAGTCGAAAACGTTATTTATATTTCCTAGCCTTTATTCGCGAGTATTGAACCTCA
This sequence comes from Cheiracanthium punctorium, assembly GCA_038373885.1. Classification (NCBI taxonomy): domain Eukaryota; kingdom Metazoa; phylum Arthropoda; class Arachnida; order Araneae; family Cheiracanthiidae; genus Cheiracanthium; species Cheiracanthium punctorium. Next base: position 533 of record JAWZYV010002117.1, read on the forward strand.
ATTCCACAAAATATTTTAATATGGCCAAGTAGGATGTTGACATTTCAATTTTTATACATAATGATTTTAAATGAAATCATCCCTTGTTCAAAAAGTTGACATCAGAAATATATCAATTACTGCTGGTGTTAGCAAAAATCGAAGAAAGTCGCAAAAATATCCAGGCACGAATGGGATATACCGCGGCAGACGAACATTTCTTTTCTGTGAGCCACAATAGGGGAACCTGGGGAGCCTTGACCACATTTTCAGAAAAACATTTTTGTAAATTTTATTTTGGCAACAAAATAATCCTATTATAGTGAAATTTAAAGGAAATTTTATTGGCATTAAGAATATATTTATGATAATATAAATTGTGCATTTCTTCTTTTCTGAATTTAATATTTTTTTAAACGTTGGAAAGTGGGTCAAGGCTCCCTTTATAAGGGAGCTCAGACCCATGGTATGGGAGACTTGGCCCAGGCAACAATGTATAATTTTAAAATAAGATAAAAATAAATCTTTTTTATTAGTTATATAAGCATTAAGTATTAAATCTTCAGTATGATAATTGAACACTCTGAAAAACATTTTAAGATCATATTTTCTACCATTATGAACATTTAGAGCATAATTATATTGAACTACATTTTAAAAATAATAAAGAACACTGTTCATACAACCAAGTAAGTAGTCCTGCATCTTATTTATGTTAAAATATATTTTATTTAAATTGAACACACATTAAAATGCACACAATGTAACAATATTGGTTTAAATTTTACATTTATCTTAATGGAATAAATTGGGAAAAATCAAATTGAACTTTCATAATCACTCTTTCAGTACCACCAGATGACATAGGACATGGCAATTTAGTCATGTCTGTTAAATACACTACAGATGAGTCTTCATTATCAGGATATACAAAAGTGTATGATTGTTCACATCGTTGTAAAAAGGTGACTTCATACTCATTGTTTTCTAACTTCCATAGGTAGGTAACTTTTTGTCAACCACCTATCCTATTGTAAACATATAAAATTATTTATATTCATATCTAGGTATTATTTTAACTATGACAATGTTTGAAAAGCAGTATTGCTATATTTTCAAAACTATTTAACTAAGGGAGCCGTGATCCAGTGGTCAACCCTCCCTTACATACAGTGGGTCAAGCCTCCCCATCACGCCATTTTGTAAAGAATGGTGCATGGTGATTTGAAACCTGATTCTTTCTATAAACTTTTTTACTTTAATAATAGCTTAATATGACAGTATTTATAAAATCCCACTAGCTCAAAGTTAATTCAATTACTTTCTTTGAAAAACTCTTACAAAGTGTGTTTAAAATACTTACTTTTTAGGCAGAAAAGCTTTCTTTCTTGTTTATTTCCACTCCACTATGAACTGACTGGATGAAACTGCCATCTAGTGAGGGAACGATAAAATATTTTTAAATACTGAAATTCAAGGGTGGGTCAAGCCTCCCTTATGGTCAAGGCTCCCCAGGTTCCCCTATACACACTCGTTCGCAAATATAAACTCAATATTTTAATAATCTTAAGATAGAACATCATTTTTCTTTTTTTATTCATTTGTTACTAAGGCAACCATACCATGTAAGCAAAAGCGAAAGAAATATTTTAAATTTAGTTCTCACGTTAATAATCTCGTTCACATGCTAGGTCGGAAAATTAAAAACAAGTAAAATTAAGCCGGATTCATACTGACCGTATTGCACCGCTAAGACGTCGCAATGACGTCACGTGGCGGAGCAACACGGCGCTGCACGGCGAGCGCTGTGTCGCTCCGCCACGTGACGTCATTGCGGCGTCTTAGCGGTGCGGTACGGCCAGTATGAATCCGGCTTTAGTTATCAATCAGCACGGGAAATGCTTTATTCTTTTGCCGCTAGGATCGCTGCACGTCACTAGATTTCCAATGTTTACATAATTGAAACTTATTTGGGGTACCAAAAATTTAACAATACAGCTATGGAGAGTGTCCACTCCTATAGTATATCTCCGTGCATAAAACTTAACACCTTAAATTTTTTCTTAAAAAAATGATTCGTAGATTCCAGGCGAGTTTCTGTTTTCAGAGATGGCAACTTGGTGACGTTTACAGCCGGTGAAAGAACGTTCTGACTTTAATTTGACAAGGTTAATCAAGGTCTTAAAGCTTTCGATCAGATCGCTGTAAACAGTTAAGTTTAAAATTGCAATTATGACTAGTGTGTGTCTTGTCGTTATTGATGGCTGGGGTATTTCAGAAGAGAAGGAAGGAAATGCAATCGCTAACGCAAAAACCCCCGTGATGTCAGAACTAGCAAAATCAGCTGGTCAGTATGTAACGTTAGATGCTTCTGGATTGTCGGTTGGTTTACCAGATGGATTAATGGGAAATAGTGAAGTTGGTCATATGAACATTGGTTGTGGAAGAGTTATGTATCAAGATATCGTTCGTATTAATATGGATGTGGACAACAAAAAGATCGGTGAAAATCCGAATTTTATTGAGTGCACAAGTAAAGCCAAATCCGGAAATGGAAGGCTTCATTTATTGGGTTTGATTAGCGATGGCGGAGTTCATGCTCATATTTTACATCTGTTTTGTCTTCTTGAAGCAGCTAAAAGTCAAGGTGTCCCAAATACCTTCATACATTTCTTTGCAGACGGACGAGATACAACCCCGACAAGTGGAGTAACTTATGTACAGCAGGTACTAGATAAATTGAAAGAACTCGGATATGGTAGCTTATCAACTATAACTGGACGTTACTATGCCATGGATCGAGATAACCGGCATGAGAGAATTAAACTAGCATACGAAGGAATGGTTCAGGGAATCGGCGAAAAGACCACTCCAAATGATGTGGTTGGTGTTATACAAAAACGCTATACCGATGCTTCTGATCCTCAAACTGACGAGTTTTTAAAGCCCATTATAGTGGACGAAAATGGCATGATTCAAGATGATGACACTCTCATCTTTATCAACTTCAGAGCTGATCGGGTACGACAAATTTCTACAGCCTTTGGTATCAAACGAGAGTTTGAAACAAGCAAAGTACCAAAGAATTTGAAGATATGCACAATGACTCAATATAAAAAAGAATTTCCATTTACTAATCTTTATCCACCAACTGTCCCAGAAAATGTCTTATCGGAGTGGATATCCAAAAAGGGGCTTCCCCAGTTTCACTGTGCTGAGACGGAGAAATATGCCCACGTAACATTCTTCTTCAATGGTGGTCAGGAGAAAGCTTTCGATAAAGAAGACAGATTGATGGTACCTTCGCCAAAAGTTGCAACGTATGATTTGAAGCCTGAAATGAGCTGCATGGAGGTTGCTCAGGAAATGGTGAAAGTGATTGAGCAGAAGAAATATCCATTTGTCATGTGCAATTTTGCCCCGCCTGACATGGTTGGCCATACTGGCAAGTATGAAGCCGCTATTAAAGGTGTGGAAACGACTGATACGGCCATTGGGCTTTTAGTCGAGGCCTGTAAGAAGAATGATTTCGTACTCTTGGTTACTGCTGATCATGGAAACGCCGAGAAAATGATCAGTGAAAAAGGAGGGCCCCATACTGCACATACAACTAACAGAGTTCCATTTTGTATGACAGGGTCAAAGAAATTTAAGGATATTAAGCATAATGCTGCTTTGTGTGATGTTGCCCCAACAGTTTTAGCTCTCATGGGTCTCGATCAACCAGCCGAAATGACTGGACAAAGTCTTTTGGCATAGAGTGTAATATTATTTGTTACCTGGTGAAAGTTTCAATTTTTAAAATTTTATTTTAATGCTTTGGTGAACTGGTGAGAAGATGCATTGTGACATTTTTGGTTGTATTATTTATGCAGTGTTTCATTTTACGTATTTAAATATGTTTCCAAAATCTTTAGTATATCTTTTTTTATTTATTTATTAGGAGAGTTTTATGTAACCAGCTACTGTTTTCTGTTATGAATAGTTATATAAAAAAAAATAGATGTTTAAATTGTCTGTTGTTCATGTGAGGTATTGCATTATAAATTATAACTGTTTAAATGTAAAGTATGTGTAAGATTAGCTGTTATGTGTGATAAAATTAACTATTGTTTGTTTAAGAGAAGTAGAGGATGGAGAGGAAATGTTTATTATGTTATCAATGTTGATCTGAATTATCTGTTCAAGATTTATTAGCGTAAAGTTTTGAAATTTAAATGGAAAATGTTTGGTTATCTAAATGGAACCAAATGCTAAAAATTTTATTGATTTGTTAATAAAATATTTTGCTTATTTATTGCTTTTATGAATATTTGTTTATTCCGCCCCGTCAACATGGAGATAGTTCACAAAACTTTTTTTTTCTTACTAAAAGTTAAGGTTTTGGGCTGTCCATGGGTGATATCACACTTGGAGTTATCTCATGAAATTGTGACAGTCGTCGCTATTGTGCCACTCTCCTAAAGTGAGCATTTAAGAAAGAGATGTATCTGTGTTTAGGGATCGCACTAAAGTCTGATAAAAGGGGGTCACAAAGGCCGATTAGTTTGAGAAATGTGGGCTTTTGCACATGCAAAACAATTTTTGTGCATACCGTATTTACCCGCGTATAAGTCGAGAAATTTTGGACAAAAAAAAAGGCTTTAAAGTGTGTGTGTGTGTGTGGGGGGGGGGGGGTGTTTGACTTATATGAGGGTCCTTAAATTTTTGTTTAATCAGAAGTCAAAAATCTCCTTTGAAAGACAATTGTTCTGCTCTCGCATTCCATAACACAGTGACGTCAATTTCTATATTAGGAAGAATATAGTTATGCAGAGATTGAAAACGTGTATCATGATGAGCTGATGACGACAAAGGAATTTTGTGAATTGTATGGCGAGTCCAGTTCTGAATCGGGTCTTGAATGTTTAACTTTGTGTATACTACTTTACCCTATCTCTGTTATGTCATATTATTATTATTAATTATCAGTTTAATTTTGTATATTATCTTTATTGTTGTATATTTAGTACTTTCTCTTTTTTCCAGATGATTTTGAATAAATGTATTTTTGAAAAAAATTAAATTTATTAACAGGGAAATTAGGGGGTCGACTTATATGCGGGATTTAAAAAAATTCAAATTCCTTGAGGGGAAAAGTGGAGGGTTGACTTATACATGAGATCGACGTATACGCGGGTAAATATGGTATTTTTTGCATCACAGTCAACAAAATTTGTGCAATTTACCCAAAAATCTGAGTAAACGCGAACCCTGATGTATATTGACTGAATAAGCTATGCCATGTTATTTTAAATGACAACAATGAGGGCAGGGGATATGTAGAAAGCTTCCCAGAAATCCAAGTGGAAAGGTGGGAGAGAAAGACCGGATGGTATAAACAGAACAACAATCAGAATTGTAATTTTTAATTCAAGAGTAATAAGCAATTGAAGACCTTTTCAAATCTTGCTTTTGAGCATAATTTTAATGTTCAATTAGATAAAATTTTTAAAGTTTGGTCTTGTCTGACCAATGTAAAACCACACTCTCACCAAAGATTCAGTTTGCGCTCTGATTCCTGAGAACCTCAATGGATTGTTTGAGGTTTAACCATCTCAAATGCATTTTCCCTATTTTCTTTCCATATTCTGTTGAGTTGGAAAGTGTATCATTATTCATGAGGATGCTGTATTTTTCTCCCTTGTTCCATAAAACACATGTTTGGAATCGAAATCTATCTTAAAATCGCCTACTAAAACTGTTTTACAATCTTCACCAAGCATATTCCAGCTTCTGTACTTCACTTTTAAATACTATTCAGAATGTGCATCGTAACCCATGAGTGTGCTGTGTTTGTCTTTCTTGGATTTATTTCTACTTAACGCCCCGACTTTCGCCAAGGTGGTGATAATTAAACATATGCAGTTACCATAATGATTTTTTGTATTTATGTGGCAATTGTAATTTAGAATTAAACTGTTAGTTCGAAACAGCATGTGAGTACAGCATTCCATTACTTATTTATATATTTTGGGTTGCTAGTTAATGTAGTTCTAATAATTAAGTGTCTTCAAATTCCTTAATTGGTTGGTGCATTTATTGCTAATTTGTTCACTTTAGTTTTCATCTAGTTCTGGCTACGCCCCTGCTTTTGGGAGCATTGAAACTTGTGCATAACTCCTTGAGACCTATGACTGCAAAGTGTGGCGGTTTTTCTGGTTATTCATTTGAAAAAAAATATAATTAATGTGAAAATATAATTAATTTTTTTACACTTACGACAGTAAAAAAAAAAAGGCCTGAATGTGTGTGTGATATTTTGAATTCTGCACAACTGTCACATTAAGTTAGGTTTTTAGACCTATGTTTATGGTTTAATATTTTGCATTTTACTTAAATTTTTAAGGAGTTGTCCACAAGGGTGGGACTGGGTGGACCCTGGGTCAAGGGCCCAGTCCAAGGGGAATGGGCGAGTCCAGCCTTACATAGATTGAATTTTAAATTACTATAACTAGAAGTATAGAATTTTCACAAATAAAAAAACAAATTTCACAGGAAAAAATGTAAAATTTTGCTAAAATTTGCATAAACTACTTATAAAACACTTTATATATACCTAAATTTTATATCCAATGCTAATTAAAAGCTACATTGTTGTAATTTCAACATCTGACTGTTTTAGAGTCTCTTCTGTCCATAACGACGGCATTATAATAACTAAAGAAATGTTCTGAGTCTACTCTTTTGGTTGAGCTCCAAATACTCTGTAAAGCTGCTATAGCAATGGTTCGAAAAAAGCACTTACTAGTTCACAGATTTTTCTTAACACTAAGATCTTCATTCCTTTTTATTGATTGTATTATTAGGCAAAGTAAGTGCGTGTACCAATCAATGAGCTCATTTTGAGGAAGTGCTCCGAAGATAGGAACTTTCGAAAAGATTTCGAACAATATAATTTAAGGTGGTCATATTTGCAGCCACAGATGGGCAAAGTATTAAACTAATGGGAAAATAGGCTTCATTTATCATATTTAAATTTCATGTGCAAAGAAAGTTTATTGAAAGTGTTTTCAGATGGTGCTCTCAGCATTTAGATCCGAATCCCTTAACTTTACTCAAGAGTTGCTTTCAAGCCTTTTAATTTGTTCTACAAATTGTGAGTTAATGGGTTTACTTGAATCTTCTAGTTTATTAATTTCACTAATTTCGAGCAGAAAGTAAGTTTCGTAAGCTTTGAGATGAAGCTTACTTGATTCTTGGGTTGACGTTTAAAAGATTCTACAACCTAATTTTCTTTCTTTCTTTCTTTCTTTTTTTTTTTAAAGCTATATTTTGCATTTATTCACAAAAATAAGAAATATTGCCATGAATTCGGGTCTATCTATTCACAAATTTCTGATATTTTGCATCGATTCGCATTAATCTGAAAATTTCGCATCTAATTTGTGAAAACAAAAATTCTGTACCTATAACTAATACAAACTAGAAAAAATATTTTGAATATATTTTTTATCCAACAAAATTTTAGAAGACTACAGTTAATTGTAGCTCAACGTTTAATATGCACTACTGGCCATTAAATTTGCTACACCAGGAAGGAATACAGATAACAAAATCATATTTATTGGACAAATATACTATACTGGAAATAACAAGTGATTAAATTTTCAAGAAATTTGGGTGCATCGATCCTGAGAAATCAGTACCCAGAACAACCAGTTCTGGCAGTAATAACAGCTCTTATGCACCTGAGCATTGAGTCAAACAGAGATTGGATGGCATGTACAGGTACAGATACTCACAGCTTCAACATGACGGCACAGTTCATCAACCTTAATGACTGGCATATAGTGACGAGCAAGTTACTCATTGACCAGACGTTTTCTATTTGTGAGAGATCTGGATAATATGCTGGCCAGGGCAGTTACCGAACACTTTCCGCATCAATGTAGGTCTGTACAATATTGGTCGTGCATTATCCTGCTGAAACGTGGGGTTTCATAGGGATCGAGTAAAGGGTAGAGCCACAGGTCGTAACACATCAGAAATCTTAATGTCTACTGGTCAAAGTTCCGCCAATTCAAACTAGAGGTGACCAAAACATGTATCCCATAGCACCCCACGCGTCCCATCACCTGGCGGGATTATAAAAAACTAAAAATTTTCAGGAATTTTAATGCTTTCAGGTTATTTTTGTTTACATGACATTTAAAAATTACACTCATTATCAAATATATGTGAAGCCCAGTGGTGTAATGGTTAGCTCATTGCGCTACTGTACCACAGGTCTGTGGAGATTCCCAGGTTGGGCAAGGTTGACTCAACGTTTCATCCCTTGAGTGGGTAAAAAAAGTAAAGACCATGCTGGCTTGTGGACTTAACACTGGGGCTCCACATTAGACTGACCATCCGCCTGCGGAATATGCTTCTGCATTCCAAAGCCCCTGGTCACGAAGGCGTGGCTGGACAGTACAGGCCTTGACCTCATGCTGGCTGTTGCTCCACTGAGTTTAGTTTTTATCAAATATGTGTAGTGCGTATTATGTTTGTTTTTTTCATCTTTTGTATCATCGCCCCACAGAGTTATACCTGCATCTGGGTCATACTTGTCCATGGATACTCCATTATATTTCCGTTTTATCAGGTTGTAACGAAAGTTTTCCGCCAGATTTGCTTGAGTCAGCTCATGCGATACCGAGCGATTGATCTTATATGTCAAGTTTATACGATGCCTTGCGCGACTAATAGGCATGGTACTAATGTCTAACTCTTTTAGCTAACTCTCGAGTGGATGAATATTTTATCTTCTTTCACAAATTCTCGTAGGTGGGCCTCATCAGTAGGCCGGCCAGAGCGCTCTGCTTCTTAAATGTCCTAGTCCTCGTTCTTGAAATTTCGGTACCAAATCCTCATAATGTCGTGTGATACAACAATAGTACCTTAAGTTGTACACATGATTCGGTGTCATTCTGTAGCTGACTTTTTGCAACAGAACTGAGAGTAAATGATGGTTCAATCTGGTAGCATGATAGTTCCATTTCAGACACCTTATATTTAATCATAAAGATATTGTTTTACAGATTTCACAACACAGTGCTCTAAAACAAGTCTTTTTCTTTCAAATAACAAAAATCGTTTGACAAAATATCTGCAAAGTCACCAACGCGAACTGCTTGTGCAGACAATACTTCCAGTGGCAGAAAACTTTCGTTACAACCTAATAATTCTGTTCATTGCAGAAAATCTATTCACAAAGAATACAATTGTGATTTCAAAAGAGAAAATACCTAGAAAGTATGGCCGTGAGCAGGTGAATTGAATTTTAGTGTGTGGTGTCATTGATCGCAGGGGTGGCTGATGGGGCTGCCGTCGCCCCCAAAATGAGTAAATGTAGTATATGGAGAAAATTACGTATTCATGGATAATTCTGAAAGTTTCCCTAGTTATCCCCATGGTATATTTGAAAGTTCCCCTTGATTTCAGGAGTTAGGTTCAGCTACAGACCTAAGCCACATTTATTTATTTATTTTGTAATGCATGTTTTTCAAACTGCAAAGATTTAAAACTCGATTTATGATTTTTCTAAACAAATTTCTCCCTTTTCTTTAATTTATTTTTAAATGCGAACATTTTTAGGCCAAAATTAAGGGGATCTCCCCCTCAGAAAAAAAAAAATAATTAAATAAATAAAATGAAAGTTATATCGATTTTTATAAGTTACTAGCCGCCTCCAGCGACCAGTTGGTTCGCCATCTTAATAAATCTTGTGTTTCTCACCGGCTTCCTTGGCACTCTCAGATTCTGAATGGAATTTAAAATTAACAGGAGTGGCCCTAGGGTAAGTGGCTCAAAGATGGCGGCCTTCAGTTCTTCCGCAGACAAACTGTCTGACATTTGCATATCCATCCCTACTACTGAGGATACCCCAAGCAGTTTTGGGGGGATTGAGATCAAGATAAAAGGGCAGGACATTTCATGATATACCCATCACTGAAAAACCATTTTCAAGAGGACTTTGCAACGTAAATGAGTCGTTATGCTGATGGAAAATCAAACTTCGGCAAGCAATTCTCCCTACAAATGGCAGTAAATGGGTTTCTAGTATTTATTGGTAATCAGTGGCTTTTATATGGCCTGACGGAAAAGCCAACTTAAGTTTACCACCAAGTAAAGCCTCTCCACACTGTATATAGAAGCTCCACCTTCTTGTCTTTTGGAGAAGACACAGCTTCCAAACACTGTCCAAAAGCAAAGAGTAAATTTGGCCAAATATCATCAAACCTGGCAGGATCAATGATATGGTGTTACGGTCTCCGATAGGGGGAAAAAAAGATAATTATTTGGATGGCCCATCGACGGCATTGCATTCTATTGACATGACACGAGGTGATCTTCTGCAAAAGACAAGAAGGTGGAGAATATTATTTCATGCATTAGTTCACTGCCCTTAGGTGGGACACACTGTATCTGGATAGATTATTGAAGTTTTGAGCCCATATAACTCCATGAATAATTATGAAAGACTTATTTAGCACTTGCTGTAAGACTTGGTCAAATTTCTTAATTTAATTTCCTTCCCAATCTCCAATATAGTTAAAATTTAACACAAAAGTGATTAGTGCCTGGTGACAATACAGTATTATGCAAAATATTGGATTGTTGTTTAAAACCTTACTTTAGCTCTATATAATAATTTCACAACCTGAAATTTGGGATGGGGCTGGCATATGTGACTGTGATAGCTGAAATCAAACGTATCAGAATTACACTAACAGCAACCTTAATGTAAAATTATTATTTATTGCACAAATATTTCGATCCCCAAGCTGGCAATTTTACTAAAGGTATCATCAGCCGTTTCCAATGGGAGGTTCAGTTCCAGACCCAGCGAGGGGGGGGGGGGGCAGCCAGGGCACTGCCCCGGGGCCCGTGAATTTTTCAAAATGCACTACGAATTTCCTTTCTACATCTTTACTTTTAAAAAAATTACTTTAAAAAATCGCAGCCCAACGCAGTACCAGTTCTAGCTATTTTTCCAAGTGGTGCAAAATACAAAAATGCGCCCCCTCCCTCACACATGCAGCTAGAAAAATTAATTAAAGCCTCCGGATTTATTGAACATACTATCAGAATATAAACTGAACGATCTATTTCCAAATGTTTGCATTGCCCTTAGGGTATTTTTTAACCATTCCAGCAACGGTAGCTTCTGCTGAAAGATCATTCAGCAAATTGAAACTCATAAAAAATTTCTTAAGACCAACCATGTCACAAGAACGACTTGTAGACTTAGCAAGACTTAGTATCGAATCTGACATTGCCAGAACTATTAATTTTGATGATATTATACAAAATTTTGCAAGTAAAAAGGCACGAAAAGCCATTATAAAAATTAAATAACAAATATGCTAATTCTACCATTTATATATATTTTTAACCTTCAAGCATGAATAAAAAATCGTTAGATACGAAGATTTCCTTACTCGTTCTTTTCTTTTAGCTTTCTATATAAAAATTACTAAAAGAAAAAAAAAATTAATTTTCGAAACTATGTGTTCAACTATAGCAAAATATGAACTGGTGCATTTACAGATAAATAACACACTGTTGGTGATGGTGATTTGCAACACATGTTAGACAGCGAGGATGGTAAGGCAAAGGAAGATTTTGGAATCTGGTTAGAAAAATACCGTAATGATACTTCATTTTTTTTATATTTTTCATAATAAATTATTACAGATTGTAAATACTATTATTAAAATTATAATTTAGGTAAGAATAAAAATGACCCCACAATATTAACATTTTAAATTTTAATAACTACTTTTAAAGTAAAATTGGGCAAAATTTAAAATATATTTCTTGAGGGAAAACCAACTTGGGGAGGGGGGGCCGGGAACATTTCTGTCCCACCTTATAAAATTTCTCTCGGAGGCCCTGCTCAGTTCCATCCTCCTCAGTGCATCCACCTCCCGAAACTTTCAGTCACGCAAATTAAAATTTGTAGAAGTTTCTTGACAAAATACTATCGCATTGAGACATAAAACTTGACCCCCCCCCCCCTCCTGAGGCAGGAGCGTAGCAATTCAATAACTTTGGGAACTCGGTATGTTTAGATAGATTACGGAACTATGAAATACTCCATATCGTGCTGAATTTTCTTCCTTCCTGGAGGTATGGAGGCGGGCTTCAGCCCCTAAGCCCCCCTTTCCAACGCCACTGTCCTGACCTGAATGCTCAGGAGCAGAATTTTTAAATTCAGTATTAAAATGTATCAATTTCACTGGTGGTTTTAGATCATTGCATAACATCCCAGAAATCTGATAATTGATAGATTAGGAATTTCAATTTAATTGTCCTCTAGATTTTAAATGAAATTGTTCTTAAAATTTAACGCATAAATTATCGTTATTGGATTTCTCTACGAAATTCTCTTTCCCATCTGTTGCATTTAAGTTTAGTGCTGCCATCTATTGATGTTATTTCTAAGTGAATAGCTACAGAATAAGATTTTCTCATCCGTAAATAATTTGCAATCGCATGAATGACTTTTTGAAAAAAACTGAATATCGGAATGTAAGCGACTTTAAATTGAGCCTCTAATATGAAACTTCCACTTTTCAGTAGTAGTTTCAGGAATTTAAGAAAAAGGTAAATTCATCAGTAAAAAGGTAAATACAATCATACACAAGGGATATTGCGCGTATCCTATGTGAACAACTATTAAATACCTGTGGATTAACTAAAAATATTTAGCAAAAGTCTATATAGATGAAACAAAGAAAAAACGAAGAAAAAACTAATAGTAATTAAAGAAAAAACTGATAGTGGAAGAATAGTTAATTTTAAAAGTCACCTACAGATAGCGTCACTGATTTATTTTAAGACTTTAAGGTACGGGAACATTCATGTGTCTGTAATACACGGGCCTCCAAAAGTTAAGAAACAACCAGTTTTTTGTATCTAATTTGCAAAAGAATGAATGTAGAAACACCAAATTTTCATTAAAAGTGCACACAGCACCAGTACTTTTATATTGACTGACTGCAACATAGAAGTTTACATAAGAAAAGCGCAATAATGATTTACAAAAGCAATCTCGCTGGGAAAGTCATTTCTTGGAAAAAATAATATATCACAGTTTTATGTGGTAAAATGTCATAGAGACATAACAAAAAGGAGTTTTATTAAAGGATATGCCCACCCCTAGCTTGAATGCATTGGCGGAATGGACTTTCCATGCTGTCAACTAAGTTGTCGGTTACCGAAATGGAAGCGAAGACCAGACACTGAGTAAGCTTTGTTCCAGCTCTCCTAAAGACCTTGGAGGTAGACTTAAAGCAGCAACTTGTCTACCAAGATAGACCCAAAGATGCAGTATCGGATTTGAGTCTGGAGATTGAGCTGGCCATTTCATTCGCTCTAAACCAACAGATACCATCAATCCAACACTGTTGAAAGGCACAGTTACCGAGGTGTTTGAATAATGGTTTGGGCAGGGTCTCACTGACCTGCATGTGTTCCAGGGAGGAACTCTGACTGGTGTGAAATATTGGGATGAGATCATTGCATCAGGCCATATGTCCGCCACCGCCAATATGCCGGTGCATTTGGTATTAAGATATTCCTCAACAACAACAGCTCGGTGAGGTCATTATCATCCTTCAGAGGGATATTAATGCCAAATTGACGGACATATGGCCTGATGCAATGATCTCATCCCAATATCTCACACCAGTCAGAGTTCCTTCCTGGAACATATGCAGGTCAGTGTGACCACCGAGTGAGATCCCTGCCCAAACCATTATTCAAACACCTCGGTAACTATGTCTTTCAACAGTGTTGGATTGATGGTATCTGGTGCTTTGTTCCCTCCAGATCAGCAGACTCCCCGAATCGCTTGCCAGTGTCCAGTGTGCATCTGGAGTCGTCTGTAAAGAGTAAGGAGCCCATCGCTGTCTGGTCCAGGAGGCCTCACCATGGCACAGTGGTTATGCTACTGAAAATGGTGGATGGCCGAAGTGTGAAGGTCCCGGGTTCGGGTCCCATCGCGCGGCTGTCGATCGATCTAACGGTCTGGAGTTTTGGTAGGTTTTCTCCAGAAGTAACGTGAATACGCGCTTACTCTACTGCCTTATTGTCAACAAATCCGACAACGAAAGTTGTAAAGCAATTTAAAATTTCACTCGTGTTTACGAAAGCCTGCATATTTTTCTCTCACTCATATATGCCTGTTCTTTTCTATATATATATATATATAAAGATGTGGTAACTATCGTTTTTGCATAAAGTTCATTTTCATCATTTATATAAACTATAAATTTTATTGTTAGTGTCATTTTTTTTTACGGTGAGCTTCGAAAAACATGTTGTTCCTTAACTTTTGGATGCCAGTTATACACAGTAAAAAAATTCAGAAAAGTTACATACTTATAGCAGAAAGGTTTCCGAAAGTATAGCGTAACCTACCGATGCTCTACTCGAACTCACGATTTCGGAAACATAACCCACATTTCGGCGTAAAATATTTACGGGGAAAGGAAATCTTTATTTGGGACTTCGCGCGCATGCGCCAAGTGCCAAGAGACAGAAAGATAAGAGAGAACGCGTCTTCCCTAATAGCACAGATGATCACGAAAGAGTCGCTGTGACGTCACAGAGGGTCACAATTGTCACAGGACTGCCACATTGTAACTTGCAGGGCCCGATTATGACCAACAGGGGCCCCGGGCATTGATGAATTTGGGGTCCCCATCTATAAAGTTTGTTTTCTTTTTCATAAAATTTTGACATATAAAAGAATATTTCAGAACAACATTTGAAACTGGGGGCCCTGGGCAAAGTCCCGATTTGCCCATGCGATAATAAGGGTCTGGTAACTTGTGAGTGATGTAACTCAACTGTGTGGTCACTGCGAAGTTTATTTGTGACCAGTCACCAGTTGACGTCGCCGGATGAATACTTAAATAAAACAGCACATTATCTTCTGAAAATAATTTATGTGAAAAAAAAAAAAAAGATTTAAGATTTTTAATTTATATTTATTAATTATGGTATTTTCCCTCCATTTATAAAATACTCCAAAAAAATTTTAAGTTTCCAAAACAAGCCATACCACAACTAACTTTTGCAGCAGTCAGTTTACTTTTAAAGCAAATTCAAGCAAGACAATCACAGCGTCGAGGTAACGTGCTCTCTTACGGACGCGAACGTCCAGGGTTAGACTCTGATCGCAGATCCTGAGCGCTCCTTCCGTTGGAGTTTGGTGCTGCCATCTAGTGCATGTTACTCGAAACGCTTCAACTAGAGCATGCTACATTTTCTGAAAAACTCAGAAAGGTTACTCGTTAATTCGGAAACCTTTGTGAAATACACGGAAAGGTTACTCAATATTTTACCAAAATATACAGAAACGTTACCCATCTTTTCCAGAAACCTTACCTAAAAAGCAGGAAAATATGTAAATATTTTTCCGAAATATGCAGAAGCGTTTCCAAATACTTTACCCGCATGGTTCGGAAACGTTTCTGCAATTTTAAACTACAAGAGCTGCCCCATATTTTGGGGTAACGTTTCCGAATTTTTTTTTACCGTGTACAGCATACACGCAATGACGCCCGGTGGTGCGACGGTTGGCACATTATGCTGCCGTGCC
>JAWZYV010002118.1:0-16417 GCA_038373885.1 Cheiracanthium punctorium
TTGCAATTTATTTCCTTCACGTGTGTGGTAACATTTCTACGAAACCCATTAAAGAAACGCTTGTAAATCCAAATTATTCAGAGAAGCAAATGCGTTTGGGTAGGTTATTATTGGAAAAATTGGAACTGTTTAAAGAGCTATAGTTTCATAGATCATGCTTTTCGTTCAATAAATTTACTTTTATATTTTAAATAAGTGTTCTTTTCCGGTGCAAAAAAACCCTTCAAAAATACTTATTCCCTCAGAAGTTCAATAGAGAATGCCAAAATATCGTCTGCAATATATCAAATGCTGAAAATTTGATTTTAAATTTTCCTTTTGTTAGGTGTAATCTGGCAATCAATGATATTGCTTTCTTTCATTATTGACACTTAATCACAGAGTTTGGGGTAAAAAATATAGGGAAATGGTCGACGAGCTAATACTTAAATAATTTCGTAAGTTTCACGTAGAACTCTAAACGTTATAAAAACAAATTATTACCATTTTCAACCGATAGTTTTGCTCCTATTAAATAAATTTTAATCACGTCTATTAAAAAAAAAAATCTGCTTCCTCCCATATGTATGACGGGTACCCAGCTAGTATTAGCTAAAAACATTCGTACATTTTAAATAAATAATACGCCTTATTAATAAATTGAAATGCCAGATCATTTTGAGACATTCTTTATATGAATGAACTATTTATGTATTTTTCTCAAAAACATATGCTATAAAAATTTAACCCCCTTTCCCTATTTATAAGACATGAGACTGCACCTGCACCTGCACCGTCTTTATTACACCCAAACTTTAACCTCTGCATTTTTTCTTTAAAATAAATTTAAATTTAAAGAATCTGATCACATTGCATGTCCCAAATTTAAAATGTAATCATAATGGTTGAATTTTAGATAAATGGTATTCTTTAAGGAATTCTCGAAATATAAACAAAATAAGATTTGCAAATTGAAGATTTCCCAGACTTCAATTGCAAAATTTCAAGAAACGTATTTACAACTTTTCAGATTACCCCCCAAAAAAAGTAAATGCATGGTTTTAAAATCAGCCATTTATTTAGATTTCTTCGTATGTCAGGAATATCTAATTTCCACGCAGGTCTGCGTAAACGAGCCTAAATGAAATGTAAAGCAAAAGAGCAGTTTTTCAAAACTCCTTTAAGTGGAGCTTTCGTGAAAGGGTACGTGAGAAGATTCGAAAAGAACTTTAGAACTTGAAAAGGGATCATGTCATTTGCATAAAAATATATGCCGGTGTCACAGACGCAAACGAAAACAATAAATAAGTTCTATCATAACATTTTAATATCAGCTTCCATTTCGTTTTATTTTGCAACTATAATCCATTGTTAGAATAGAATGGGAAAGAGCAGATTCCTCTTTGTATTGGAACGAAAAATTTCACCATCTCAACATCAAAATTTCAACAACGCTTCGTTCTGTTTGAATTCAATTATACAAATGTTTAAAGAGATTATTTTTGCCAAAAAGTTATGATTATAAAAGTTTAAGACACTTTTTGAAATTAAAATGCTTAGTGCACTGTTTAAAAAAAAAAGAAGAAAAAGAAAAATGGTAAAAGAAGCATGAGAATTTTTTTTTCATTTTTAGCAGTAGCACTTGAGCATGTGTTCATTGATTACAGTGCGAGAAGCACACACAGCACAAACACGAATAGAAACTCAAAAAAAACATTAAAAAGTTCAGTATGCAAAATTAAGAACATGTGGAGAATCAGTATATGGCAAACAGACAGTGACGTAATGTTAAGTAGTGCGCATCCTCGGGATGCACCCTGGGTAACACTAAATCTATTACATCTGCAGAGGACGGATGGAGGGTTAAAATATTGATTGAGCAAATAAAAAACAATGGGTTCAGGTTGTAAAATAATACTCTACACTTTTAAGGCCCGGGTACGACTCCCGACCGGGTTTTGATTGTAACGTCGTCAATCCCTTCATAGGGCCACCTTCTAAGTGCTTCCATACCAAAATGGCTAGCACGTCTGGCCTTAGTACAAGCCAATGCGAAGAGTCAAAAAAGAAGTACGTTGATTCCACTTCATACAGTTGATATTTACAAATAAAAATGGAAAGCATCAAGTCATAAATTAATACACGTCTAAAAAAACTGGAAAATTTTTCATTCGGTCAAGTTTTATCTTGTATCTAAACGGACTGTTTCCTGTTTTGCATTTCTTCGATGCTTTTCATGTAATTTACGCTGCTGCAACATACCGAAGTGCACAACCTTTCGTGATCAGAATAAGTTAGATCATTGTCACCTACAGGCTATAAGTCAGTGGCACTCGGGAATGAGTAGAGAGTTTGGTAATTGTAGCAATTCTCCTAACTTGCTTTTCTGCTGCCTGGTGGAGCATTTTCCCGGATTTCTCGTATTCGGCGAATTCCTTTTTCTTAGTAATAAACTGTTTTCTCTATCAAGTACTTTTTTTTCAATTTCAAATTGTATGTGATATATATATAAGCAAAAATAACGTTACAAAAATTACACATTGGGTGTACGTTAAATTTAATCCAATAATTTCGAAAAAGCGAAAATTAAGACTTTATTCGGCAAATCGAAGCACTGTATCTCAGAATAAATATAGCATTTTTAACACATGCCACAACGGATCATTAAATGTCACAGTAATACCACAATTCGAATGGCAATATAATCCCCGGCAATTCGAATGGCAATATAATCATTCACATGGCTCTGCTCTCTATATTCGAAGTCCGTCTCAGCAACGACAGAGACTCTTTATTTACTAGCCGGCTTCGCTCACACGGGCCGCTTTGCGACTGGCTTGTGCAACCTTCGGCACACAAGCCTCTTCGCGACTGGCTTGTACAACCTACGGCACATAGGCCTCTTCGCGACCGAAATTCGAAACCTACGGCCGTCCGCCTTCGGCAACCAGCTCGTCCGACCGCTTCACGTCCAGCCTATGCAACGCACGGGCCGCTTTTATACGTTTCGTTGAGCAGCCGCATCTGGCAACCAACGGATCCACCAACGGCCTTTTCGCAACCTACGGGCTACCCGCCTTCGGCGACCACTTGGTCCGCAAACGGGCCACTTCGAAAAAAAATGTGCAACCTACGGGACGCTCGCCTTCGGTGACCAGCTGAATGAAAGCTCAATAGTTTGTCCATAATCGTATATTGTTTTTTAATTCAATATGCCCGCTCGCGCGGACCGCGTGCAACGACTGCACCTGATTCATGACCCCTTCCACTCATTTATCGCTAACACCTATGCAGCTACTAAAAACAAATAGAGTCCAGTCGTCGGTATAGTAACCAGTCTTCCTGCCCCAACGCGAACACAGAAGAGAAGTACGGGGATTTAGCACGGTTGCTTTCCCATCTCTCTCTCTTTCACCTAGCCTTTGCTGATTGGAAAAAACGATCCGAATCCAAGGCAAAAACGGCTTTGCTGATTGTAAGCAATGGCACACATGCGTAAAACATCGGCTTTAAAAAACAACAAATTAAAAAAAGTTTAAATCTTACTTAAAAAGCTAATTTAAAGTTTCATAAAACAGCGTGAATGTGCGAAAATCAGCAATGCAAGATTAATCAAATTTGACAATTAAAAAGGGCCGAAATATTAAAAAAGTGAAGCTATTAGCCTGAGCAATCAATTAGTATTAAATGCACAGTTACAGGAGTGAGGGACGTGGACCCTGCTTCACAAGTCATTCCACAGAATGCAGGGAAACGGTTTATGTCACAAACTATAAAAATGGTTTGTAATTTAAATCCAAAAGCTGCAAAACTGAAAATTTAAATCCAAAAGCTGCACTAAATATGTATAAATTGTATAGCAAACTGCAATAACAAAAGACATATTTAAATCTAAATAAATAGTAAAAACAAAAGAAAAAATATAGACAAACAGGCAACAGGCTACACGCACTGATTGCAAGAATATCTATAATGTAAACATAAAATAAATCAAATCTTGATTTGATTTATTTTATGTTTACATTATTACTCATTTCACTTGCAAATAGAAAGTGTAAATGCCTGCCAACAAACGCTTATAGATTTACGACAAAAACAAAACAAACGTTCCAAAACAATCGAAATAAAAGTTACTATCCAACAACGTTGAAATCAAAATCCATCGAGTTAAACGAATTCAAAATTAAACAAACGCTTATGAAAAAAACATATGTCACCAAAGCAATCTAAAATACTCAATTAAACACTTCAAAACTAAACAAATGCTTATGTATTTATGACAAAAATAAATCAAATATCCAAAGCAATCGAAATAAAAGTTACGTTCCAACAACGCTGAAATCAAAATCCAAACGGTTAAACGAATACAAAATGAAACAACAAAAACAAAATAAATGTATACAACAAAAACAAATTAAATGTATACAACAACAAAAACAAAATAGATGTATACAACAAAAACAAAATAAATGTCATCGAAACAATCTAAAACACTCTATTAAACACTTTTAAAATATGTTTTCACAAATGTCACGCCGTTAACATTTAAAACACTGCGGTGCGAGCAATGAAAAAAATAAAGTGACTTCCAAAAACAACAACAATATACGTTTACGTTTTCGCAAATGTCACCCAGTTAACATTTAAAAAACACTAAAAACTAATAATTAACAAAATTATATAATACGCTTAGCTTGTTTTGTCCTAAATAATCCTTGTTCTAAAAAGTGACATCTCATCTCAACGAGTGTTATCTATTTCTAAAAGAGCATTCCTGCAAATAGATGTTTAAGTGTTGTGCAAACAAAATTTATGGATAAATTTGCAAAAAATCTATCATAATTTTTCAGTTAAAAACTGTCTTTGCAGTGCTTGTCACTCAAAAGGAGTATTTTCGCCAATCTCTAAGGCGTCATCTAATCGATGTGCGCGAGATATTATATTCCGTGATATTTTTTCAAAGAATCAAGGAATGAATCGTGCCGCTTCTGCTTACTTTTTCAAGGTGTAATATCTCGCTAGATATTTAAAGTTGAAAGTAGATGCAAATTAAAAAAACGTTAATATTTTAGAGATTTTTCGAACTGTATAAAAAGTTTTTGCTTTTAGTTAGAGATAAAAATCCCGTTTTTATCAAAATTTCAACATGGCCGCAGATGCACCAAGAGCGTTGATCACCCGGTCAATCCCGGAATTGTGACTCACAGAGCTTTTATTAGTTAAACTATAGATTTCTAATCTGGATGTGACGTCATATAGCACGTGAGATCATATTTCTGGATTTTTCTCGCAACTTCTTTCCTAATTGAGTTACAGCCAAAATTCCATCGCTTTCAAGTACTTTCTTTTGGTCGCCAAAGTTGCCAGATTTGTCTCCAAATCGGTTGCCCAGTTTGTCGCCAAGATCAAGGGCTATATACTCATTTCACTTGCAAGAATGCCTGTACAACTCTCTTACCGCAACACACATTGATACGGGAAACAACATTACTGTTTTGTAACAATAATTTTAATAAATACTTCCATAAAACTGTATGTATCATTTGAATGTTAAATGTGTCTTTAAATTTTTAATTTCGCATTTAATTAGAGTTAAATCTTAACTATTTTATTACATTTCTTATTTAATAAGTGACGCCAATAATATTAAAAATGCAGAGAAAATAATTGTGGGTATTTATAAATTTCAATAATTATGAATATACAAATACTTGCTCGCTCTCACACATAAATATAATTTATTATGGGTTTAGGTTATAATAATTGGAAGTAATGACTTTCTTTGTGCTTTCTACACAATTATAAAAACGTTTAAGGTATCCGTACACCTGCGGAGACCTTAAAAAATTTTACACTTAAAACTATATTTTATCATTAAATGTAAGAAAAAAATGAGATAATCATTTAAAGCAAAGTTATCAAATATCTGTAAAAAACATTGGGGCAGGAAAAGACAAAAAAATATCAAAATTTTTGCATTTCCGCAAAACACCATAACTCGAAAAATTATTTACATGAGCATAGTTCATGAGCAAATTATGTTCATGAGCATAGTCTATTCCTTTTAATAATACATAAACAACATGCGAACAAAAATTCATCCCATTCAATGCATTGGTTTTTAAGTTATGATGTTTTGCGATAACTCAATCGTCAAAAAACTTCATTTTAAGAAAACGCTAAAAACAACTTTCATATACACTTTATTTAGCTTAGAGCTACTAATTTTCAAACTGCTATATCTCTGCTTCTATTTGAGATACAATAAAAATTCGAGTGGTTTTAGAAAGATAAAAGATCAAATTTTATTATTTCATGAAAATTGAAAAATCGATTTTTTGATCGAAAATTACGTTTCTGAGGTGTACGGATACCTTAACAATCTTTCAAGTACAGACTGTTACCAGTTTTTTTAAAAGAAAAGTAATTCAAAAATGAAAATATTTTTCGGTGAATAAATAAACTAAATTAAAAGTATTTTATGTAATTATGCATATATTTACATGTAAGCGATATTTATTCATAATCAGATTAATTCAAATAATATTATAACTGATAATTTATTTTATTATGCTAAAACTGATGCAGTTAAGTGAATCACATCCGTGAGTGAGCCTTAATAGGATTAACATAAAAAATAATAATCTACTTAAGCTTTTTATGTTTTGTCCAAATGTCCCAGAAAATAAGCCATTAAATATAAGAATTCCATGTGTATCTATTAAATAACAATGTTTCCTGCATCAAAAATGCATTAACAACAACAACAAAAAAAAGAGACGGAGACAGTTTTAACAACATAGATAAATGAGATAGATTTGTTTCGTGTTAAGTATAAAACGCATAGAAATTATATCGTTGATTTGCTTAATTTTAGTACCTTAAAATATTTACTGAATAAAAGATTTGTTCCAAAAAGGGATTCAAGCATATTTTTAATAAAAACTTGTTTTATCACCAGATCTGAATACTGAACAGAGCAGATAAAAAGTGTGGGAGTCATTAAATCGCACAATTATTTTAAATATAGGAGCTGTATAGTTTTTTCTTATTTTAGCAAACTCATTTAAAATTCTCTCAAAGTAAGATACGAGATTTGAATCAATCAAATCGAGAATATTATTGAAACATACAGGAGGCTCAGCAAATAGCACCCTGGCATGCTTTTGGGGAGGAAGGTGTCTGCAGTTGATTTTTAAATGTCCGGTCTATCCAAAGCAGCGCCTCGTCTCACGTTTAAAGTTTCCTATACGAGGGGTACGTTTTTCATGTTTGGCTTGACTGGACATAGCAATAGCGGCACGGTCGCCTAAGCTTTGTTTCAACCTGGCTTCCTCAGCTAATAACTCAGCTAGAACTTTATCGAACTTAAATTCATCGTCATCCCATCTATAGATGGCCTGCACAATCCCTGCGTACTCAGGGGGTAAATACCTAATTAAGTTAACCTAACCAAGTTAAAAATCTGAGAAAAAGATCAATAGATGGGAGCAGCAAACGGTATGTTTATTAAGTAATGAGTAAAAATTTTATATAGAACTTTCGAAACAGTAGTTACAAAAACCGCTAAAAGATTGCGCCGTAAAAGCAGACCTCCATATTCTCCCAATCTGACTCCTTTTGACTACATTCTGAGGAACATATTGAAAAGATTATTTACTGGAACCATCCCACGCGCTAAGCGAGTTTGAATAATTAATTGTGCCGCATGTGGATTCAGTTCTGTTCAGGCATATGGGCTATGGTAAAAGAAGAAAAAAAGTCGTTATTCACTTGTTCATCATCTCTATCTGTCGAACGGTGGATATTTTGAAAGGTTGTGCTGCAGAGAGAATGAGCTTATACCTATACATGATGATCGTCGTCGATTTGGACGTGCAGCGCCCTCTGTTAGCAGTGGCGTACGCATGGGGTATTTAGGGGTTCTAATCTCCCTTGCGGAACATTTTTTAACATATAATCCATAAATTTTTAACTTCCAACATAAAGATTACGCCTTTACACATTTAAGATTACGTTCTTACTGCGAATGTTACTTACCCCTTATGCTGCTCCCTTGGAGGAGAGAATAATACAGAGTAGGCTTGAGGAGCCACACTCCCCAAGGTTATGCGTACAGTTACTTCTTTTTCTCCCCATAGAAGAACTAGCGGGTGCCTACTCCGTATTGACTATCCGTTCCTCCAAGGCTGCTCCATAGGCATATCTCCCCTTAATGGAAGTTTGTGAACTCCAGCCTTATTAGCAGTTATTGTAGTTACAATTTAAAACTTCTGTATAAAATTTTTATACGTGACATGGTAAACGTACCTCTTGCTGCATTCTTCTATTGAACTTTGAGATTTCTAATTTTGAAATCATGTTGTTATTTGTTGGATACATGTAAAAGTATACAAAATTATCTGTGTGATGTTTTTGAGCAATAACCTCCTTTGATGCTGTCGAAATACTGTACATGGATAGCTTCCCATCACCTCCTGCGAGACCAATTTTTACTGCAACACCCTTTACATTTATTTAAACTAAAATATCTTTTCGTTTCTCAACTTCAAAGTTTTGTTTTATCAAACTTATTTCTTTTTCACTCATTTCTTGTTCATTTTATTTTTGAAAACTGCCTCAAATCAGTTCTTACAGCAGAATTTTTCCGTTAGGCATCTTTCAATTTTGTATCACCTAGATATTCAAACGCCAATGAGGGAAATGAACACTGGGCACAAAAGGTAGGAGGGAGAGGTCAAATCCTATAGCACCTTTTCTCTTTACGTATGCCACTATCTGATCGTATTATAGATTGGAAACAACTTCACATTTTTGCCTTTACCCAAGAAGCTCAAAGAGTTAATACGGAGCTGTTGAATTCTTTAAAAATAATAGAGGAGTAGCAATATGAGGGTCTTCTGCAAGAGGGCGTTATATATAAGCGGTGGTTGGAAGTGTTGCACCGCTGAAAGGAAGAAGCAACTCCTGCTCAGTATGACGTTGTGGCTTACTGTCCTTCAAAAGACGTTCGCTTTATGGACGACAGACGAAGAAAAGATATCCGAAGACAGAAGTAGAGAAGGTGATCTGCCGACAATAAACGAAGTGATTCGAAGGCAGACAGGAGACATCCCAACGACGAATGTCAATGACCGATGCCGACTAAAAGCTGACGCCTGATGCTGTTTTGCCATCATATTCTATGTTAAAAAAATAATTGTTATGTTGACAGTAAAAGCATAGTTTATATACTTCAAAAAATAACACAGGCTGTAGGAGAGGACAAAAATCTAACTATGATCCACGATATAGGGTGTTAACATACAATCATTTTTTTCTGATATTGAAAATATCGGTGTCTCTTTTCAGGGTAATTTCAATTGAAAAGATTGATAAAAGGATAAAAAAAAAATTAAAAATGTTACTAATGTGTAAGTGATTTGCATACATTTTTACAGGCAATAACGGACTGATACAGCCAAATACTAATAAAACAAACAAAATTGAATTAGTGCGATAATTCGGACAATTGTTACTTTCCGAATTCGGAACAACTTGTAATTCCGCCGATTTACATGAAATGTTACATAGGCGAGAAATGAAGGAATATAAATCTCTTAAAAATTATTTCTTAATCATTAAGCAGTTTTGCACGGAAGGTCATATTGAAGACTGCGCATTAATGCAATATGCTATAATTTGAAATTAATGGCTCTATTTCAGAAAAATAATTTTTGTACTGCTCTCTCTCAAAATATTTAGGAATATAAAGAGAAACTAACATACGGAAAAATCACTACTTGTACTGTTCTGCTATGATGGAATTATCCGAAAAGATCCCATAAGTGCTGTAGCAAATATAGGCTACGACTACCTTCGTTGCTGTACAAATTACGGTGAAATGGGAGAACTAAGTAGAAGCAATTTACTCGTATTTGCTACTTAAAATCTCTATATCTCATGACATGATGATGTTTGATGCCATCGTTTATCCTGTATTTTACGATTTTACACTAATACATCTCACGTGTATGACTAATACATCTCACGAATTAGACTTAAAATAATGGAACATATGCATTCATAATGCGCAAATTGACAAGTGTACCACTTAATTACAGTTTGCCCATTTTTCAGTCACTAATACTACCCAACCAATATTTCTGCGAGATAAGAAGCTAACAAATTCATATGTCATGATAAAGTGACATTTATTAGTAGAGATTTCCTATTCTTTCGTAACTATTAAATCATCATATGTGCTTGTGTTCTAACATGTAATTCATCTTTATAAATATCTTAAGATTTGACGTTTTCAATCCTTAACTCCTGGAAGAATTCTTTATATTCATTGACTCTGGTTTATGTAATTAGTTTTTAAAACATGATGATATATTTTGAGTTATAGCTCTTTGTTTTGTGAGATTTAACGATTGATGATACAAATTTTTAACTTTTTTATTCAAACGACTCGAAGATAAATTTTCGTGCGATTTTTCTTTTAATATAAGAAAATTGAATAAATTGCTAGTATAGAAAAATCCGTATATTTCTTCTTGTAAGTAAATCAAATCAATGTGTTCACACACAAAAATAAATTCCAAGTCAATATTTTGTAGAAAAGAAAGTACCAAAATATCCACAAATAAAGGAACATTTTTTACTGGATATGATAAAGCAGCGATTCCATTTAAGGTAACGGTAAAACAATTGAACAAATATTTATAATTATTGTAAAACTGTGTACTTTATGAAACAATAAAAAAGGTTAATTCGGCGATAAAGTAAAAAAAAAAACGCCAGGAAATGTCGAAAATTAAAGTAAAATATGCTTAATTACTAGATATATTTAAAAAGTAAAATAAAATACTTTGAAAAGAGATATTAAAACATACTTATGATGAATCCATAAACACATAAAATAAGCATACGTAGTTCTCAAAAAATCGCCTACTTCTAAACTGCTGTTGGTATTAGAGATAGATTTAGAAAACCAAGAATTTGGTAAATGTATTAGCGTTTTCCATTGTTGTCACTAAAAATTGTACTCTTTGGAGAGAAAGAAATAATCGCGAGTGTGCCATTGCCTATGAATAAAGTGCCGAAAAATCCAATTTTTTTTTTTTTTTTTTCAGACTACCTTTCATATATTCATGTGATTTCTGTAGATAATGTTGCGGAAACAAAAAATCATTGAATCCTGCAGAAAATATCTTTATATTCTAGCCTCGAAAGCAATGACTGTTTTTTTACAGTGAATCCTGGCCCATGCTGGAGAACCTGATAATGAATGGGCTGATAAACTAGCTATTAAGGCAACTGAAATTTTGCATTCAAATGATAGAAGAGTACCATTTACATCAATGGAAAATATAGTAAACAAATTTTTGGGGCAAAATTATGTATATTTCATACTTGCGACTTTCCGCTTGAAGGCCTCGGATCAGAATTTTTCATTAAACATTTGCACGAGATTGGTATATATTACATTGGCCCTTGTGGACTTACTGTAAATAGAATTTTGAGATGGACCGACATCATTTGTTAAAATATTCTTCGTTGAATGAGAAAGCCATTTATAGTTGGTTCGGTCGGGGTAGAGAATTGATGCAATTTACATCGAGCTACTAAAATAATTCTATACTTATTTTCCAGTATAATGTAGACACATATTTTTACTTTTTTATAGTTCATTTGCAGTTTATATTGTTGTTATGAAGTTAATTTCTGTTTTGTTCTTTTTGTAATCCTATTTTTGTACTTATTTCATGCTGCAATCTCACGAATCTTTGATGCATGGAAACAATAATGTGTAATCAAGTATTTGGGGGAGGAGTAAGGGGAATTACGGCACGAATATAATTTGTTTTCTTGGCTATGCCATCTACATTCACCATTCGAAACTAATTGCGTAATCACGCAGATGTTTTATAGCGGATAGGTTAGTATTGAATATTACAACTAAAAACGTAAAAACGCAATATTTTAAAGCAGTAGGGGAAGTCGGGGTACGGTGAAACAAAACGTACGTGTACCGTGTAAGGAAAGTATTGTAATAATGAAAAAAAATTGATTTTGAGATTTTGGTGTATTTACACGTTTTGAGGTCTTCTGAATTCCTTTATGCTATTTTTACGATATGTATGTATGTGTGTGTGTGTGTTGTGTGTGTGTGAGTGAACATGATAGCTCCTAAACCATGACTTCGATTGAGCTCAAATTTGGCATAGATATTATAGACCACCGTTGCACGACTAGCATTAATTTTGGAGTTTATAGGACTAATAGTTTTTTACAGGGCTATGAAAAAGATTTCTTTTACATTATGGCCAATGGACGTAAATTCTCGAAAGTGCACTAGCGTCTGAACGGCGCATTCGATTGAACACAAATTCGACATGTATATAAAAGGTCATGGTCACATGATCTGCATAGATTTTGGTGTGTGAAGAGTTGATTATTTGTTCACTGTGCAAAAAATAATTCTTGGCCTATGGACGCAAATCTTTTAAAATGAGCAAGTGTCTAAGTGGTGCATTCGAAAGAAGTTCAAATTGGGTATGTACATTATAGGTCAACTTCACTAAACATGTATCATGTAGAACGGCAGTTTCTACGAGTGACGCATCAGCCCCAACCAACCAACCGTAAAATTTCGCGGCACTTATATATACAGCCAGTTTTCGAATTTCTTTGTTGTTCTCTTCTGGATCTCGGAATCCGCTTTAACGAATTTTTTACAATTAATATATGATTTTAATCGGTGCCAAATTCGATGAGTGACGTCGCCGGTTAAGCTAGGAAAACTCGTTTTTTTTATTTAATCCAGTTCAAAGAGGGAACTATTTAACCCGCGTAAGGAAATACGGAAAATGATCTTGTTTCAAAGGCGGTAAACAAGGCAGGGAGTAGGAATACAGTGCTGTAGATCCGTGACAAGATTTGTACAAGTTACCTTATACCCTAAACCAGTTTGGTCGTGCACAGCTTGGGCGATTCGCTTCCGGTTTTCGACCAGAAAACTTAGGTTCTGTACCCGATGTAGCACTTTTGCGAGATGAGCTTTGTGTTACTGTCGTTTTTGTTTTATTTCATTTTAAAAAATAATAACAGATTATTATATACTTTACTTATTTTTTCTGTAATTTATTTTGCTATAATTAATAATTAAAAATAGTTAAGACTTTGAATTAAAAAAATAATTAATTTAAGTATTTTTTGGTAAAACTCCTTCCTAACCTTTTCTTTAAGTATTTCGTTTCCCTAGTATTTTGATAGCTATTTCTAATTAAATTAAGTCTTTATTTTTCTAATATTATTAATTCTATTTGGAAAATTCAATATAAAATTAATATTTCAATGATTTTTTTTCTCTTCAGAAAGCTCACATAATTAATTAATAATAATTATTTAGTATTCAAAGGAAAATAAATAGTAGTTTTACATACTAACTAGTTTTAATAATAATTCTTTTACTCTTCGTGTATATATAAAATTTATTGAAATTATTGAATTATAATTTTAAAATCAATATTTTTTCCAAATCTTAGGTTTTTCTCACTTTTATTTTGTATTCCTTTAAATACCAGATTTAAAATTTTGTTCAATACTTTTCAGATAGAAATGTGATTAATTAATCTAAATTCATACATGCACTATATTTTGTATTAGACATTTGATGGCCGGAGATAGCATCTAAAACAAGATGTTGTGCCCACCCGAGCCGAGTTGATAAGATACTGAAGATGGTAGATAACTGAAGTATAAATGTCCAGGGTTCTGGTCTACCAGATGGCTGATAATCTAAAAATTCGGAGTTTTGGACGGTTTTTCTCACGATGTAACGTAAATACGCTTCAGAAGCACTAAGAAAGTCAACCGCGCAAGACCCTTCTTCTTAAACTGGTAGTTCATCTAAACGTTCTCTAAAAAAATGAAATTATCAACTGATAAAAAAACAAACAAACATAGTATGAAGTTAGTTTTCTAAAAAGCGACATAAAACCAATTACAAACAATAATTTTTTGAGTAATTTTCTATTTTATTAATGATTGTAGTCATTAATTAATTTAATCAACAATTTTGAGATGTATCATTAACTTAGTTAAAAACTTCATAGATCTATAAAGTAAAATGCTGCGTCACAAATTTTTAACCAGTTAAGGGTTTTTGGATGGGGATATTACTACTTTTTAAGGGTATGGTCAGAAGATAATAAATTAGTTTCAAGGATAGCTTTAAACTGAAAGCAAACATTGCATTAAAATAATAGAACGAGTAACTAGATTATCATTAATTAAGAACTAGATTATTAAATTAATAATTTTAACGAAACTTAACTTACGGTTATCGTTAAACTGAATGCAAATTAATGAATCACAATGCATTAAAACAATAGAAACAATAGTTATATATTGTTGTTGTTATTCTAGAATTACGGGCGATTATAGCTACACGTGTGCTCTAAGCCGAGACGTGAGGTGCCCTCCGTGGGGGTCAAACTCCGTAAACTGAATGCAAATTTATGAAGTAAAATCAAAGATGGTGGCAGGGATACTAATATGTACTCGACCCAAATTATAAATAGGAAATTACTTAAAAAATTATTGATTATAATCAGTATTATGTCTCTTATTATAAAATTCTAACAAAAATATGTCAATTTTCTGTTACATGTTACAAAAGAACTTGCTGTGACTTTTTTAATCAAATACTCTGATACTGCATGAAAACAGGTTTGTATATTTATTTACATAACTTAGTGTCAAGCAAACTTCCGAAATTCGCCCTTGAAACTAATTTATTATCTTCTGACCATACCCTTAAAAAGTAATGATATCCCCATCCAAAAACCCTTAACTGGTTAAAAATTTGTGACGAAGCATTTTACTTTATAGATCTATGAATTTTAAATATGGGTCTTAAAAATAATGATATCAAATTTTGAGTGACGCCCTGCTGGGAAGTTTAAAGATTTGTTTTTAAATTCCATTACAGTTACTTTCGTTTTATTTTCTAAAGAAGATTTACGCATTTAAGCAATGCTTTTAATTATGAAATACACTGTCAAATATATCACACTTTCACTGAGTCTATATAATGTAATCAAATGAATTTATTTCAATAATTTAATTTATCTTTTGCGTCACGCTATCCAAACGGGCAAGTAAAATTTCCGTAAATATTTAGTTAGTGTCATAGAAACCAAACTAAGTGAAATGTATATGAAAATTTCGCTTGCCCGTTTGGATAGCGTGACGCAAAAGATAAATTAACCCTCCGAGCGGCCTGGAGTTTGCCTAGTGATAACGTCAAAAAAGTTCCAGTGTATGGGATCTGTATCTCTCGAAAATGCACAAGAAAAACCTGCTTCCCCCCATTTCCGCATGGAAGGCGTGGGGAACAAGGTAATTAACAAACTGCCGACGTGACAGTCTACCTACCGCCTGATAAATTACTTTGTATTGTAGGAGCACATGTCCGGTGAATCTGACCAACTGGTCTCCCTCACCTCTTTCCCCCTAAATACTCGGAAACTACACAATGTTGTAGGAAACCAAAGTTCTTTTCTCGGTGGTTTACATGTACACTCACCCAGAGTCAGATTTTTGTCTGGAGTTTGGAAAAAGAGATATTTTGTTTTTTGTCCCCTCTCATAATGAGCAGGTAGTGAGAGTGACGCTTGTGCTCTAAAAATAGTAAAATTAGTGATTATCTTTTTACTATACTTCTTTATCTGAAAAATTTCTTTATAAAGCTTTTATAGAAATGAACGAAAAATAATATATCTAATGGGCCCCTTTCAAGATGAGGCCCTGGACACAGCCTCGATTTGCTCATGCGATAAGACCCCGTGTACATATTTTCAATAAAGTGTCCAATGTCAGATATATCCCATTTACCTGAACCTTATATAAGACGCTGTCCTTCATAAAATGTGCAAAGTGTTCCATATAATTATTATTATTTCTTATATTTTTTTCGAACTGTGCATTTTTTCATAAAATTTTATACAGTTAGTTAGAAAAGAGAAATAGGAAATTTGGCTTTCACTCGATCATTTTTGAAGTTGTAATGCAAAAAAATATGACAGTTAAAAAAAAAAGAGAGAGAGAGAGAGCAGTGGCGCACCCAGGATTTTAGTTTAAGGGGGGCTGGGCTTCAAATACTGCTGAACTCGATTATAGTTATATCATCAAAATATTCGGTACTAGACTACATGCCCATAGAACACAAGGTCACGAGCAATGTAAATCATTATAGAGTCAAATAATTATCCGCTCATTTCAGTTATGTTATAGCCGAGTTTAATTGTGTTTCATATACTAACTGTAAGTTTTTACTTAAGAACTATCATCTTTTTTTTTTTGTAAAAGGTATTTTAGAAATAATTTGAAGGCAATTTTAAAAACAAAAACAAATAAATCATTTGTGACAATTCCCAATTTCTAATGC
>JAWZYV010002119.1:0-16224 GCA_038373885.1 Cheiracanthium punctorium
ATGAAGAAAAGTGCCTTAACGCCTAATCATTTTTCTCGGAAAGTATTTGGTATTTTTACATGAAATTTTCTTGTGTAAATCTTGAGAACTGTTCGCAATTATTGCGTGAATCAGATTTGGGTTACTTAAGCCGAAAGAGATTTTATTGCAATCTGAAAAGCAGCACAAATTCTAAAACCGTTATTTTCATTTTTGACGATCCGTTATTTCAAAATCCCGCTCTTTAGCAAAATTTTAACTCGCGTAATAATGTGTATAGCCATCTCACTATTTTTACATGCTTTTTTCGTGTTTTTTCAATGACAACTTTTCGTTATTTTCAATTAAATGTAAACGTTATATGCTATGAAATGCATGATTTCAACGCGAATTTCATCCCCCCACTTTGGTAACCATTAGTTGCGGTGATTGATGAGGTGGGCGTATATTGACCAATTGACCCCCTGTGGTGTCCTCACTTCCCACCCCAGTGCCTCCAGAAACATTCTCTTCACATTTCAACTTTCGTTTGTGTGTGTATCTGTAAAATCATCTGGCTCAGTTCCTTTTGCATAGCCTTTTGTAGTAAAAAGTGTTGTTATTTTACTGCTCTCAAGTCTGTCGAATACTTGCTTTGAGCAGTGTGCATTCTCCCGGAGCTCATTGATCCACCTTACAAAATGTCTCTTCGATTCAGAAATCCTTTTTACATTATTCACGCAATTAAACATAATGAAGATAAAAAAGATTTTAAAAAAATTAACAAGAAATGAAATTAAAACCATCTATAGCCTTTTTTTTTGTATGGTATTGTATGGTATTTTTTTCTTTCAGCAAATGCAATGTAAATAAGTGTATTTTTATGTACTGTAAATATTGCGCTTTATGTGAGTGTCTAATACGGAGTTCTATGAAATGATGCAGTTGATAGTTCAGAGCAGTGGCGTATGCAGACTTCCTTCGAGGGGGGGGGGTTATAGACATAACTTTGTGTTAAAATGCGTAATAGTTAAGTTGAAAATTGACGCCACTGGTTCAGAGGGTCATATTTTACTTTTAGAAAACTCATTTTTTAATCCAATTCATTTATTGTATGTTATAGATTACAAACAGCTGATGTGAAACCAGCACCCCTTGATTTATCTTATTTGTTTACAACTTATTGGTAGTATAGTTATCTTCGGAATTTAAACCAGAATAGCGGCTTTTTTTCCCTAAGGTTTTGTTTGATATTTTTTTTTTCTCAGCACATGCAATGTAAATATTTTTATGTACTGTAAATACTGTGTTTTATGTCTACGGAGTTCTATGAAATGATGTAGTTGATAGTCCACAGGGTCGTATTTTACTTTTGGAAAACACAATTTTTTAATCCAGTTTAAAAATTAAGAGGATGCTAGTTGAGGATAAGACGTTAAAGTGGTGATCATAAATCCTTCCTTACGAGTTCTACAAAATAAACACATTACAAATAATTCGTAAAATTGGGTATTAAAATTTCATATATTTTTTTACAGGGTTTCTACGGATTTCACAGCTTTTGCTTCCCTGACTTTTCCCTGACGTCTATCATGCTCTTCCCTGACTTTTTAAATAGCGTGCTTTCCTTAATTTTGCGTTTCTATTTTTAATTTTACATCCTTTAATTAATAACTTTTTATATATTTTGCCCCTTTTTTTTACAAATAATAATAATAAAAATTTTTAATTAAATGCTCTGTTTGGCTGGTATAAACAATTAAGAAAATCTTAAACATATTCAGACAAAATTATACAATTGCAAAATTACTGCTGACCACCACCTAATAAATGTTCAGAGAAGAAAAAAAAATGTCATGACACAATAATAATAACAGAGTGAAATACAATAAAGATTTTTCATGTATTTTATTGATCCATATGATGCGAATTTCAAAAGTGCATATGCTTACTTTATTTACTACTATCAATTATCATCCACGACCTTTTTTTGTCTGCCAAAAACTATTACCCTCTTTAGCGGAGGGTAAAACTCCAACCAACCAACCAAGAGCTAATAAAATATTCAGCCTTCAGCTGAAATTAGTTTCCCCTCCGCTAAAGAGGTTTTTTGACAGAACCTTTTAATTTGTATTGGCAGCCATGTACAGGATGTATTTGCATGTAAATCAAACGGGGAGAAACCAACCGTTCTTCCAGTGGTGTCAAGTATTTTAAACAATCCGGTATTTCGGGGAATTCGAAGCCATTGCTTATAGCTAATTGTGGTATTGTCAATTTAATCAAACAATCGTAACATGTTCTGCAAAATTTGCCAATATCACCGATATCTTTGTAAAAGACTAGTTTTATAAAGTCCGTTGTCGCTCCTTTGGACAGTAAAGTTGTTTTGGAAAGGGTTCTTATTGACTTTTTGAACCACAGTCGATCACAACAATAGCATTGGTGGATTGGACCATCAGCAACAGCTTCGAAAAATTTCTCAGCTAATTTACGAAATTCTAGTTCTTCACACCTTACATTTAGATCAGTATCTGTTCTTGGTCTTTTCGATGGTATATCTAGACAGAGTCGTAAACGTTTTCTGTCTTGTCTTCTGGATTTGGATTCCGCTTCTTGAGCACGAAAATCTGGATCTTCCCTTTTTCTTGGCATAAATAGACGGTTAATTTCACGATGACTTTCTTCCGGATTAGACAACTGGCGAGGACGGCCAGCGCGGCCTTGAACAACAGTCCCGGGTATATTCTTCTGATATTTAACGATGTAATACTGAACAGTAGAGCGTGAAATACCAAGCCTACGAGCTATTTCACACTGCGTGAGTGGTGTGTCAGAAAAATAAAGCGATATGATTTGGTCTTTAGTCTCTTGAGAAAGCACCATAGTCTCAATCAATCACGGTTAATAGCTTACTTTATTTACTACTATCAATTATCATCCACGACCTTTTTTTGTCTAGATATATTACACCTTTCAGCTACATAAATTTGTTTAGAACAAAAAAGTTATTTTTATTCTAAACTATCGTCCTGGCAACCAGCGAAAGAAAAAGAGGAAAAGAATCTTCGTTGCCATCCCCGCAAACACCTTGATGGAATATACGTAAATAATTTAATTACTTTTAATTCATAGTTATTAATACAAAACTATTCGTAAATCTTTTGTGAAAAATTGCTCGAATTTATTACTTCATCCTTTTGTAACTAACGTAAAGCTAAATGTATTTTTGCGTATACACTAAAACAATAAAGATTTTTCATGTATTTTATTGATCCATATGATGCGAATTTCAAAAGTGCATATGCTTACTTTATTTACTACTATCAATTATCATCCACGACCTTTTTTTGTCTGCCAAAAACTATTACCCTCTTTAGCGGAGGGTAATAAAATCAATATACACAAAAATATTATTTGACATCACTGGATTCTAACAAAAACCATGTTTGATAACAATTTAGGATCAAGTTAAGCATATTTTAACTGAAGAAGATATGTTCATAAGGGACACATTTTAAAATTATTTATAAGGTTAAATAAGAAAATGAAAATAAAACAATTTCTACAATTAGGTTCGAACAGGAAGTATTTTCTTGATTTTGCCGCATATTCTTGCATTTCCCTGACCTTTCTTCAATTTCTTCAAATTTCCCTGACTTTTTTCCAAAATCCCTGACTTTCTCTGATATTCCCTGACTTTCCAGGTCTGTAGAAACACCGTTTTATTACCGCATTTATTTTCATTACATCCAAACATGGAATTATGTGAGGGTTGGCATTACTCTTGCTTAACGAATAGTCAATGTCTGCCTGTACACTTGACATAGCTAACGCAAAATTCCTACAAGATGTTCCTCGGTCAAAAGAAACCTAGATCTCGTTTTCACGGTTTTCATCCTTGAAAATAGCTACTCACAGCAATATGAGACACAGTAAAAGAGACAGATGTAAATAGGCTCGAGCAGTCTTTTACAAAATTTCTATCAGATAAAGGTTTGTCTCCCCCTTCGCAATTTCTTCAACAATCAAAAACTGATCTTAGTAGCATTCTCAGAATTTAAGTTTATTCTCCACAGCATTTCTTGGAACTATTTGCTTTTCCACTTGAAATACTACTAAAAAGGATTGCTAGACTGTTTCTGCGATTTTCAAAAAGTAGTAAGTGGGCAGGATTCAAACAATCGGCGGGCCATATGTTGGACAACCCTGCTATACACCAATTAAATATAGAGAACAGAAAAAAAAAAAAAATCTGGAGTGACTCCACTCGACTTTCCGAACACTTATGATTAAGATCATTACCAATCATTTAAATAAATTTTAATCGATGAATAATTCAAACATATACGTATACCAAATTGAAACTCAATCGAATGCACCATTTAAACGCTAGCGCACTTTCAAGACTTTCTCCCCGTAGGCCATAATGTAAAAGAAATCTTTGTCCTAGCCCCGCAGAAAAGCTATAAGTCCTATAAACATCAAAATCAATAACGGTCTTACGATGGTGGTTTATAACAAATATATCCAATTAGAGCACAATCGAATGTACCGTTTAAACGCTAGCGCACTTTCAAGAATTTCCCCGCATAGGCCATAATGTAAAAGAAATCTTTAGTCCTGTAGAAAAACTATAAGTCCTATATAAACCAAAATCAATACCGGTCTTGTGACGGTGGCTTATAACACATATACCCAATTTGAGCTCAATCGAATGCTCTGTTTAGGAGCTATCGTGTTCACACACACACACACACACACACACACATCTCGTAAAAAACAGCATAAATGAATTCAGAAGACCTCAAAACGTGTCAATACATCAAAATCTCGAAGCCAATTTTTTTCATGATTACAATACTTTCCTTACATGGTACATGTTCGGAAAATAAAAATCCCGAAGTGCAATAGCATTAAAAATAAATATTCAGTCATGCTGTGAATTATTTGTCTATATAATTTTATATTTTCTTTCAGAAAGAAATTTTTAACTGTCAGTTTTGCAACCTTTATAATAATTTTTGTGCGCAATTCCCTTTCATTGGTTTGTGATAAATAGTTCTTTTGCATAGTACAACTTGTTTATTTGATTTTAAAAGGGTTTTTTTTTTTTTTTTTTTTTTTTTTTTTTTAAAGCACATTCGATTTGAAAACTGAGTTTGGCATTTAGACAATAATGATGGAAATTAATATAGGGAAAATATAAAATGTACAGAGGCACAATTTACTACTTGTCTCTCTAGACGAAGTAAATATCGAGAACAGGGGGGGGATAAAGGACTGATGAAAGCGCAACAGTATTAAAAAAAATCTGATGTGTCCAACACATGACTTCCTTGCACGTCTATTAGATCAAAAATATTTTCGACGCACTTCCTCTAAACTTATTTGTTTGAAAGAGATAAAATATCAATAATAGTAAGGTTTAGCGATTTCTAGCCAAATATTTCGATATCGCCAAGCTGAGTTATATTTGAAAGATTTCCTTCTGACACTTTATTTGGCTATATTTCACCAAAAGCCGACAAACTTGAGATAGTTTGCGAGGTTTTGGGCATAGCCAAAGTAGTCATTGACCACAGACTTTCAATGAATTGAATGCATCCATACACCTTAATGTATTTAAAGTCATTTGGCTCACCCTGTAAATAAATTCCCAGTCGATTGCGGTCAAAAAAGATATTGAAAACAGTTTATTAGTACGGGTTAACATTTTAGAGTTATACAAAATAAGGAATAATTTTTGGCGCCAAATTTGGTGATATTTCGGCGAAACTCGTCAATGGCGACGACATTTGGCGAGATTTTAAGCATGTACCAACAATGACAGATTATCGCCAAATTTGGCGATATTTCGCCAAAACTCGCCAAGAACGATTACAAATGGCGATACTTTGGGCATGGACCAAATGACTGACTATCGCCAAATTTGGCGACATTTCGGCAAAACTCGCCAAGGTCGAGGACAGGCGGCGAGATTTTGGGCATGTACCAAACAATGACTAACTACAATTGTATTATATTGAAGATGTCCATAGACATTAAAGTACTCAAATTCTTTTCGGTGGTCCTGTAAATAAACTCTCCAGTAGATTGGAACCAAAAATCGAGATGCACAACTAGATGTTACAACAATCTTATATATGAAATTTCATAATAGTTTTTGTGACTTGAGAGTTACATTTGCACACACGTACACCGAAAGTCGCCAAGCTTGGCGACTTTTGGCATAGTTCTTGAGGGAGGCACGTGACCGTGGTCGGACCATTACCTAACTTATGTGGTAGGACGGTATTGTGCTTGAAATGGATGAATGCCCCTAAAATTGCCATTGACCGTAATGTATTGGAAATCTTTTGAGTGTTCCTGTAGCAGAACTATAAATGATAAAGACACTTTTTTTTAATGGAGAAATTCATTTTCTAACTCTTTACAGCATATATCACTTCTGAGTCGTTTGAAATAGCCCAATACCTCTAAAAAACGCTTTGATGAATTTCGGCCCTTAGAGCGTAATGTATTTCGAAACTTTTGGGCGGTCCTGTAGATAAAGTATTCAGTCGAATGGAACCGAAAGGGGAGGTGCACAACTAGATGTTACAACAACCCTAAATATAAAGTCTCAACATTGTACGCCTAACAGTTTTTGAGATATGCGAGTTTAATGAATTTCGGCCCATTGAGCGTAATGTATTTCGAATGTTTTGGGCTGTCCTGTAGATAAACTATCCAGTCGAATGGAACCAAAAGGGGAGGTGCAATACTAGATGTTACAATTATCCAAAATATGAAGTTTCGACATTCTACGCCTAATAGCTTTTGAGTTAGGCGAGTTTAATGAATTTCGGCCCATAGAGCGTAATGTATTTCGAATGTTTTGGGCTGTCCTGTAGATAAACTATCCAGTCGAATGGAACCAAAAGGGGAGGTGCAATACTAGATGTTACAATTATCCAAAATATGAAGTTTCGACATTCTACGCCTAATAGCTTTTGAGTTAGGCGAGTTTAATGAATTTCGGCCCATAGAGCGTAATGTATTTCGAATCTTTTGGGCGGTCCTGTACATAAACTATCCATTCGATTGCCACCAAAAGGGGAGGTGCACAACTAGATCATAGAACAATCCTAAATATCAAATCTCAACATTTTACGACCAATAGTTTTTGAGATATGCGAGTTACATACATACGTACGTACGTACGTACGTACGTACAGACGGCATGGAAAAACTGGCCACAGTAGACTCGCCGCTGGTCAAAATGAGTTGCAGACGCGTTTATATGACCGTGCATGCTAGCCTATGATGAGATGCATCGAAAAAATTTTTAAGATTAAATTTAGAGGTAGTCAAAATCGGTTTTTTTGTCGAAATTTGGCCCCCAAAATTTTTCGGGATCACATTACTTCCTTATACTACGTACAAGGAAGTAATAAGTCATACTGTGAATTAGTTGTCCCTATATTTCGAGTGTTAATTTTGTAATCAGTATAGTAATTTTTGGGCGCAATTTCTTTTCATTATCTTAATTTGTGATAAAATTATGTATAATTTGTAGTGTTTATCAGATTTTTAAAATTAATAATTATTTCTTTTTTAAAGTATTTGATTTGAAAATTGAGTTTGGGCCTCACCATGGCACAATGGTTATGCCACTGGAAATGGTAGACGGGCGAAGTGTGAAGGTCTCGAGTTCGGGTCCCATCGCGCGCCCGTCGACCTAACCGTTCGGAGTTTTCCGTGGTTTTCTCCGAAACTTAGCGTAAATACGGGTTAGGACCCCTTAGAAAGACCCCCACGGAGGGCACCCCACCCATCGGCCTAGAGCCCACGCGTAGCTAATCGGCCGTAATCCCACAAACAAACAAAACAAAATTGAGTTTGTTATTTTTCATAATTATAATTTTACTGCCAAAAACGTAATCTAAAATGTGCCTATACCGTTTATTACTTATCTCTTTAGACCACTGTTTTTATGAAATAGCAACCAGAGATAGATCGTTTTGTCAGTGGCGGATTAATACAAGTTTGTCGGGGGGGGGGGTGAACGATTAGTTTGTCTGTGGGGGGCGGTTAATTAGAAGATTGACAAATACATCTATTTTATGGAAGTAAAATAGGATCTTTTACATTAATTTCTTTTTTCTCGGAGGCGGGGGGCGGTGCGTTTTGTTCGACCCAATACTTGTGTTCTTTTTTCTTTCTCTCTCTCTTTTCTGTCTCCCCCACCCTCTCTCTCTCTCTTTTTTTTTTTTTCGAAGGAGAGAGGATGGAGGTATAATTGATATCATAAACTATCTAATTGTCTCTTGTAATGACCTTTATATTATCTTGTTGAATAAAAGAGCTATTAAAAATCTTGTATTTTCACATTTCAATTTCTGAAATAAAAACATGAATGCGTATTAAAAAATGGAAAAAAAAAACGCTCTTTTTTGTCTAACAGAATTGCAGATAATGTGTATATTTTTATGTTACTTAATTTGACTTCTAATGGAAATTTTATTCAGCATTTTAATGTATGCACACACAAATCATAATATTGTTACTTTGAATATTTTATTATTATTATTATTGTTTTCATGAATAAATATAATTTGAAAGAATACTTTGCTATATAATATACATTATATTTTGATACTACAGTATATATTAAACATCCCTCCATAAATATACATTTTTACGGAGTCGTGTTTGTGTATATTCAGTATTTTAAAATCATTTCAAACAAAGTGATATTTAGAACATTTAAACTACTCATTTTTATAGTAAAAAGAAAAAATCCCATACAGTCCAAGTTCTCAAACGGAAGTGATAATGAATAGCTTATTTCCAAACAACTAGGAGGAACAGGGGTTGTTGTGTGTGCCCCCTCACTCCTGGGGGTCTTCTGTAAGATGAAGACTAGAGGTGTGGTCAAGAGAGTAATAAAACTGTCACAGATTGCTATCCCCTCTTTCCCAATTTCCAGAGCATCTCAGAGGAAGCCACCGTTTGTGATTTTTTCCGTGAGTAGAGAGGCCTCTTAAATGTACTTTAGTATGGTCATAGTTATTACATTTCAAAAGTTTAAACTACCAGCATCTGATTAAATTTATCCAATTAAGCACTGAATATTTAAGTAATCGATTTTCGTACTAGACAGACATATGTTTAAGTAGAAATTTTACTTTATTTTGATGTCGTGTACTTTATTATTGCTTTAACGGCAAATTCTTTTGTGAAATTCAGATCTCATTAAACTTTAAATTAGATTTTTGTTCTCTCGAAATTTCTGCTTCAAGTAACTTGATAAGTTTTAAAATTAAATATCCTAAACAAGCGTAGAATTCAAAGAATTTATTTTGGCTTTTTTTTTTTCAAAAACAATATAATTAAAAAGTATTTAACTATATTTAATTTGATATTAGTATATTTAACAGTATGAATTGTATTTAAAATATTTAACTAGAATTATGATTTTCGTTGTAAGAATCTTATTGTTTTCATTCAGAATTATTTTTTTTCTTTTCTCTGAACAAAATAAACAATTTTAATAAACAAATATATATATGATTTGTGTTACTGAAAATACAATTTAATTTTATTAAATTTTTGAATTCTTATTTTTCAAAAAAGGTTCTCGGTAAAAGTGTTTAATAATTCTGTTAAAAAAATTTTTATGCG
Organism: Cheiracanthium punctorium; assembly: GCA_038373885.1. Classification (NCBI taxonomy): domain Eukaryota; kingdom Metazoa; phylum Arthropoda; class Arachnida; order Araneae; family Cheiracanthiidae; genus Cheiracanthium; species Cheiracanthium punctorium. The sequence continues at coordinate 9,628 of JAWZYV010002119.1, forward strand.
AATATGCCCCAATATTTTCATGTATTTTTGTTTTCAAATAAAAAACATCATCTTTATTTAAACTAAATAAAATTAATCAGACAAACACATGTATTTTATTGTTTGAAAAGATGTGAATATATATTTATATAGAGAGAGGGAGAACATAGATTTCTTAAAACTATTTTATAATTGTTATTACTTTGAAAAATTACAAAGCTATTTATTTATTTTTAGTGAGCTAATTAGAATTAAATTTATTAAATGTTAACGATTCATTTTTATGGAACTGCCATTTCTTTAGCTCAATGATACGAAAATATTAAAATTTAATAAAAGCATACGCCTTACCTATCCATTGCTTGGTATGGAGGGATGAGTAATATTAATCTTCAAATCTTTAGACGGTAGGTGAATTAGGTAAGGATCTGTGACCATATAGTTTCTCATGACGTAAGGCCCTCATGGACCAATCACTGTACTTAACGCAAATAACGTTTACTGCTCCTATGTAGGGAACCGCTGTTCTCTGAAAATATTTTTTTTTCCTCCCATGATAAATTACTGGTTATTTTGACGTAAAATGTTAAGCCGTCTTTTCATTCACTTTGCTGTATTTGGTGAGTCAAAAGACCTCGAAGGTTTGAGAACTTATTTACCTTTTTTCTTTCTTTCTTCTTTTCAAAAATTATATAACATATTACTATTTGCTTTAACGCCTAACGCTCGCTTTTATGGGATGAAATTGAATAAAGTTCGCGTGCGTTATCCGTCGAGTTTATAAGTGCTAGAAAATAAATTAATGAAAAGATGAGCATACTATGAGATTAGATTCTAAATCCATGAACATTATATATTAATTTAATCAGTCAATTGCTTGCTTTTAGTCTTTTAGAACATTGTCAAAAACTGTGGCTTTCATATGAGGGGTTTATAGGATTTAACGTACTCTACTGATCTTAAGTTTGATGTATTCACCCCCACCGTTTGTGCTGATGAATCACAAACAATTGGTTGAAATTAATAGTACCAGGAGTGGTAATTATGACAAATATTTACATTTTCAAGTCGAATTTTAAACTATTTTTATCAAAGGAAAATAATATTTTTAAATTATTAGATTTCTATCTTTAACCTTCAAAGACCACCTTATAAAAATTTTATTTCCTTAAACTTCTTTACTTAGAATTTAAGGGCATCGCCATAACTACCCCATCAAAACCGTAGTAGAATCGCAAAGAATTCACGTAATGGAGAACATTAATCTGGAAACTATGAAATCATTGTTTTTTAAGTATAGTTACGCGCCGTTACAACTTTTGTTGAATCAAAAAGAAATCGTGTAATTTAAAAACAAACATCTACAGTTTTAATTAAAAATTGTAACAATTTTGCTACAGACAATGTGAACAAAAACCAAAATGCGATAAAATGTTGAATGAAATGCAGTCTATCAGAGCAAGACAATGATTCCTCCCCCCCCCCCCCTGATTGAAACAAGTTATACAAATGACTTTTTTATAAAAAGACATTTTCCTTGATTAAGTCATTTTTTAAAACTATGTCGTATTTATTTTTAATACAAAGTTTTCTCTAGTTGGGGACGTGCTACCATCTTAAATTTGTGGATCCCAAGGACTCAAAAGATTAACTACTTAGGGTCTCTTGCTAAATTTCTTGAGTCCTTCTCAGTAATATTAGGAAATAATGGAAATACTAACACAAAAACGCGTAGAACCTCAAGAACATCTTAGGTCTTTAAAAAAAGTATGTCCAGGAGACCAGATGATTTTGGAAAAAAAAAGTGTTCTTTTACTAAAAGTGGTTAAAGTATGTACTGAAGAATGATTCTTGTTCTGGTACATTTTCTTGATGTTTTGAAATGAATTTCCTGGCTCTGTTGACAAACTTGGACAACCATTTTTCGGTATTTGAATTGTTTTAAAATAAATTATCTCATTAGCAAAATTTGCATTTTATAATTTATTTATAAGTTAAAATATAGCAGTAAAATATTTTAAATTATTTCCAAAAATTTTTTTAAAGTGGTTTCAGACAAACATATACGTTTTTCTTAATGATAATAACTTTTTCTATTATGCTTTTAAATATGATAATAATCACCCCCTTAAAAATAGTACGGTAATTATGACTATAAATTTAAAAATATTTTAATTATGTTGAAAAAGTAAAAAGAAGTCAGTGGTACTTAAATATCTTACAAACATAATTTTTTATATGAATTTGTTTACCTAATTTCTTTTTCCTTTGCGCCAAATAACTCTGAACACTGAAATGTCAAATCCATTTGTTGAAAATTTTGATATGCTGAGTTTTACGATTGTTACTGCTTTAAAAATTCTTAAAACTAAGGATGAAAGTTACTTTTCACAGAACAGAATATAAGCTTCGCAACTAAGGTTTCGACGAATTTCTATAATTTAAATATTTTCTTAAAATCGCTTTGGTAACTGAATAAAAGCTTCTAAACTTATGTGAGCTTCTAAACTGTGAATAAAACCAACTCTGACCTGCACTAAATTTGAGTATCGTACTACTATACCGCGAATTACAAGCCTTCAGACCCGCAATGAAGAATACTCACTTGTAGAGGCGTGTCGGATCGTTAAAATATTAAGACACATATCTGAAAACGGATAACTTGTCTTTTATATCCGCGGATACGTATATGAAAACGAATCATTTTTTGTCATATCCGGATATGGATATGGATAATTTTTTTGGGAAATTATTTTGATGAATACATTATCTTGAAGCGATGATTTCACGAACAATGTGTGAAATATTCTGCTTTAACGCTACATCTAACTGTCAGATTTTGTGTAATGCATGGATTAAAAATATTTTAGTGATTAAAATAACATTTCAAAAATCTTATCAGGTCTTTATATGCGTTAAATTATTGATCCACTGTTACGAAACCAAGTAGGCTTTCAAATCTACAGAAGCTCTTGTTATATCTTAGACAACAGTTCTTTCAAAAAATCTTGTGATTTAGGTACATAAATACGAATAATTATGTCAGCCAGTTGAAAAATTTTAGGTTATCTCTTCACAAGATATAATAGACACTGTCATCATATATAAACCTGTACTAGTTAAGAAACATTCAAAATTTTTTTATATTGAAACTTAAAGGTGTTCTTGTACTGTTACATTGAAAATTATTAATATTTAATAAATACCATTGGTATAACTAAGTGGGGGCAAAGCTCTCCCTAGAATGATTTTACCTCCCTCTAGGAAAATTGCACGGTCAATGGCAAGAATAAGAGATGGATCTCTTTAGTGGTTGGAGAGGGGATATAGCTCACCATGTAGAAATTTTCCAAAAAGCTTACCAAGTTACGCTAATAGTAATACTTGCTAATAGCTTTAAATTACTGATACAGTCGAACCTGTCTATCTCGAATCTTATGGGAAAGGGAAAAAAATAAAGAGGCTTCGAGTTATACTGGTTTTAAATGCTGTCGGTTAAAAATGTTCCATTTGATTTCGCTGTAGAAAAATACAGCGGAATGATTGCAGATTTATTTTACTACATCAATAACACTTTGAAAAATATAAATATAGTCTTTCAACGTCTTTTGATGTCTAAATTCCTTTGTTTCTGCTAGCTTTCTAAGGTTAGCAAGAGCTGTGGATCCCTTATAGCAAAATTTACCTGAGAGAAAAGTTCTGCGTTATACGGCCTTCTCTGCTTCTTTCGTAGTCTCTTCAGACGCATCGATATGCAACTTTTGTTGAAGAAAGTTGCACTTTAAGCACTCATTTTTGTAATTTACCCTAAAATTCGACGTATAGAGGTTTTGAAGGAAGTTTTTTCGAGATAAACATGGAAAATGCATTGGATTTTGAATGTAAATGTAGGGAATTTTAGAAATTTCGAGATATAGAGGTTTTTGAGATATACAGGGTCGAGATAGACAAGTTTGACTGTACTAATTTTAAGGAGGGATTTTTATGGTGAACTAGTTAAAATATAACAACACGAAACAACTCATTTAACAATAATTAACAAGAATGTTTAATCATGCTTAATAAAAAAATAATCAATAACAAAATAGTTTGATTTTTTAATTTTTTTTTTTTTTGAACTTATCTTGAAAAGTCATTAGAATATTCGCGGAAGATCCGATGAATAAAAGGAAAGGGATCCGGACAACTTTTTTTTATTCTGACGTAACCGGATATTGTCTTTTCGCTGAGAAGAATACGGGTATAGATACTGATTTTTCTTCGAATATCCGCGGATACGGATATCCGGCATACCTCTACTCACTACACTCTCATCACCAGAGTGTTATGGTGGCTACATTCTTTGGAAGTGGGTGAACTCGTACTTCTGTTTGAAATTTCCTTCATTTTTCTTTGCGATAGAACACTATGAACTGAAATTTCGAAGCTTACAAGACAGAATAAGCTATCGAAGTTGAATACTTAAGCTACTAAAAAGTAAAATGTCAAAAGGGCTACAAATGATTTAGAGGTTAATGAGAAAAGTTGTTTTCAGTAGACTTTTAATTTCTAATTTTAAATATAGTATGAAAAAGATATTATTAGGCATTATGGAGTTCTATACATAGGCATACAGTATTTGAAGGTTAATCATATTTATTTAATACTTTACAAAACGTCTATTTTATATTACCGTCACACACGTCAGATTCTAATTTTGTTGGGTGAAAACAATGCTTTATAACCGCCGCAAAATGTCATCCATTTTTTATGAGCGTTTAATTTTTCCCTTTCACGACTTAATAATTCACTTTTAGTGGTCATAAATTTGGAACTCAACGGCGGCTGCAAAAGCAACGACATGCAAATAGCTCTTTAAGAGCCACTATTACGTACGTTGATCTGCAAAATTTTATGGTTCCGGTGTAGCTTATTCACGCAGCCTCTGGGCTATTTGGAACTGTTTTATGAAGTATGGATATGCGTAGAGTGGGTGGATTTGCATTTATTGAGGCCCGGATACAATCACCTCCGAGCCTAAGGATGTCCTGGTGGGTGGTGGCTTATTTATTTTCTCAGCTATCTTCCTACGTATATGCTGAGAAAATAAAGTAGGACCTCTCATTGATATTCATGAAAACACTAACTCGTTACGTCAATACTTATTTTACATTGAAAGTATTCCAGACGTATACATAATACTGATAAAATATTATCTTCCAGTAATTTGTAAACTAAATGAAAAATTCTGTATCCAATGCTACTGTAAAATTTGGAGTCAACATTTAACGAGCTTTATCAAAGATAATACCTGCACTTAGCGCAGTATCGCACAGTAATATTTTTCATGTAAATATTTACACACTCTTAGCAGACAAAATTTTTCTGAATATTTAAATAAGATGTAATCAATATTTACATACTATTGTGCCAGTATGAAAAATAACGTCATTAATTCGATATTTAAATAAATTACTTGATTTTGAAGTACACGCTCTTTAAAGACTAAAAGACAGTACTTATATTTTTCTGTTGTATGAGTTGTGTCGTGTTACCGGGTCAATTGGTGTTATAAAAATTATTAGCTTTCTAATACTATACTTATGTCTTATAGCTGGTGATATGTCATTGGAATAATTTTCAAAATCGATTAATCAATTTCGAATGTTATCAATAATCGATTAATCGATTTCGAATATTACCAATAATCGATTAATCGAATAGGGAATATTAGCGATTTTTACTATTTGAATAGTATTCGCGATTAATCGCGATTTTACTGCTCGATCGTTCGAATAGTATTCGCGATTAATCACGATTTCCCTATTCGGATTGTATTCGAAATTTCGAATGCAGTGTGTCATTCGAATTCCATGTGCTGAGAGTTCGAATGGATTTTTCAAAATTGATTATCTCGAATGGATCAATCAATCGATTAATTCAAATAGTTTCATTCATTCATGCCCATCGCTACTTATAGCAGCCTTGGTAAAACTACATAGTTCCTATAGGACGGTTTTGAAGGATATTTATGCAATTGACTTGTGAACTCAGTTCTGTACATGGAAAAATAAGTTACTCTCGCTTTCTTTATACATTTTTTAAGGATAATGATTTAGTACTACGATTCTTGTGGCCGCCACACCAGCAAGAGCAATATGGTTCTTTGCTATGGTGACTGGAGAGTAGACGTACGACAGGAGCGATAAAAAAGCTTTGGTAGCTGAGAACAGGAGGGATGCAGAATATGTCTGATCCGGCGATCTAGGATCGGGGGAAATTTTAGCCATCTGGGAAAATTTTGCAGAAAAATATACAAATGATTTGACCTCCAGTGCATAAAGATACATAATTATTAAAAGCATCTTTAAACAGACATTTCCATTGAGGAAATTATCATTTAACTAGATTTTCTGCAAGAGCCAGACTCAAGATCTACAAAACATCAAAAGTTATTTATAACTTCTGAAAAGGCAGTGGACGATTGCATTTTCTTAATATTTGACTATTTATAAGAAAAGATAATAAAAATCTTTATTTGTTAATTAAAACTGTGTACCTATTAATAAATATTCGGCATAAGAATTAGATTAAAACTTAATGCATTAACTCAGTTTAGCGTTTAAATACTTAGGCATG
>JAWZYV010002120.1:600000-1018010 GCA_038373885.1 Cheiracanthium punctorium
TTTTAGCACAGCATTCATGAATTTAGAAGCGTCTGTTCCAAGAGAACTTCTGTTACATTTCACCTTTACGAGTAATTAAATTCGTGTTTTCTCAGCACACATAAAAATTACTCATTTTATGTGCTCTTTTAGTTGAATGTTGCAATGGTTTATGACGTGTTAGTTCTAATGCGCAGGATTGCATGACTTTCATTTTAAAAAATTCTTTCAAAGAGCCGTGTTACAATGATTGTAGCTGCATAATATTTAGTGCTCATAATGAACAGTTTGTTTAATCTGCACTCGACGCAAATCAGCTGATTGAAAAAGAAAGAAAAATTAAGATTATGAATATGAAAAGGATTGGAACAGTTAAATGTAAACATAGATTTAAAAAATGCCGTTTTTTTATCGCATGTTTCATCCCCTTAAACACTTGAACATTTTTGTTCATAGTTACAAAAAACCCTTTTAAATGAAAATAAACACAAAAATTTGCCCAAGAGTTCTGATTTTTGAGAACTTTTTTTTTTACAAGAGAATAATCATAATATTACTATGTTAATTATTTCATATATTGAAATTATAATAATAATTCTTATGGAATATGTTTTTAAAAAAACATAATTCTTGTTTAGCCAATAAAAAGTTCTTATTTGTGTCATTTTATGCATACTTAACAATATAGCAATAACTTCTTTTGCGGAACAGTTAAATTTGTTTTCTCCTCGGTTGTATTATATTATTCCATGAAGGCTGCATACTTGTGCAAACGATATGCTTTTCTTTCTTAGTGTTTAATAATAAAAACAAAGATTTATCGTCTGTTTTTTCATACTCTAGATCAGGGGCGCCGCCCAGGCGGTGTAGTGGCCTGCGCGCCCTACTACCATCCTTTTGGCCCGGGTTCGACTCCCGGCTTTGGGTGTGGATGTAAAATTGACAATTGTACTTTGCTATAAATAAAATATGAATTTGTACTTCTGAACAACTGAGATGACAGCCATAAATTTGCTATAGATCTCGAAAAACTGTGTCTTTCAAACAAACAAACTAGATCAGGGGACCTTAAACTTATTTTGTGACCAAGGACCCCATCTTGGGCAATATTCTTCATGCTGACACGAAATTATACTAGTTCTAAGGGTTTTAAATCGTTCTTGCAATTAAACTTCGGGATCAATAATCTGAAGTCACTGTTAAAATAAAGATTGATAAAAAATATTATGTGCAAATTGTTGCCACCTTTTCAGTGAAAATATAGAAACAAAAAGTCAGCTTCTGACAAAAGTTTAAATATTTATGTAAGTATTAGTTACTTTTAAGTAGTGTGATATAAAGAGAAGTGTATAATTTATCATACAGCATAAATATATTAAACAATAGAATTTCAAAACTTTTTCACAGAACTTTGACTTTTCAAAGAATTTTTTAAAGAAAGCTTTTCACAATTTAAAAAATCAAACTGAATAAATAAAGTTGAGTAATCTCTGTTTTTTTTTAATAGAAACGTTTCATTACGTGCATAATACTTGCCGGAAGTAAACGCTATCGTTGAGAATCTAACTAAATGTTCAAAAATAATAATTCCATGCTGCACATCATGCAGCAAAAATTAAGTTATGAAATATTTTTTAAACAGATATTTGCTTCATTATCTCGAAATATGAAAAGTAACAATGTAGAAAAATGGGTGCTTGTGATATTTCAAGACGGCTTCAAACGATTAGAAAAATCGTAAATGACAAATTTTGCAGAAAATTACCTTATTCGTGAATTTTTTGAAAATTGATTTATTAAAATTCAAGATTTCTACTTTTTGTTTAACAATTTTGGCATTAACTAATCCCAATATTTTTGTAATCATAATCATAATCGATATCGATTTTTGTAATCGATTGAGGATAACAAATTTAACAGAAAATTATCTTGTTCATGAATTTTTTGAAAACTGATTTATTGAGATTCAAGATTTCTGACTTTGTGTTACAAGTTTAGCATTAACTAATCCCAATTTTTTTTTAATCATTGTCATGTCCGATATTGATTCTTGCAATCGATTGGAGATAGCTGTATAATCGTCCAATGTCTGACATGAAGGGACATTGCCTTAACTGAATGAGATTTCCAATCGTTTCTTTGGGAACTATAGCTAAAAATATCCATCTCGTTTTCTTGAAATAGAGAATCTAACCTTTTTTAAAAAAAAAAAGACTAAAACTGTCTTCTATAGAGGGTTTATCCAGCATTCAGTTTAACATTTAATAAATGACGCTACCACGAAATAAAATAAGCTGCTTTGTAAAAAAATTTCTCGATGCAGGCTAAAATTTATCGGTTTGTGGTAAAAATCTAATGCATCAAATAAATCTACAATCTAATAAATCTAAAAGGCCATACACAAACAAACAAAAACTATTAATTTTCCCCATATAAGTTATTATTCGAAATTTGAATAAAATTGTATTTGATATACTTGTATATATATATTTAATAATTCTATAAAATCAGACGAATGAAATTACAATACCTAAATAGAAGCTAAATTTACTCCAAAAATTTTTGCCTTCTCATTAGTTCATTTCCCCCAGAAAAGGAAAATGTTTTCTGGCACGAAAGGGTAAGGACCTGGCTAATCAGGTAACAAAAAAAATGCGTTTACGCGACGCTAAGTCGGAATTACCACGATCACGTAGCATATAGCCGTTTGAGGTTCACAATCTGATATGGCTAAGATTTTAAGCACAAAAAAACACTGAGAACTTGATTGCTTGACTAACTATCCTACAGAAAGAATCCTTTGGCGTTTTTAGATGCGCTAAGTAAAACTCGTTCCTTCTTATGGAAATCATGTCTTTAGATGGGAATTAAAACGTTTTTGGATAGCTCATTAATGGGAGAATTTTATATGCAATTTGTACGCTAACTGGAATAATATTTTTTGAGATAAACAACATATTTTGAAAGGAAAATGTAAATAAATGAAGGAAAGTACATGTAAAGCGCGTTAATTAAAATTTTGAAGTAATTCTGCACTTTTTCATGATTGCGTTACACTGCAAAAAAAACATTCAGTCAGGACGCCAGTTTATTTCCGTATATTTTACGGAAATATTCCGTAAATTTTAGAGATTCTCAGTTTATTTTACAGAAATCTCCCATATATGGAAACAAATACAGAAATTTTTGTAAAATATACGAAAATAAACTGGCGTCCTAGCTGACAATTTTTTTCTGTCAGTTTGACAGACTTTTTTTGCAGTGTAGCTTAGTTAGAGTGTCAGCTATGAAAATAAATTAAAAAGCGGTGATAACTTCATCGGTTGACGAACAATCCTAAAGAATGAACGGGAGTGCATGCTTTGGCGTTTTTACCTAAGTACAACTCAACCTCCTTTACGGATTACGTCTGTAGAAGAACATTAATACGTTTTTGGATAGCTGATTATCTGAGATATTTTATTCGTATTTTGTACGCTTACTGATATCGTATTTTTTGAAATAAATAACATCTTTTAAAAGGAAACATGTGAATTAAAAATTTAAAATAATTTGATAATGGTCCATATGTATGGCCGAAAATCAATAGTTTTTGAGAAACTGAATTTGGAACTTTTTTCTTGAATAACCCAAAATTTGTATTCAAGTGCAAATTTTTAAAAATCCACTAATTAAATGGGTTTCATTTTAATTTACTTTCATAGCTGAAACTCTAAGCTAACGTAATCAAAATACTTTTAAATTTGAATTCAAGAGCCATTATATATACATACATAACAGCTTGTGAATTTCAATTTTAAAGTAGTTTTGCACTTTTTATGATTACGTTAGCTAAGTTAGAGTTTCAGCTATGAGAGCAAATTAAAATGAAACCCATTTAATTAGTAGATTTTTTTTTATTGCACCCGAATGTCAAATTTTACGTTATTCAAGGAGAAGTTTAAAATTCAGTTTTCTCAAAAACTATTGATTTTCGGACATAAATATGGGGGTTTAAATTGAAGCATTTTCGCTCCTCTATCACGTCTTACCAGGAATCCGTCGAGATACCAGTTATCCTGTATATTTAATAAATAATCGTATAGAACTGTATTTGTAATTTAAACTCGTGAGAAACTATTTTAATGCATTAGACACTGATAATTTCTTACTCTAAAGATATAATACGGTATTTCTTATTCAGACAAAAATCCCAAAATAAAAATATCTTTTCATTCTTCTCTTCCTTATAAAAATGAGGCATTTTGCATGGATAGTTATGTCTATCAAGCATGACGTATGTCATTAAATGCTCCTATTATTCCTATTTTGTTACAGAAAATATATTTATACTTTGCTACCAATGAATTTGATATTGAAAGAGCCGAATAAATTGGAACCATCGTTATTTTGTGTGACCTTTTGAAGTTCAGCCGCATTTGGCGTTTCTGCAACAAAGACTTACTTCTAATCATTTTGTACGAGACCTTTTGTTAGTTCTCTGAGTGTCATGGAAGATTTACGATGAAGATGATTTTAATGAGCCTTGGTGAATACACTCATTCACATGTTCTCATTTTCTCCATCCGTTCAGACCTTCATCATTCTGACAAATTCTTACGCGAATTTATCACAGTTATTGTATTTACTTATAGATTTTTAAAGTTTCTCCATCCAGATGCATTAATTACAGAAATATGGTGAGCAATCGCTATTCCATTTGCCTCAATAACTGTAGGCATTGCTGTACTTAATCATGCTTGATATAAGAACATTGATAAACAGTTTTCATTTATCCTTTCTGTGACACTAGTTGCAGTTTTTGGTTAATTTTATGTTTCGAAAATACTTTTACCCAATTTTCGTTTATCAAACTCTTTCATTTTAAATAATTTGGCTTTTTTCGGAGACTTCATTTGACTTTAGATTTGTAAAAATGGACCCAGCAAATTTATATAGTTTGTTTTGCAAATTTAATAAATTTCGAATACTGATAAAAAATTCATGTAATCACTTCCATTTATTGGAAAGCAATTGACAATCGCACTTCACACGTTGCTATTGTTTTGACATAACGCAAGTAATGGGATATCCAAAACAGACTCTAAGAAGTTGTGATATCTGCATAAGTTGATTACACGGAAGAGCTGTCAAATTTTCCGATTTAGCCGGAAGGCCTTAGCCGTCTTCCTCTAACCCATCTCAAGTATCGTCGAATCGGCAAAAGTTCGTAGTAAATTGATTTGGCATGGTATTGGAAGAGAGTCGATACTACCCAGCAGGAATCGGCAGATCTGATTTTGGCATTCTCATGCAATGTCGCTGTTAGCTTCTGTAACAAAACTTGAAAAGGTTATGATACTAAGGTATGCTTTTAAATTGTAATAATTATATGACAGATACATTAATTTCTATATTATTCGTACTTAACTAAGCACATTTAATTATTTTTACATATATTACATGCATGTACATAAAAGTGTTATTGTTGCGAATAGTTGGGATTTGATGGTTACTTTGACACTACAAGTTTTTGTTTGTTTAGTGTCGGTTGTATAATTGTATGGGATGGTAAATTTACCTTACTTTCCAAATGTCAAGAAATCTTAGGAAGATACTCATAAAATAAAAATTATTCCTACCATAATTTATGTTCTTAATCCAAGTATCTAGCTTTAATTTTTTTTCTTGCAGCGTTTGTTGGTTAAAATTATTTATGTGATTACAGAATAAATGATTTTCTATCTTAAATATAATGCTTACTAAAACTTTATCGCAGTATTCTTCAGCCTTGCGTTATTTGTAAGAAAAATTGCTTCGGAGGATTATTCTAGCTACGCAATAGTGAAGCCATAATATATTAGGTACGCATTTATGAAAAGCCATACACTGTGTTTAGACATATTTTTTATGTTTTTGAAACATAAGAAATTTCCATGTGTAAAGATTTTCTTCAAATTTATGCGAGATACTATTATTTCTATTATTACTCTTACTATTTATTTTATTCTATTCTACTTTACTTTATTTTTAATCTTGTTTTTATTTTACTTTTATGTATTTATTTCTTTATTTCTTTTGTAATAAACCTACTTCTAATACATCAAGTAAATTCATTTTAGAAAAAAAGTATTAATCTTCGTGTAATCTTCACATATAAACAAAAATCGAAAGATTGCACATTCCTGTTAAACTAAGCAACAAACCTTAGATGTGAAAATAATTTACCCAGATAAATATTCCAAATTTGATTATAATTATTCCTACTTGTCAGTATGCATATTCCTCTGGTACATAAAATTAATTGCTTTTTTCTGTTTAAAAGTATACGATTACATGTATTACATTGACAAATTTAAAAGCATTGTATTGAAAAATGTCTTTAATTACACTCGTGAATAGTGTTTTACAGTTTATAATTTATTAGTGTACACTGTGCAGAAGCAAAATTTTAATGGTAAAAGTTACTCTCTGTATAAATTAACTTGTTCTAAGAAAAAAATTTATGAAAAACCTTCAGCTATTATTCATATTTCTTCCCAGTAAACTTTTGACTTCGCAACGTGTAAATTTCCTCAAATAAGCTTCCTTTTATACAACGGAAACGTGAAATGTTTCTATATATAAATAATGCAGTCTAAACACTGTGAAATTCTTGAACGTGATTTCTAACTCTACGTGTTAGTAGGCGACACTAGTTTGGGTGGATGCCAGCTGACAACATTAATGAGCCCAATAGAAGTCTGTGGGTCAGTTAAAGGGCATGCACAATCGATAGCCGAAGATTTTTTTTCAGACTAAAAATAACAATAAAAATGAAAGGGTGTGGAGAATATTTTGAAGTGGCTTTAATCTCAAATTCAAAAGAAAAGTAGTTTAATTTATCTGAAAGCCATAGAGTATGCAAGAAAAGAAGAAAAAAATATCTACAAGAGAAAAAAGATGGTTTAAAAAATCATTCCTTCATTAATTTCTTATAGTGTTTAGAGTTTAATTATAAAAACGCAGCTTCACTTTTTTTAAAACAGCGAAAAATATTTGCTGTGTTTTGCGAGTCTATACATTACTGAAGCTGGATTTTTATGAGCAATTAAATGTGCAAGTTTGGGGAAACGAATTTCCGCATTGCAGTGGAGGATTTTGTTTGAGATCTTGTGTTTTATATAGCACTAGCTGAAGTACCCGCTCTTTGCTCGAGAATAAAGGAAAAACTGCAAATTTTGGTCTCATAAATAAATTATATCTTCCCCTCTGGTTCCACATTTTTTGTTTGCAAAACTGTCTTGATCGTGATGTTTTTGTTTTTTTTTTTTTTTTTTTCGTGAATGTTTATTAGCATTTAACTTACTAATATAGTTTCAAACGCATTCAGTAAAAACAAAATCAAAAAGCAATTAATTTCATTTCCAATTTTATCATTATCATTTAGTTACTATTGAAATAGTATCCGCTGGGGTTACTTCAGTTGTTAAATGCTACTATCAAGCAAAAACTGAAGTGATTTTTTAAGATTCAGGGGAGGGGGGGGAGTACATGAATATGAAACAATTAAAACATTATCCTATATAATGATTTAAAGGACTAATTTATCTAATTTGCATTTCATTTCCTTCCATATGTGCTAACAAATGTTCCGAATTACTTAGAGCTGCATATGTGCACTATGTGTTTTCTCCTCATGAGGTCCAATGGCATCTGGTATCGTCGACAGGATCTGTGACGTTTGAAAGTTTCTGCTCGAAAAATGGCGTACATCATTCTACATTAATTCTTGGGGTACCTAATTTTATTTTTTATTTTAAACTTTATAGTTACCATAGAAACAACAGGTTTGTTGCCTCTCAATACTAAATTCATTAATTAAAAGAAAAAATTATTGTAGTACCTTCTGTTGAAACTTCAGCGGGATGTATATTAACGTAAAAGAGCTTTAAATATTTCTTTCTTTCTTTAAATAAAGATTAATAAGATATAACTGTTCATATTTTCACTGAATTGTTCTTGAAATTGATTAATGTCGCTAAACTGCTGTAGGCAGTAATCCATTGGAATTCTTTCAATGCTCCAATAGAGTTGCAAATGATGCAGACACTATTTTCGATAGACAGCTTTACTTTGCAATCCTTAATAATATATCGATCTTTTTTTTTTCAAATGGGCGAATGTCTTGAAAACTGGCTTTAAAGACTGACTGCCCAAAAAACGTAATGTATTAGAGCTCTTTTGTGTGCTCCTGTAAAAGAACTATAAATATTACATACACTATTTTCAATAATATACATGATACAGTGCATAGAAATAACATATATAAATTTCGTAGTAATTGATGCTTATTTACGGCAGTTCGAGCACAAAGCATAAACACTTTTCAGCCTTATTGGAAAGCACTAAAAATGTCGCGATTTCTATCGTTTCGAGATCCATAGAACCCAGTACTAAAAGTAGAATGTCTGTCTGTCAGTCTCTCCGTGACACATTTATCTTTGCGCATCCTTGCGCACCTGTAGTTAAATAAAAATGGCTGTAGGCTTAACCTACAGGTGTAAAGTTTTTCAAAAATCTGACTAGAATTTGATATTTTTCGAACATCTTTTCAAAATGGGTAAATATTTTTTTTGCGCATCATGTGAATGTGTCTAAAATCAATGAAGTAAAATTTAGTATTCACTTAATAAGGGATCACTTAACTTACATTATAGCTTTATCTTTTCTTTTAACTTTCACAGATTTTTAGATTTTAAGGAAATTGCGTAAATATTTGTCATACTTAAAAATGCCTGAAGGGAACGTAATAAATTTAGTAAAACGTAATGGAAACACATTTACCTTAAACGATATGTATCGAATTTTTCCAAAAAAATGATTAAATGTAAAGATTTTTGTAAAAGTTTCGGGTTTTGTTTGTTTGTGCTGGTATACGTTAATTCATCTAAAGCGAATTAAATAACACTACGCAATACGATACTTGATTACCAAACTTAAAAAATAAAAATGTGAGGAGTTTGCTGGAGATGAATAATTATGCTTGAATTTTTTCGTAATTAAAAATACTAAAATTTTGTGAAAATTGTGTAAAATTTTGTCTATGTATTTCTTAAATGTAATTTCTTAAAAATGACTATTATGAATGAAATGAAATTTTCAAGCACATAGTAGGTGTTTACACAGTTTAAAATTTAGGCTTTTACTTTCTAAAACTTTGAACGTTTTTTTGAAATATGACGTAAATTGTGAAATTTACCCCACAATTTTTGATCATAAGTTTTATTCGAGCTTCAAGTAAAATCATTTAAATGGAATCAATTAAAAAATTTGCAGCTTTAGAAATAGACTGTTTCTTATTTAAAAACCTTTCCCGGATATTCTATTTTTTCATTTAATGTTAATTAGTAGAATCTCCTTCGGTATTTTTTAAAAGCCTCTGCATGTTAAAAGTCCATTCCGCAAAATAAAAAAATGTCAATTAAAAACAAGAAAGATCAATCACGCCAAAAGCATAGATTATAAAATGCTTTCCAACACAAAAGTCTCTACTGTCAAATTGGATGATGCATGTCGTCAAGCTTCTCGAGACTTTGGAGATAGCCTGGACCCATAATCCTTAAGATATATTAATTTTGTTTTGTTTGAAATAGCAAATATCTCTAAAATACACTTTAAGGGGACAGTTTACCTTTTTAGTTTTTTTCTTTTATTTAAGAAAACAACTTAAAAGATCGCCCGCCCCTTGTTACAAAAATAAGATGGCTTAATGATAAAAACCTACAAAAAGTTACAAATTATTTCGTCCTATATTAATTCTGAAGAGCTTCTGGATATTTTGGCCTTTATCAAAAAAAAACGGAACACTGAAACAATTTCAGATTTTAAATACGCACTAAAGTGCTATATATTAAAAGCTTATCATATCCATGCGTCCTCCCTATTTTCTTTCCTTATTCCATTAACTTGGAAAGTGCATCATTATTCATGAGTGTTATTAAACAATATTTAAATTGATATTTCTAGCATAATTTTTCTGGATGTAATACATTAGAAATGGAAGGGGGAAAAGATGCGCAGAAAAATGCATAATTTGAACTGAATGAAAGTTTCAAATACTTATTTTTTGTTTGTTTGTCTGTGTAACATGTATTTCGGATTTGTGTGCTTGGCCTGTAGTCCGTTTATAAATCCACGTCAGAAGAAAAAACCTATTCAGGTGATTTTATTTACTAAAAAGTGCGTATTTTGTAAGTTTGCGCCATCTGTCAACGGCGTTGTAAAGAAAAGCTTGATCGTATTCTTTTTTTTTTTTTTTTTTGATAAACGATAGGTTTTTTTGTATATTATAGGAACAGTGTTTTTTCGTTCGATGAAAAATAGCCTTTTTGTTAATGCAGGACTTTAACTGTCTTTATTTGAAATTTCATCCAAATCCGTCAAACCGTATCAGTGTGAAAGGCTAACAAACATACATACAAACATTGACATTTATAATATTAGTAGGATTACTTCTTAGGTCTAGTAATTTCTTTTAATACTAGAATCATACAAAAATCTGGTACTTTGTTGTAAATGGTCTTCAATTCTGTTTACTGATGAATATTATCGTCACTTATTTCAATATTTTGTATTTACTAGTATCGTTTCATTCAACACAAAGTTTAACCCTAGGGTCAATGACCAGGTACCCGGGTACCTTTTGGGGGTGGGGTCATGGTAATTTAATAATTTCTAATTAAGCCTATGTGAAATCGCTTTTGGTCCTCATTATTTACAAGAATCTTAGCTGTACATATAATTTTAATCTCTTTTGGAAGAAATTATTGTTGAATTTTATGAATTATGCTTTCCGATATCATTACTCAAAATCCAGGTACTGAGATACCCATTATTGTATTATTTACACTTACAGATTGTAAATGATTATTATAAAAAAAGTAAGCAAACACAATCACAAAAATTATTATTATTATGAATTATTTATTTTTTTGTAAATTATTTATTATTGTGATTATTTATAATTCGAGTCGTGCAGTAAGTTATTACTTCATTATAAAATCGATAACAGGTAATGAAACAAACGGAGGGCGTACGTATTCCGATGTGGGTACTGTAGTAGCAGTTATTTAAAAAATACGTGTATTTGGTCATTGACGCAAGGGTTTATACGATAAAATATTACGATTATGTTATGATAAAATGCTTATCCTCTGATCAGATTGAAGATTTTTTGACATTCATTCCTTATTTCAAGATGATGTCTGTTTCTTTACATATAATTTGTAGCCATTTTGATGAGTGTATTTTTAATAAAATTATTTCTTAGTGTATCACATTATTTTTCTTTTCTGTCATAACTGACGACTAACCATGAGACAATTCAGTGTTTAGAGTATAATTTAAGCCCTTTTTGTGTATTTAGGCATAGTTATCAATTGATAAGTTGTTTTAGATCATGGACATGCTCATTTTCTTAGAACTTAACCAGTGGAGGCTTGCAGCTTCCGTTATTGGGTGTGCTGATAAAAGAAAATATACCTATTGGGTTACTGTTTGGTAAAACAGTAGGTAGATATGAAGAAAAACTCTACACTAAAATTAAAAAGAAATGGAGGGGAATTACGCTTTTTTTGCATTAATTGCTGCACTTTTAAGTTCTGCATTTAATTACCTGCGAACAATGCCGCAAATAGAGAGCCTATGGTGTCATTGGAAGGTAAAGATAAAGCTAGTTAAAACTTTCGTTAACTAAGTTTCACGAAACTTAGTTAACGAACGATTCACGAAACGTTCGTTTCGTGAAAGATCGTATTTGTGGCGTACACGCAGATATCCTGGATCATCGCACTTTAAAAGGAAAACAAATCAGTATAGACTTCAATGTAGTTTTATTGACACATAATAAAGAATTAAATGGTAGCTAGCAGAATAGCGAAAACCTTGGGCCGAGATAAAAGCATTGAATGAGAATAAAAAGGGTCTGAGATCACAGAAAGCCAATCTGGCAATATAACTGAGAGCTAGAAGTAATAATCGCCAAATAAATCGCCAGATTGAAAAAAAGAAAAGACCGTTACCCTTTAACGTATGTTCACCAAAATTTAAACGTGTTTCGCTAAGTGGGGAAAGGTTAGGAGACTTTGTAACCAAAGCATTATTATTGAAACCCCGTGGGAACGAATGAAAACAAATGAATTCTCGATCAGAAGAAGCCTGCAAAATACATTGCAGAAGTTAAAATAAAAGTAATTTAAAAAACAGAATTAAAATATAGTTATAGCTAGAGATGGGGCTTAAAAAAATGGCAAAGAGTATTAAATTTAGAATAGGTAAAAGAAAATCAAAATTTAGAATAAGTAAAGGAAAATGAAAAGTAGTTTTAAATATGTGATGAGCTGCATCACAGAGCCTGCTTTGAAATATCTTCTCATGGTCTAACTACTGTTATGGCAAGCCTGAGCTGACGGCACCAAATTTTAGATGCATCTTAACGGTATAAATGGGCCTTAACTTAATTTTCGCCTTATATGATGCTACAAGGGATGAAATACCGTACGCAGATTGGCTCTGTTTTCAGTAGGCAATCACGAAGACGATATTTACCCCCTCACACCCGCTCTACTATTGGCGCTTCTTACTTTTGGCGAAAAAACTAAATCATGCTGCAGCCGAGTCTGTTAGTTCTGAGATACATCACTCGTCAAAGCTCGCGTAATATCCCATTCACAAAAGACAGATGGCGTTGCAGCATGTGTACTCATGCTACAACGCATAAAATGGCAAAAAATAGTCCAAAAAATTATATGATTTTGAACCATAAATAGAAAACCAATCATGTCAATCACTTATTTTTTTAAAATGTCTCTTCATAACCTGTACTGAACACTGAAACAAATGATAAACGTCTGTCAGCAAACTTTCAGAAAAAATTCTTAAAACTAAAGAATTTTGCAGACTGTGTTACTGTTCGAAAAATTTTACTGAGCAATTCCATGTTTAAGAAATTTTTCTGGAAGTTTCATAAAAAGCTCAGTTTTTTAAAATTTATTTCACTGTGTAGTGCAGCTTCTAAATAATCATCCTGATTTTTTTCGAGTTGCTGGCGCAATTATTTTAGCTTGTAAATTAAGCCAGATTTTGTTTGCTCGACGTATACCCTTTAACAAAAGCATAATTTCCATACTCATTTTTACGAAATTTTCACATTTTAAAAAGGTGCAAAAGAAAAAAAGTAGTATTTGTAGTAAACTGTGGGTGCTGCAGTTCCACAGTCACTGTACCATTCGCCACTGACCTTAACACAAAATATTTTACTTTACAGGATCGATTTTATCTCTTTACAGTGCCTGTGTACAAACTTTCAGACGCATCTTTGAAATGACTTAATTTTTCAAAACTTGTATACGTAATTAAAAATAATTTATTCCAAAACTTAAACCGTGAGTAAATTATGTTTGGATGCAGTTTCTAATTAAAGTCCCCGATATTATGCCCCTGATACTTAGTTGATCCCATAACAGTTTCCTCTCTCAAAGCAAATAATTAAATATTTAGAACATCCATTATCGAAGAACCTTGTTTAAAATTCAATTTAGTTTCCACACTAAGCTTATTTGAATTTGGCATCGACTACTGCCACTTAGTGGGCAGCGATCATACTTGATTACACGCATATATGTAAACAAAGCGAAGGGGATATAAATTGAATCCCTGAATATTTAAATTTTTCCTGGGGATGCTGAAGTTGAATAGCTTAGAACTTATGTTCACTACGGTAAAATTTTCAAAATCTTGTTTCACGTTTGGAATAACTTTTACCATAAGTTAGCATTATTGAAGTTTTTAATAAATACTGTTCAAATTTAAATTATGTACCTTGAAAAAAAAATTTAAATGTCAATACGGATGAAGATTGAAAACTTCCCTTCTACAGTAAAAATAACTTAAAATAGTTGTACTATATTTAAATCGCTTAGTTTTAGAAAAACTTTGTTTTTAAATTTCATCGCCCAAGTTCTAGTTTGAAAATTGCATGAACTACATGTTACGACTTTGACTAACAAAGTTCAACCAATAGATATGGAAGCTATTTATATTATTATTTCTTAAGGGGCAGTAAAAAGGTAAGTCATGTAAAACAATCTTATTTTACTTGTGAAGTTCTAAGAATGACAGTTAAACGTTGGTTTCACGCACAATGTTAAATGATATATTAAAGCTCTGATTACGAAATGGATCAATGTAATTTTAGCTGACATAAATTAGTTTTGTCGGTCGCAATCTATGGAATTGTGTTGATTTTGGCTTCAACACCTGCATTAGAGAAAAGAATGGTAGATTGTCTCAGGGTTAAGTTGTCAAATGTATTTTTTAGCAATACATATCCATAAATATAGTCTGAATATTGTCTGTCATAAATATTCTCTGTATAAAGTATCCATTCAATAGAATTAAAATATGTATCTTGGTATCAAAGCAGCGGAGCTGTAATTGCAAAGGTAGGCGATATTTAAACTACCATTTATTTATGCAAAAATGTTAATTTTCATTTTTAGCATTTTTGGGGTAATATTTAATATTTTTCGAACATGAATGAGTACTTTCATACTGTTTTTAGTTTGATATCATTTGAATATTACGTTGTTTTCTAGAAACAGATGCAATGTTTGTTAGGCCTGTGTAGTGTAATGCATATAAGCAAATATATGTAATGGGGCTTAGTTTTCACAAGCTGCAGGGGTAAATTGTCACGATGTGATTACCTACCCCAAGCTATTGAAAACATTTTCATTGAATCAAAGTCAGTACTATTATAGGGGATAGGCTAAATAAAGTGTATTTTAAATTTGCAAAGTAATAATAAATATATGATAGTAAACAAAGAGCATTCAATGTATTCAATATAGTGAAACATAAATACTTTTAATTTATTTTTCTATTGCATATATTCATGTACTTAAATCTTCGATTGCAATAACAGTAAGATTACTGATGAAATTGTATTAACACACGAAGTAATGAAATATATATATATTTCTTTAAAATTTGTAGGACTACCCAAAAATTCACTTATTGTTCGCCATTGTGTTCTTACTTTTAACCCAGCAAAATGTGAAATCCGGAAAATGCTATAGCTTCGATGGCAATCCATTTATTGCCCTCAATCGTCTTCTGCCCATTCCCCAAAGCCAGCTAACATTTTAAATGCACAACATTTATTCAATTAACGGAAATGAATTTTCAGATGCTTGCTCCAGCATCTGTGCATTATCTTCCTCTTAAACAACAAGGCCTACTTGACCCTGTAAAAATAATCCTAGATGACAATCTTTAAAGTAATTGTCAGAGCTAAGAAGTCAGGATTTTCCAGAGAAAATTGAGACGGCAATACAATTCCAGCAGAAGCAATTAATGAACCAGGCCCAATTGCAATAAAAATAATTACTCCTCAAGAAATTAGGCCATTTGCCCTAGTACTCCCAATAGATCCTTTGAAATCTAAGTGAAAACACACAAGCTAAAAGAAACGCAAAAAAAGAAGATACTGCCTAGAATCATCATTCTAACAACATCAAAAAATGGCAGAAGGAATATATCGTTTAGGATTATTCGAAAAGTGAATCATCTGACAACGAATATTATCGAATTAGGAACAGAAAGCCACATCTGAATAGACAAAGATTTGGTGTGCAAAAAAAATCCTAACATCAGCGACCTTGAAATCGATTATCATATCCTGGTTAAATCTTTTGGCAAAAATTCTGTGAAGTACTTCGTAGAAAGAATACAGAAGATACTCTCTGGTATTTATGAGATTGAAACGAAGATTATGAGGTGTTTGTCTTCCAGGAATGAAAAATACTCACTTTTGTATTCTCCAAGAAGTACAATATCTACATCCATCATTTAAACTATGTTGTTCCAAGTCTCCCACTACCAGCTCCTGTTGGTGCAATAATACATTGTAGATCACAGTCGATGTGAAAAGAACTTTTTGATTATACTGTGCAGTAGGCTTATGAGATAAACAGCCCCGATACCTGTGACAACCTGTGCAGCTATGCGTAGGTTGTCTCATCCCGAGTTAGAATAAAAAAACGTTGATTTTCAAATGTTTTCATATTAATGTGAATTTAAGACGTCATATGACCAGTTTATAGGCTACAAATTTTATTTAAAGGGTATTGTTGCGAGTAAAATTATTTATTAACATGCGAAAAGTTAGACAACCTACCCCTTCCTTTCCCTACTTAAACTACTGTTGTCTTAAACACTCACAAGTAACACTTTAACATTTTAACAATAACAATGCACAGATAGAACTAATAAATAGGACACAATTAGACTAATAAATTTTAATGTCTTGTGACAAAAATTTAATTGTTGAATAATGAAGCAGTTAATTAATTATAACAATCGAACTTTTATGAAACATTCTTCTACATCACTTAAAAACGAATTTTAAAAAACATGCTGTCTTATGCCAACGTATGCTGCAACTGAAAGAAATTCTTTGTAATTATTCCCGAATACATTTTTTATGCTTCTAAAAATCTTTGATGATGAAAAAAGTCATCAGGAAAGATAATTAATCTTACAGTTTGATGAAATAAATAATTTAAAAATGCATTATGAAAAGTTCACAATAAAAGAAAAAAAACGACAGTATTAGAGGCTAATAAGGAAAAAAAATGGAATAGTCATGTAAATCTTTCTTTTCCTTGGAATACTGTTTTTAAACCACAACAAACTTAAACACCATGGTGAAAATATATTCTAAGAGAATAGTTTCTTAATCGTTCAGATACCTATCTTCAAGCTTCATGCGTCATGTTAAATTGATTCGTAAATATCAAACACCATTTTCGTCACTACTTTTCAGGAATGAATAGAACCTGTACATTACACAAATATTTGGGTTTCAGAGGCATTTTTGGGGGGGATAATACCGTAAACGGGGGCAGTCACCAAGTATGCTGATTTGGCGACTTTTTTTTTTTTTTGGCGCCAACAACGTAATCCTTGGCACTTTTTTTTTTTTTTCGCACCAGATTTTTTCCTCCGATAAACATCTACTATTTAAAGAACAAAAATACGATTTCTTCATTTTTAAACCATTTTTTGACGGCCCAGGATACACTTTTTTGATATCGCATAGAAATTTAAATATCTTTTCGCCATTTGTTCTTAAATAATTCAACTGAGTTCTCCTGTAAAAATATAGGGCCATAAATTGCGTTAAACTATTTTTAGGTCTGCGTACTTTAAGTTGGTTTTTTAACTGTTTATTTCCATTCTCTAAATCGTTGATAGTGTTGGTAGGATCCTCTTTTGAAACAAATTCGCCTTTCGAATGGTTAGTTACTTTGTGTTCTGGATTTTTTAAAAGTTTTCCTACACCGGAATATTGTTTAGCGCTGTCTGAACAAATTACACTAGTTTCTGGGTGAACAAAACACTTTATGTAGGGCCAAAGCTCCCGTTTCAATATCCATTAGAAATTCTATTACCTTTTCTTCATTTTGTACAATGACAAACATAGTAAAAATGCTGAAATTGACTAGCAAAGGATGCATAGCTAAAAATTAAAGCCAACCTACCTAATTAAGACAAAAGATTTCAATCAACAAAATGCCCCAAAACCTTCGATGCAAAGAACAAATTCCGTAAAATTCCAAATAAACTCCGGAACGATTATCTACTTTTAAACTAACCTCGGATTGTCGGTTTCAGTTAAATTCTTACAACCAATCACAAAATTCCTTCATACAACCCTGATTAACAGTCAAGATTCCCAACCAATCACAATTTGACTTCTTCCTTCAACCAACTACACCTCAACTCCGCATTAGGTTTACTTGAGAACATGACGCCGTCGTAAACATTTTTACCCATCTTCACATTTTGGCGGAGTTCCATATACTTGGCGACTGCCCCCGCTTACGGTATTATCCCCTTTTTGGGTTTATTATGACCACTAGGCTTCAAATTAGGTAATATTCTTATTTTATGAACATTTATATTAAAAAAAACTATTATAAATCTATATTTTATACTGTGGTTTGAAAATCATGACATGGGGTTTTTGAAAGGATAGATTTAAATTTTGCTCGAACTTTGACATCTAAACTCATAATGCAACTTTGTAGCATCCCAAGCATTGCTTGGTTTACACATCCACTAAGCAATGTCTTTCTACCTCTGTTTATTGTTAACCTGTTACCTACGTTCGAGGACTATTTGGAAGTGGTGACAAGATACATAAATCCTCTCTTATGAATGGGGAAGAGTCATATTCAATGCCTCTTGTTGAATGAAGAGCATTTGAAAAGATTATTGAAATGGAGAAGGATGCAAAAGGGAAAGCACAAATTGAATTTTGCCATCTTTATAGGTAACAACAAAAACAAATTCTTTCTGTTCTCAAATGATTAGCATTGTCCTGATATTTATTGCTGATTAAGACATCAAAAACAAGTCTGCTTCGAAATTGAAGATTTAAATAAGTTTAAGAGATATGTAAATCACACATAAGAAATAGAATTTGCATACGAAAATATTATGCAATATTTTTAATTAATGTAATAAAAGTTTTACTTTAACATTTTTTTTGCGTTTGTCAAATGCTTATAGTTTTTTATTAATAGTTTTACAATAAAATTTTCGAAAGCTGCCAATACTTGATGTTTAAAAGTACTTAAAATATCAAGACTGTGCACATAAAAAGGTTTTTTTTTTTATTCTTTATCATGAGAAAACCAATCTAAAGTATCGTTTTCTAATTTACTTCGAAAGCATTTATGTAAATTTCTATTATACAGGATGGCCATAATTAAACTGCAAGTGTTCAAGGGGTGCTGGAGGGAAAACTACCAGGAATATTCCACTGAAACTTGGTATCTACACGTTTCAGAACATGCGCAAGTCAAATATGCAATTAAAAAAATCGCTATTTTTACCCGATAGATGGCGCTATATCGTGTTTCAGTGCTTATGGAAGTCATATATGTAAATTTTAAGCCCATCGAACAGTGTAAAAACAAGACCACATTGATCAAATCACGACTCTGAATAAGACGGAACGTGCATTGTTAGTGAAGAAATTCTATCCGAATTGTAGCAATTATTCGGCTACTCTGAAAGAATACCGGCGTATGAAACGATTAAGAGGTCCAATGAGTGTCAATGAGAATAAATAATTGTTTAATTGTTTTCTAAAGCGTCTTTATGAATTGTTTAATTTGTGATCTTAATTTTTGATTACATGTTACTGTAAAAATTTAATTACTGAAGCGAATTGTATAGAATTTTGATAAACTGTAAATGATGTTTTATATTGTTTATATGCCTCTTAGAATGTCACTATGCTCTGTCTATCGGTTTTGGAAGTTGTATATGCCACCGGTGACCTTTGAAATACGGTACAGCGCCATCTATCGGGTGAAACTGACGATTTTTTATTTTTGCATGTTTGACTTGCGCATGTTCTGAAACGTGTAGATACCAAATTTCACAGGAATATTCTCGGTAGTTTTCTCTCTAGCACCCCTTGAACACTTGCAGTTTAATTATGGCCACCCTGTACTTTTTGTTACTTCCTTGTACGTAGTATAAGGAAGTAATGTGATCCCGAAAAATTTTGGGGGCCAAATTTCGACAAAAAAACCGATTTTGACTACCTCTAAATTTAATTTTAAGATTTTTTTTCATGCATCTCATCTTAGGCTAGCATGCACGATCATATTAACGCGTCTGCAACTCATTTTGACCAGCGGCGAGTCTATTGTGGCCAGTTTTTCCATGCCGTCTGTACGTACGTACGTAGGTACGTACGTATGTATGTAACTCGCATATCTCAAAAACTATTGGTCGTAGAATGTTGAGATTTGATATTTAGGATTGTTCTATGATCTAGTTGTGCACCTCCCCTTTTGGTCGCAATCGAATGGATAGTTTATGTACAGGACCGCCCAAAAGATTCGAAATACATTACGCTCTATGGGCCGAATTTTTTATTAAACTCGCCTAACTCAAAAACTATTAGGCATAGAATGTCGAAACTTCATATTTTGGATAGTTGTAACATCTAGTTGTGCACCTGCCCTTTTGGTTCCATTCCACTGGATAGTTTATCTACAGGACCGCCCAAAACATTCGAAATACATTACGCTCAATGGGCCGAAATTCATT
This sequence comes from Cheiracanthium punctorium, assembly GCA_038373885.1. Classification (NCBI taxonomy): domain Eukaryota; kingdom Metazoa; phylum Arthropoda; class Arachnida; order Araneae; family Cheiracanthiidae; genus Cheiracanthium; species Cheiracanthium punctorium. The sequence goes on from JAWZYV010002120.1 coordinate 620,134, forward strand.
AAACTCGCATATCTCAAAAACTATTAGGCGTAGAATGTCGAAACTTCATATTTTGGATAGTTGTAACATCTAGTTGTGCACCTCCTCTTTCGATTCCATTCGACAGGATAGTTTATCTACAGAACCGCCCAAAATATTCGAAATACATTACGCTCTATGGGCCGAAATTCATCAAAGCGTTTTTTAGAGGTATTGGGCTATTTCAAACGACTCAGAAGTGATATATGCTGTAAAGAGTTAGAAAATGAATTTCTCCATTAAAAAAAGAGTTTTTATCATTTATAGTTCTGCTACAGGAACACTCAAAAGATTTCCAATACATTACGGTCAATAGCAATTTTAGGGGCATTCATCCATTTCAAACACAATACCGTCCTACCACATAAGTTAGGTAATGGTCCGACCACGGTCACGTGCCTCCCTCAAGAACTATGCCGAAAGTCGCCAAGCTTGGCGACTTTTGGTGTACGTGTGTGCATATTCAACTCTCAAATTTCAAAAACTTTTATGAAATTTCATATATAAGATTGTTGTAACATCTAATTGTGCATTAAGGTTCCAATCTACTGGAGAGTTTATTTAGAGGACCACCGAAAAGAATTTCAGTACTTTAATGTCTATGGACATCTTCAATATAATACAACTGTAGACAGTCATTGTTTGGTACATGCCCAAAATCTCGCCGTCTATCCTCGACCTTGGCGAGTTTTGCCGAAATATCGCCAAATTTGGCGATAGTAAGTCATTTGGTCCATGCCTAATGTATCGCCATTTCTCATCGTTCTTGGCGAGTTTTGGCGAAATATCGCCAAATTTGGCGATAATCTGTCATTGTTTGCTCCATGCTTAAAATCTCGCCAAATGTCGTCGACATTGACGAGTTTCGCCGAAATATCGCCAAATTTCTCGCCAAAAATTATTTCGTATTTTGTATAACTCTAAAACTTTAACCCGTAGAATTTTGAACTTTTGTATTTAGAACTATTATTGTAATATCTAACTGTTTTCAATATCTTTTTTGACAGCAATTGACTGGGAATTTATTTACAGGGTGAGGCCAAGTGACTTTAAATACATTGAGGTGTATGGATGCATTCAATTCATTAAAAGCCTGTGGTCAATGACTACTTTGGCTATCCCCAAAATCTCGCAGACTATCTCAAGCTTGTCGGCTTTTGGTGAAATATCGCCAAATAAAGTGTCAGAAGGAAATCTTTCAAATTGAACTCAGCTTGGCGATATCGAAATATTTGGCTAGAAATCGCTAAACCTTACTATTATTGATATTTTATCTCTTTCAAACAAATAAGTTTACAGGAAGGGCGTCGAAAATATTTTTGATTTAATAGACGTGCAAGGAAGTCATGTGTTGGACACATCAGATTTTTTTCTATAGAAATACAGATAACACACCCTCGTTTGTTTATAATTTTTAACGAAAAATAATAAAGTTCAGTATGCCAAATAAGTAAACCCCTCCATGTATCTTTGTCCAAAAAATTGTTAAGAAAGCACAGAAAATAATAAAATGAAAACCAGGTCTCCTCAGGCAAGAAATGGCTCAGTAAATCTTCCTACCTTCAGTTACAACCAATGACTTCTCCTCCAACCTTCATTGTACTTTTGATAATATAAAGGGCATACATTATTTGCTATCGTTATATAAATGCACTAGCTGAAATACCCGTTCTTCGCACGGAAAGGATATTTTTTAACCAACAAATATGAATAGAAAATAAATAAATAAATATTAAACATATTTTCGTTATAGGTACAATAGCCTGAAAAACCGTTTTACAATATTCGTTAGGCATATTATAACTGTACTTGATCATTTAAATAATGTTCGGAATAAGCATCATTATCCGCGTCTGTGCCGTATATGCCTTTCTTATTCCATAAAACCCTTCTTCAAAATTGAATCTATATTAATATCACCTATTAAAACTGTTTCAAAATCCTTGCCAGACATATTTTAACTATACTTCACCTTTATTTACACGAATATGGACACCAATATTTTAATTAAATAAACAGTAAGGTTAGGCAATTTCCTGACAAATAGAGAAGATATCGCCAAGCTAGCTCCGATTTCGGGGACATTTCTTATGCTGAATTTGGCGATAAATCACCAAAAATATCAAACCTTGGCGACTTTTCATACTTAATATGACAACCCTTGAAAAGTGATTTGCCCTTTCACCGGGTAGACAAAAATCTTTGAAATTTAAAACACCCAAGAGCTAAAAAATACGTGGGGAACACTTTTTTTTTTAAAAAAATCTTGAAGAGGATTTTTATGAATTTGTGTTCGTTATATTTAATGCAAGATTTTTATGACTATCTTTATTTTCCTTCGAAATATGAAGACAAATATGAAAACAATGTTTTGGCCCTCATACCACCACCTAAATAAATAGTAGATACAAATACTAAAAAAACCCTGAAAATGACTTTTAGGCATCCGTGGTCGCTACATTTTAAAGAAAGAATTTTATGGCTATCTCTATTTTTGAGATATGATGGTAAATTTGAAAACAACATTTTGGCCATTATCCTCGTTTTGATGCGAATTCTAAAAAATCCTGAAAATTATTTTAAAGCATTAGTGTTCACCGTGTTTTTATGAAAGAATTTTAGGCTATCTCTTTTTCTCTGATATAGCAAGGGAAATATGAAAAGAACGTCAAAGAATGTTTTGGCTCTTTGCCCCCTATTGGGTGCGAATTCTAAAAAATCCTTAAAATGGTTTTTAGCTGTTTTTGTTAGTTACATTTTAAAGCAAGAACTTTATGACCATCTCTTTTTTCCCTCTGAGAGAAGGAATACGTGAAAAGAACATTTAAAACCCTTAAACCCGTTCGGATGCAAATTCTAAAAAACCCTGGAAACGATTTTTAGGTATTTCTGTTTGTAACATTTTAAAGCAAGAATTTTGTAGCTCTCTCCTTTTTTTAAATCTGGGATATGAATGGAAATGTGAAAAAAAAGCTTTGGCCCGTTACCGCCGTTTGGCTGTGAATTCTAAAAAACACTGAAGATGGGAGCAGAAACTATAAGCGCCTAAAACTTCATGTCTGTATCTCCAGTAGTTTTGGCTGGGTGATGATCGTCAGTCAGTCAGTCAGGACATCTTCCTTTACATATAGAAATTTCTGAAAGTTAAAGAATATAACTACATTTTTAGCAGATGTACTTAAATAAAAATTTAAGATTATAGACAGCTCGATTATGAACAAAGAAATAATTTTATTTTATGGAAAATATTTATTGATGGTACTATGATAGATTGTTTTATATAAAAACGAAGAAAATTTAGTAAGGCAATTAATAGTAAAAATTAAATATGTACATTTTTCAATAAGTTAGTACTTAAAGTATTATAATTAGTAGTCGATATATTTAAAAAAAATAACAGAATTATTATTGTTGTGATTTTTAATCAGTTGTAGAGCTGACGGGTGTCAGATTGTTTACAATTTTAAAAACATCATTATTGGAGAGTATATCGTACTCGTGAATTATTTTAACATGATCGTCACATGTTATTTATTCTGCCTATGATAAATATCTCACTTTAAACACACATTCTAAAACCCAGGTGGAATTCAAAACTTTAGAGTGACATGACGCGCTCTCTCTTGAAAAAACAAAGAAATTTCTCAAATGTTTAATTTGCATGCGAAATGTCCATTAAACTTAGTTCAAATTGCCCTCTTACGACATTCATTAAAACTGTCACAATGTAAAAGAATGATGAAAGTGGATAACAGCTTCAACTCCCGCCCCCACCTTTCCACTTCTCTCTCTCTCTCTCTTTTAAGCTTTTACATTTAAATTTCTATTCACAAACAAAGCTCCGGTTTAATTAGTTCCCCGCTTGTTTTCTGCCGTCCATTTGGACGGCGGAGCTGTGCAAATATTCTTTCTACTGCTTTAAGCTTTGAAATGAAAGGGGGGGGGGGGTTGGCTAAAAGTACGTCTCTTTTAGCTAGCAAGTTTTTCTTTAATCTTTCCTTGTTCGTTAATAATTTCGTATTTGTGGTTAACTGTGCTAGTAGAACTTCACACGGAGCGATTTTGACAGTAATTAATTCCATTTTTCTTCAAGGTCTCGTTCAAAGACTAATTTATTAGTAGAATGGGTGTTTGTCAAACTTTAATAGAGCAGTGCTAATGTTTGTGCTCTTTCTTCGTGACTAGTTAAATTAATTTTCTACGGGAGCATATGTGTTTTCTCTCGAGTTCGCGCTGCTTAGCCATTAGTCTTAATTTGATGAAAGCTGCACGTTCTCGATGGCGTTTATGCAGTAAAGGACATCGCGAAGCAATTGTCTCGATTCCTTAATGCATTGTTGATGGAGTCCTTCAAAGTGTCTCATAAATTGAAGAAACGAGGGCATTTAAGCCTAAGGCAAGTATTTTTCAACGTGAAACAAATTTCCTCTTCTCAGGATTTTGTTAATTTCTAACAGCAACATTCTAGAACGTAACTGTCATTAGATTACTTGATTATAAATATTTTTTAATTTGAAATTTCAGGTTTAAAACTTTTCAAACAAATTGAAAAGTATTTATGGTTGCTCGGTATTTGTCTTCCAGATTGCTACAATTTATTTTTAATCATGTGAATTAAATAGTGCTTTTCTTCCTTTCTTTTAATTGATGCAATGCCATTAATATTTGTTTTGCAGGAACACGCGAACGACACGTACTGACATTTTTCGTTATGACTGTAGTAAAGGTTTTAAGTGAACTTAAGAAATGCTAATTTATTTCGTACAAAATAAAATTAGTATAGTTACTTGGGTAAGGAAGTAGTATTTATAGATAATTTACAATTTTTACAATTTTATATTTGCTGTTTTACAATTTTATATTACACTCTTTTTAAGAGAAATTATTTTAAAAAGAAAGAAAATCTGAAACACACTTTAATATTTTAAATACAGACTAAAGTAATATTACAAGTGTATCATTATCCATGCGTCGGCCTTATTCGTCTCCTTTGCTTCCTTATGCATGAAAGAGCTTACTTATTCATGCGGCTACCCTATTTGTCTTCCTTGTATAGGGTGTCTCAAAATTTACACAAGAATTGAGTTAAATAGAAAACACAGGTTTTTTTTTTTCAATTGCATTTTTTTATGCCCTTCACGGCTTTGCTGGCACACACGAGCTCTTTTGCCAAAATTTTCCAGGCTCATTTCGGATAAATATGGTTGAATTTCGTTGATGCAGCGTCGAGTCCTTCGCTCATCCTCCTTCAATGCACGGATGGATCTGGGCTTCTTGACATTGACCTTTGGCTCCAAATAACCCCAAAGAAAGAAATCCAATGGAGATAAATCACATGAGCTTTCTCATCATTCATTATCAAAATCAACATGAATCAAAATTTCGTTATTTTTGAAATGTTGGTCAACAATGAAAAGTGGGAAAGCATATCAGAGTCCTTATGTGTCAGGCCTGTTTGTCTTTCTTATTCCCTTATGTTGGAAAGTGTATCATACTCTATGCGTCGACCTTATTTGTCTTTCTTGTTACATACTTCTTGTTAATATACTTCTTTGGAATTGAAGCCTACTAAAACTGTTTTATAATCTTCGTTAGGCATATTCTAACTGCACGCTTAAAAAAGGGAGAATTAAATTCACTCCGAAGAATTTAAAATCGGGACAAGTTTGTCCCGATTTTTAATCTTTGGGAACTTTCTTAATTTAGTTCTTTCGGAGCGAATTTAGGTTTATTCTTTTTTAAGCATGATACTTCACCTTTATTTACTCTAATATAGACATCTTTACAGACACAAATTAATATTACCATTCCATAGACAGTAATTTATCGCAATTTCTCGTTAAATATAGAAGATATCTTCAAGATGATTCTACTTTATTAAGTTATTTTTTTATGCCAAATTTGATTATAAATTGCAAAAAACGACTAGCCTTGACAACTTTGAACATACCATTACTGCATCTTTATCCGGCAGTCCTTTAGGTAATGGTTTAAAAACACTTGTCCCTGCTCTATTAATACTGTTTGAAAAGTGATTCACCGTAAAAAAAAAAAAAAAAAAAAGAAACGAGGCTTGTAATACATAGCATTTTAAAGCAAAAAAGTACTTTACTGTTGAGTTGCTGTGGTGTTTTCACTCCCATCGTTTCGAAGATGTAACTGAAAACATCCCTCAATTGGGTACAGAATTGATGCTTCGTCTTAATTTTTAAATAAACCTGGGATGTTCAAATGATTTTACTTTTCCTGTTTCCTTCAAAACTTAAATATTTTCACGCTAAATTAATATTCAAGGTGGTCAATTCCTCTTTGTTGATTTCAGCCTTTAGTTAGACATATAGCCAGAAAACAAATAGAGGGAGCTCTAATGGTATTTATTTATTAATATATTTATTTCGCAAGGAGAATTGTCAGCAAAAATCCAAATTTCCTGGATGACAGATCACCCCCTGAATTAAAATTAATCAGTATGACTAGTATTTCATTTTGAATGATGCCATTGTTGGACATAAATCATTTGTTATAAAACTTGATAAGGTAATTTAATTAACAGTTGAAAAACATTTTATGAACTGATTATTAAACGTTGTACGAAAACAACGTTTTGACCCCATAAACACTGTGTGATTCTGAATCCTTATTATGTACCTCACCCTCTTACAAGTTTGTCTCTGTAGTTTTGGAACACCCATGGAAATTCAAACTTCGTATGCTAAATATGACATTTTCTGTTATATGAAAATTTCTCCTTTGCATTTACCACTTATTATCTCTCCAGGATTCGTGAAATTTTTTATTATGTATATCGAGGGGGAAATATTTAATCGAAAAGATTGAATGAATAAATAATTTATAAAAAAAATACTGGCGAAAAATTAGAATAAAAATATCAATATTTTTCAGTAAATGCTTTTAATTTCATTTATTGTCCTGAAAGTTCATTAATACCACTTCTTATATCCACCGGTCATATAAATTATATGACCTTTTTATTTATTTATTTTATTTTATTTTACTTTTCGTTATTCAATAAAGACTATGAATTCATTTGAAAGCTTTCATATTTAAATAACCTAAATTTTATTTTTTACTGTAGCCACAGTATCAGTTTGTTTTGGAAACAGATTCTTAAGGAACGCTTAAGGAAAATTTAAGCTTCCTCGTTATGAGTTTGCAGAACGAATAAATCATGTTAATACTTCATTCATGCACACAATTTAAGAGTTTTCACGGATCTTTCAGAAGACTAATTTACTAACAAAACCGTATATGTCATCCTTTTAAAATTTATGGAATTGCTCATTTCTCTTTCTTCCCGTTGTCTGAGCAAATTAATGTTCTTTCAAGTCATACATAACGATATACATGTATCGTTTTTATCTTGCCTTTCCTTGTTCCATTAATTTAACCATCACCTCTATATTTCAAAGTTACTTTTATTCATAAAAATATCTTGTAAAAAATATTACATCATTCTGTATGATTTAAGACAAGCTTTCAAGTATTTAAAATTCCGATTAATAGCTTCTACTATTTAATACAGCGATTTCTATAACTTTTGTACTTTTGATCAGACATAATATAATTTACTATCATGTATAAACTTATTCTGTTCGTCTCAGGCTAAAATTGGAAACTTAAATGTGCATTTTTAGCTAACTGATAAGTTTCAGAAAGTTGTAAAAATTAAAAGTAATTGCTAGTGTCCAAATGATGTAAGCAGAAGTACAATTTAGATAACTGCTTTGAATAGAACAAGGATAACTGCCGAAAATTCTAGAATCAAACTACTGTTAAAGTTCACATCGGCTCTGACAAAGTGATTCTTTGGCAGATCCGAAGTACATGTTTACTTTCATTTAAAATTTCCGTTACTGCATTTTTATATCATCTTTTGTTTTTGCTTTACTATAAAGTTCACGTCGAAAGAATTGTTATACCGTTTTAATCCATACGTGTGTGTACAAATGTGGACAAAGTCTATTCAAAAGGGTGATTTTTTTTCAAGTGAATATTGTAGGGAATTCGATAATACGTAATTATTTCTCTAAATAAGTTTTTTTTTTTTTTGCATAAATTGAACATTCATTTATGGTACTTTGCATTCAAGCTGACTTTTATTAGTTTGTGTTTATTTAAACATAGAAGTTCTGTTTCGAAAATTTGAGAATTTAAAAATAAAATTTCAATCAAATTCAATGCTGACTCAATGGTAAATCATGTCTGCATAATGCACTTGTAATTTGAAACTTGAAACTTTGGGCTTTTTTAACATTAAAAATATTTAGAAATTTTTTAATGAAATGCTTTTAAAATATAAATACATAAAACTTTTCCTATTCGTGGCATAATCTTGCTTCTTCTATGACGTTTACTGCTTTGTAGGTTTTATGGGACTGAAATAAACTTATAGCATTTATTTTGATTATCCAGATGGGGAAAGAAAATTCTTTATTTCTTTTTTAGGATGTCTAATGCTAAAATATCAAGCAGAAAATATGGAACTAAACCTTATCTTTTTTTCTGACTGTGTAGGTTATTCGTAGAGCTAATAATTCCTGAGTTTAGGCAGAAGTCCTTTTTTTAAGTGTCAGTACCATGGAAAAAACTGTTCTTATGTATTTTTTGTGTAATTCTTATATAAGGTATTTAAAAATTATCAAGTCAATATAGCAAGTTAATTTAAGACCACAGAAATTAAGAAACATAAAATCTTTCACAAGAAACTCGTAATACATTTATAAGGTAATAGTATTTCCTAGAAGACACATTTCAATGAACCCTTTTGTCAGCAGGTGGTTAAAAAAATGGAATTTAGTCATTTAATTATCATCTAAATTTTTTTAAGATATCCTTAAATTAAAAAAATTAGTCAAAATAAAATTTTCAATCTGAGATTATTCTCAGTGATGTCTTGAATTAAATAAATGTTTAAAACAATAATGTTCTACTAATTCCTGAAACCAAAGTTACTTGATTTTGTAGTATTAAGTTATTTATTCAGTCTGATAAATATATTGTGTAAACTGCTGTGATCTGCTCTTCTGAGATTTAAGAATTTTATTTAATCTGGAACCTTTGTCTAAAATTTAATTTAGTATAAAATTCGTATTCTGCGCGTAAAATAATCAGACTTAGCATCTTGCTGCATGAAAATCAATTAATTAGAATGCCAGGAACTGATCGTTAAATTTCCCACTGGATAACACTAGGTTTGGCTGCTTCACACACCAAATATTGGCAATATCGTCTTCCTGGGTTCAGTTTTGGGTACTTACTTTCGGCACCAAATTTGGCAGTATTTCGCTAAAAGCAGAAAATCTTGACTATATTTTAGCTATAGGTCCTCTATGGTGTTTGCTCTACCGCATATCATTAGTATTATATATAATCGAATTTTGGGAAAGGTATGGAAATCTCTGATATAGTGCACGAACTTTCGATATCTATAGCCCTCATAGTATTGTCTCACTTAAACAATGCATGAACTTCAATAGATAAGAGAAATATATTTTTATGTCTTTCGTTTTTGAGGTACTTACACCAGTGTCCGATTAAGGTCATACACTTAATTGTACTTTTGCTGATGCTTGAAGATACTTTCCATGGATTAAAATGGGAACTAAGTTTCGTTTCGTTTTGGCAATGTCCTTATATGGTTAATCTTCTGTGTATTATTCCATGAAACAACTGGATTTTTTTTTTTTTTTTGTATTTTTGGCATAGGAAAATAAGACTATGCCTTTAAGAGAGGCAAAATTTTTCTTTCCTAAAATCTCTTCAAATTTTTATAGTGTTGTCTTATTTATACATAACGTATTTCACTTATGGCGCATTCATTCCATGGCGATTACTCTTCAAATGACGATATAATAATCCCTAAATAAATTAACAAAGGCCTTAAATTTTATTCATTTAAATCAGTTCCTGTTTTCCTTGAAAATAATATCATAAAAATGTTCCTATACCATAGAAAGCAAATAAAAGTGAAATGAAAGCATATTATTCAGAATATTTGAAAAAAAGTAGGCAAACAATTTACATAAATGTTTACGAAACGTATTCATGGAACCATCTAATTTATTCAAAAATGCTTTATTTAGAATATCTGCGTTTTCAAATTTAATTCCTGTAGAGAAATCAATAACGTTGCATTGAAAATCTTTCTAAATAACCGTTATATGCTTATTCTCAAGCACGAAATAGGAATTTAAAACTAAGTTAAAAATTGCCCAAAAATATACACAGAATCTAGAGACAAATTATTTATCCACAGAAAAATATCTTTCTTAACTGAATTAATACGCTTTTTTCAACCCAAAACGTTTACTCGTATTTATTAATGCAAATGATTTATCAGCCATGAAACTTCTAATATTTAAGGTAAATTATATAGCAGTGAGTTGAAATTAACATTAATCCCTATCGCTTGTGAGGCAGACGTTTGGAATTGGTCCAGATTGCATTGGAAGTAAATTGCCCATTCGGGCTTGTGGAGAAGTTTTGGCAGTTTTTCAAATGTACTCTCAAGAGTAGGTACAGTATAACTAATATACTGAACATATTATGAGGACGGGGAATGTCATATTATGACTACCCGCTATAATGGCATCATCAATAGTTATTTTGCTTCGGGGGGTTACCTTTTTGAGATTTTGAAGTACTGTGTTAAAATCCTTCTAAAATTTTCTAAAGAGAGTGCTTTGTTGTATCTAACTTTATTTATTGCATAAAGTACACATTTATGCACTCAAATAATTTTATCTTAAAATTTAATATATACTTAGCAAATGTATTATGTATACAATATAAAGACTCGGAGCAATAAAATTTTAGAAAAAAAAAAAACTTCTTAAAATACAGTTTTTCGAAATTTTTAAATTGTGATTTGAATATGGCACAAACGATTTTCAGAAGTTCCGGAGGTTTTTTTTAATTTCACGAGGAATTTCAAATTTATGCGCTGATCGAATTTTAAGCGTATCATGATCGCGGCACTTCGACACAGTTACGTCTTACGCAAACAAGGATAAAAATCAAACTAAACTGGATACAGGGTTGGAATAATGTCTACCTGCACGGAAAGCATCAAAGTCAACACCATTCCATTTCCACAACTCCACACCAAACCAAACGGCTAGGACAAAAGTAGTCCTTTTTTAATTGTCACAGAGGTATAAATGCTAAGACGGATCGTTTTTTTTATCCGATTTTCCGAGCCGTCTAGGAGTGGCTAAAATACCCAAAATGTATCATAAAGATCCATAGCTTCCAACATGTAAGGAATATAATCAAGCTCTTTTTGAAAAAAGTATTTTCTTTGTAAAAAAAAAATTAAGCAGAACCCCACTTAACTTAAAAGTTTTACTATTTTCCAATTTCAAAATCACTGCTTACAAAAAGTGGTTAAGTGGTTTACACGGAGCAAGACCTTTTGTCGCCTGTTTGAAGATTTTAGAGATTCCCAGACGGCTCGAAATCTCACAATGTAGACTATTACCAATACAGCAATCCAGTTTAGCATGTATGTCAATGATCACAACGGCATGCAAAGTTTGAAATTTCTTCTTAAGTAAATTACAGTTAAACCTTCTTAATGGAATATCGGGTAAAGGAATATTCCGATTATTTTAATACATGTTCAATGTACCAAACAGTAATAATTAGTGAAAGAGATGCCGGATAATAGAATACCCCGCTTATTAGAATAAATTTTCCAAGCAAATGGACTACTCCACTAAGCGGATACGACTCCATGTCCGTTAGGCAAGGTCTTCCAAAGTTTCTCCGCGCATTGCATTCCAGTATTACAATATTAAATTTGAGAGTAGCTTATGGCAGTGGCGGCTTGTGGGCTATTTAAATGGAGGGTCACAAAACAAACTTCGAAAATTAAGTATGCAAATACGACGCAGCTTACATGTTGAAATATATTTGCGTTTCCAACAGTGAAAGGAAAACAATGCACGCAACTGAAAGAACACAAGTCTTCTTTGCTCTTACATTTCGCCACCAAGATAAGTTTCAGGAATGGCTCTGTCTTGATTCATTTTATTTCAATCATTTTCCTAAGGATGATATTAAAAAATGCGATTGCTTTGGCTCCGAAATATTTATTTTACTCCCATCTCAATTATTTACACTAGTTTGTGAAAAATGATAAAAATAAAGAAAATAATAAGAAAATGAACCGACAAAAACATAACTAACCGAACAAAACAAACCAAGGGAGAATCCGGAAGAGATAACGGCAAAAAATGTTCCCTGTGCACAGTGACAATGTGCGAACGGAAGGATATCAGCAGCACCGTACTTCTCCGCAAAGCTCTCTGCGTCTTTTCTCAGAGAGCGGTTAAGAAGGCCATTTGGCCGATAGCACATGAGAGTGGAGGAAATACACTGCTGTAATAACCTGCAAAACAATGCGTTAGCTATAATAAGCGTATTTAATAACAGTGGGGGCAGAGTAAAACTCACGTTTTAAATTCACAAAAATCTAGAAGTGTACTTAAAATTTTTTTGTTTAATTTGTTAATGTGTTCATTCTTTAATTTTTTCTTTGGGGGTTCACGTGCTCGTGTGCTCAAGCGGAGGAGCCGCCACTGGCTTATCGATTAAGTTTAAGGCTTTGAAATTACTCTCAAAGGAAAGGGCTTTACCATCCAGCTGCGCCGCCATTCCGGCAACGAGCTGGGCGGAACCCCTGACATTTTTTTGCAGTTATTTTGTTTCTTTACAATTTATTCAGTTTACATTAGTTTATCTGTCCTGAAAGTTGTTCATAGTTCTCAGTTCATCTTATGTAATGGAAAGAAGGAAACAAAATTTTGATAAGAAACCAAGCAAAAGAAATAATATGAGAAATTTTTTTGAATAGAGATGTGTAAACAAATTTAGACGTTAAGAAAAAATATAAAGATAAAAACCCTTTTTAATGTATAGAATGAATTTTGAAGTTGTTGAATTTATGTAGTACGAAGCTGAATCTTATTTTTGAAGTAGCAAAAGGATCACACTTGTAAAGCAAATACCTAGCAAGTTTTATAATAGCATGAAGACTATTTTAAAGGCAAAATAATTCTACAAGTTTAAGCACCACTTATTGCATTTCGTGCCATCCAAAGCACTCGCCATTTAAAGCACTATCGGTCGCGAAAAGCCGTTAAATGCGAACGAAAATTCGTCACTAAATCGAGAGAATAAATTACTTCAATTTCGAGACGCTGTGTAGAATGTGAAATTTGTGAGTTAATTCCACGATGTTTATGGATCGCCGTTCGGGAAGAAATGCTTCAGCTTAATTGCTCTAAAGACTGAAACTATAGCGTGTGAGGCTCTGACATTATACTCATTCCGATCGTGAAATACATTTCCTGCAACATTTAAAGAGCGTGTCATGTCTTGGCAACATTCCGAAGGAAAAATAATCGATGGTAACGGCACGTTAATCGGGAAAATTTGCTCTAGACTTTGAGTTATAAAACTTTTGCACTCTGCTTTTTGTGCGTGCGTGTGATACAATAATAGGACTTTGATTGTGATACGTCAATATGTCTTTTAGTGGATTCAACTGGTTGAAAATAAGCATGCATGCCACTTTGATAACGTATTGAGTAACGCCCAAATGTGTTGCTACGATAATATTTGCATCGTGCGAAGGTGCGTTATCATATTTCTGATCGTTTTCTATCCCTAGCTTCAAGCAAGCAGCGCGAAATACTAAAATAATGATCATAATTAACCATCAGTCCTTTTGGTAGCAATTCCTTATTCACAGTACCACGACAGGCTAAGAAAACAATCAACATTACCACGATTTTTGAGCATCTTTTCATGTTCTTCACCTTTTGAACAACTTTCATATACTGTTTTGTTTTGAAATACTAGTTGCTTTTAAGATCTTTTTTTAACATTTCAAACGCATTTGTATCAGAAATTTAATTTTGGAAACGAAATTTAATGTGCGTACTTTCCTTGATAGCATTCGCCATTTCGAAAAATCAACAGCGTGAAAATCTTCATCTCATTAATAAATAATTTATTTTAAAACTATAAAAGTAAATAAATTTCTGACTGTTGCCAGACCTTTACAGAAGTATGAAAAGTTTTTGATGGAAATTTGCAGATAGTTTTTACTGTATAGAGGAATTTAAAATAAATCTGGATTCTTTCAGTTGACGTGCATTGTTTTAAATGCTTTGACTTAAAATAAAACTTTCTCTTTATCATTAGAGGGCTAAATTTTTGTAGCTTTGTAACTCATTGAACCATTGTTGAAAATCAATGTAAATTATTAGCCTTAAAACATCTTATAAAATGTTATTAAAGGAAAAATGAATTAATAGCAAGTAGTTTTATGCCAAAGTGTTTAGCGAAATTGATATTAGTAGCTTTGTTGTTTCAAATAGCCCCTGAGAATATTAAATGACACTTTAGATTTATTCAGCAAAAAATCACTTAAACAGATTTCTTCCGGTTAAATTAGTATTTTCTCCGAAATTTCTGAAGTTTATTCCTTCTGCAAAAACAGTCTTTTCGTATTTCGTGACCCTTACATTTAAAATGTTCTAAATGCAGTTAGATAATTTATGTCAGTAAAGTAATTAAAAAACTTTGTAAAAAACACACATAAGAAGTAAAAGGAGTTCCTTTTACTTCTTATGTGTGTTTTTTACAAAGTTTTTTACAAAGTTTTTTAATTACTTTATCGTTTAACACCAGTATTTTGAGTGTTTTTTCAATTTATGTCAGTGTCATTTTGTTGCTTAACAAATATTCACGAAATGTTCATGTAAGTTTAACTTATAAATCTTTGTATATAAAGAAAGATGTCTTGACTGACGGACACGATTTACGCCATCCAAATCTATTACAGATGTAGACACAAAATTTTAAGAGTTCTTCTCTTTTGGGCCCAAGGCGTCATTTAAGAAGCTATTCTTAAAAATTCACTCCCAAACAGGGGGTGGCGGTCTAACACGTTCTTTTCGCATGTACCATCACACTGCAAAGAAAGAAAAAGAGCCATAAAATTCCTGCTTTAAAATATAATTAACTCAAATAACAAAAATTGTTTTTAGGGTTTTTTAAAATTCGTACCAGGTATGGAGAGCAAATCATTTTTAACGTTCTTTACATATTTCCCTTCATATCTGAATGGGGAAAAGAGGTAGTCGTAAAATTCTTGCTTTTAAAAAATAGCAAACCTAAATGCCTAAAGCTCATTTTCAAGTTTTTTTAAAGATTCTCCTCAATAGGCAGTAACACACAAAAAAATGTTTTTCAATTATATTTTTTTAGTCTTCTGTATTGCGATGTTCTTGCTTTTAAACGTAATATAAACAGAGTTGCCTGCTTTGTCGTCAAAACTAAACTGGAGAGAGGGTTAAAGCAAGTGCTTCAAAATGCAATAACGACTCTACTAATGTCGCGCTGTAGATTTTGTTTATGATAGGCAATAATGCACCACATCTGATAGCCTAAGCTTAAGTTACTGGACCATTGTCAGAGAGAGTGGGGCACAGGAACACGTTCTCGCACCGACGAACTATAGAAGATTGACTTACTTTGTAAATTCAAATAAAATTACCAGAAAATGAGACAAAATAATTCTACACCCCTCAGGAAGTGACTCATGTGGGAGTTATTTTAAATTTCAGATAGTTCGTTTATGCCACGGCATATATTTAACATGCAATACCCAGGAACACCCTGCCGACAAACAGTTACGTGACAATTTTATATTGACGTATCAAATAGTGGAAAATTACAGGCAATAGTGCGGTGGCTAGCAAAAACACAGCGAGAGAGAGGGAGAGAAAGCAAGCATCGCTTGTCTTACAAGTACGAAACTATAAGTGAGTGGAAAAAGGTGTGGGGACACAGAAAACCAAGCTGGCGATAGAAGTGAGAGCTAGAAAGAATGGTCGCCAAATAAATCACCAGATTGAAAAAAAAAAAAAATGGAAAGATCGTTAAGTGCTAATGCAAGTTTACCAAAATTTAACTGTGGGTCGCCAAAGGGGGATAGTCAAGAAGAAGTTGTAACATAAGAAAAGTAATTGAAACCCCGTGGGAACGAGATGAAAACAAAAGAATCCTCGGGCAAAAGGAGGCCTTCTAAATACATTGCAAAAGTTAAAGCCAAAGTTATTAAAGAAACAGAATTAAATTAGCGTAAGAGATGGGACTTTAAAAATTGCAAAGAGTATTAAATTAAGAATAGGGAATGGAAAATCAAAAGTAATTATAAATATGTGATAAACTGTTTCATATCTCCTACAGAACTTTTTTTGGGATCCGCCCTTAAAAGGACCACGGATGACGAATTTTGGAGGATATCACTATACTGCACAGAGGATTTTAAAACGATTTTTATCTTTGTTTCAAAAAGTAAAACTAATTATAATTTGTATGGTAAAATAAGGACGGTCCGAAATTCATTTGCCAAACACCCTAAAAATATCTCCAAGATGTCGAACATTTTGCATTTTCCGATTTCCTGGGAGCTGCTCTCAAATACTAATATATCAAAAATTTCAGCATAGTATTTTTTAAATTTCATGTGCGACTGGTGTGATTTTGCTTCATGTATTTAAAATTTCGTTGTTAAATGTTGAAGAGCTTTAGTGATAAAATTACATAACGAGCAAAATAATTTTGAAAGCAAGGATTAAGACTAGAAGATTTGTACACATTTTCGGCGTCAGTAGTTTAAAACATCTATTGCCAGCAATGCGGAGGAAATAATATGTAAAATAGCAATGATAACCTTAAAGTCCGAGTGTTTTAGAGTTCGAGATAGTTCATGTTGCGATTGCTTGATATTTTATTTATAAATTTTTATTTTCAGATTAGAAAGATATCTGTTTAACATAAATTATTCCGTCCAAAAACACTGGAGATTACCTTTGTTTTCTTTCAACAAATTGAATTTAGCATTGAATAGCAAAAAGCATCTTATTGCTGCGATAACTATAATCTTGAAGAAAAAAAAAAAGAAAAGAAAAAGAAAAAAAAAAACGATTATTTCATGGATTAGAGTAAGGCAATAAAAGTCATGTTTTCAATTCAAAACTTTTTAAATATCACGAATTCTGTCGACGATACCAAATTTCGCTACATGTGATAAAAGGAAAAGATATAGTGCGCATGTGCAGTTCTAGATGTTTTGGAATATTTTTTGACACATGTGCGCAGGAAATAAAATGCAAAATAGATACAATCACATCAAAATCAGAGTGTTTTTAGAGGTTAGTTTTATTTATAACACTTTCATGAATATTTATTTTCAGAGGTTTAAGACTTTAGAAATTATCAGTTTTCGCTTAATTGTAGCATGTCAAGGAATTAAGTGAAAAAAATTGGATACTGTTAGTACTGCTGATAGTAATTTAATGGTAATGTTTACAATAGAAAATAAAATTTCCTTCTGTTTGACGTCATTTTGCATCATGCGTTTAAAAGATAATTAGTAAGTTGAATTAAGCGACAAAAATTATTTAAGTGGCAAAAAAAAGCAAAAAGCTTTGACAAAAAAAGTAAAAATTGCTCTGCGATCAAGATTGTTCGAACATGAAACAGGGATCTAGATACGAAGATATGAAAAGACTAAAAATTTTCTAAGACAAGCAGATAAATACATATAACCAAATTACATTTATTATTTATTTAATAATTTACATAATTTGATACAAAACTTTAATCGTAAAGTTTTTCTGTAATCCAAACCCTTTTAAAACAAATTTTCGACTTCATTTCACAGCAAAGTTAAACCGTTATTAATTATCCAGACTGCCTATTTCCTGCAGTGGTACTCTATCCATCATTCTATCTTCCTCCTGTTATTTTTTGTGTCGAAAATCAAAGATAGGACCACTTGCATTTAATTCAAGTCCAAATTACTTTTAAGAAGTTTTGTAACGATTTTCAGAATAGCGTTATTTCAAGCTTTTATTAGCTTTGTCAGTTTATGTTGTTCCAGTTCAAAATTCGTATACGAATTTTAACTCACTTCCTATGGGATCGAGATTAAACTTTGCATACACGTGAGACACCAATGACACCAAGTACTTCTTTTTTTTTCGATACTTTTTTTTAATTATTAAATATTTTGTTCCCAAAACCATGTGTTTTTGCTGCGTGTGTGTCAGCTCGTATCTAATTATTGATGGGACGTTTTTTATCGTTGCATTATTCGAAAGTTTTTTCGATTCTGAAGAAGATGAAATCAGTTTCGACTTACCTAGCATAAATTTTTAAATTTTAATGATTATTCGAAAGCATGATCTTCAATTTCTTTACATCATATCATAGAAAATTCTATACATTTTACCAACTCGAAAATTTCACGGAAACGGCCGTGTACTTTTCTAAAATTTTTGTAGATTTGATTTTGTAGATTTGCTTTTGTAGATTTTGCTCGCAGCTGCGAGGAAAATCATATTACCTTTATAGTACGAAGATAGTATGAAGACACACCTCCAATCAGGCCACTACAAATTACAGTGCACTCACTCAATATACTAGAGCTTAAAAAGCTCTAGTATATTCAGTATAACTAGTCTAGTATAATCCGGTATAACTAGAACTTTATCGATTTCGAATTACAGAATTTTCCAGATTATAGAAATCGAGAAATAAGAATGATAAAAAATCGTAATAATCAGGTAAAGATGTTAAAAATGTAGACTTACCATTTTTGAAATGGAAAACTATATAAATGAAAATTAAGGAGCTCTAAAGCACTTTCACGTTACAACCGAAGAAAATCGTCCGAAACTCCATAGCGTCAAATCCAAGCCGCTTGAGAGTTCGGATAATGTCTGATATGTGTGTTTACGTTTCAGAAAGGAATGATGAAATTAACTTAACTGAAATATCTTTGCAAGGTTCCAAAAAATCTGTAACTTTTTGTACTTTTTGTAACCAAAAAATCTGTAACTCTTTTTTACTTGTATACTTCTAATGAATTATACGATTATTTCATACGCACGACGACAAAAATACAGATTTTATCATCCACCAATGCCTGGGTAAATTAGACACTAAAATCGGTCGATGGCTGAAGAGTGAAGGCCGAGAGTTTTGGCTTGCTGTTGGTTTAACGGTCTGGAATTTCGGGCTTTTTTCTCCGGATATAACATGAATACTCGTTAAAACCCCTTAAAAAGTGCTCAAGGCACAGCACTTAGACAGATAGTCTCATGTAGCGTTACCTTAACTAACATAGCATAACCAGAATTTGTGCTTCAAAATGTACGATAGCAGCAAGAACTCTTAAGGAAAGCACTGCACTTTTTACATGTTTAAATTCAAAATTTCTGTCATTTATGGTCAGAATTCGTGTAATTCACATCTATCCAAAAGAAACGTTTAAATCAAACCTTTCTAAGTATGTAATTTCTAACTTAGAGAAAAAAATACAACTATCCATTAATTTTTATTTCATAACATTAAAATTTTAATTCAAGATCTTTCAGTTAAAACAGCTTCATTTTGTTAGCTGTTAGTGAAACTTTAAAAAATATTTTGACAGGTGAAAAAAATCTTAAAAGCACTTAAAAAGCTTATCGGCTCCATTTCTTTAAAATATTTTTCTCTAAAAATGTTATAGAATTATTTAATAAAATTTCAGTGTCTTCTATTCTCAAACAAAAAATTATTTTTCAGTCCAGATGCATTGTTCTAAAGACTAAAGAATCGGAACATGAGACATAAAAATATAAAAACTGGATCAAAGCCAATAGCAATTTGCAGATGGTTGACAGTCAATTAATAATGCATTTTGCTCCTTATGCGGTAAAAAAATGTTAATGAATTGGACACACTTGGATAAAAATTAAAAGTTAGCGAAGGAATTTTCTATTAAAAATTAAATTGTTTCCTTAGACTGTAATTTATTTTCATAAAGAATGACGCAAAAATACATTTTTTCAACATTTTAAATGCCGAGCTATTTGTTTTATCTTTTGAATGTAAATAAATCATTTTAATGAAAATAATTTAGTTTTTTTTTGTCTGTGAAAAATGCTGCAATATTTTTTTTCATTTAAAAGATAACAAGATAGTATAAAACGGCAATGTCTTATTTTATTAAATAATGTCGCAGTGTAACAACACTAGCTGCTTACCCGTTCTGCTCCCTACATCTCTTAACACGCATAATAGGAATTATTCACAATGAAGCAAAATCTCAAAATTTTCTCAATTATTTACTTTACACCTACTGACTTTCATGTACATTTACATTTCAGAATAACTAATTACAGTCTCTAATTTTAATACTGCAGTAACTGCAGTAATAGAATCCATCGTTGTCATTAAGATAATAAATTCAGCAATCCAACAAAACCGATGTCATTCCTGGGTAACTTTTGACCTAGAAAATGAAAATAAATAAATAAGAATCTAATAGTTAATGAATATTTTCCCAATAAAATAGGAAATTAAACTGTACAGTAGTTGATTTTAAGGTGCATTTCAGTTTTAAGATACAAATAAATGAATGAAAAAAAAATTAAGATTATTTTTTTTTTATGAAGAGGAATTTTCGTCCGTTGGTAAAATTTAAACATGTGTAATTTTCATGGCAAAAAATCCCTCAACTTTGATGTTCATTTTTCATTTTTAATAATAATATTATCTAATCTTATTCAACTTTCAAAATTTGATTCTTTGGAAAGTTTTTTTTTTCCGATGTTTGTGGCCAATTAAAATACAAATAATTACGCTGCTGAAAATCACCAAGCATGGCAACCATTATGATAATTTTTCAGTTTTCATATTTATGTCTTCTCAATTAATTTGACTTTCTAAATTTCAATCAATGAAGTGACACTCCTAGATTTTTCTAGGCTTCTTATGTGTTGCCAGCAAGTGATTTGGTTCTGGAGTAAATCACATAAAAGTATGTTTCGAAATTATCTAACCACATACATATATAGATTGTTGTCTATAAAATTTGTTCTCCCTCAGACTTCATTGAACAAGAAGATAACTTTTGTTACAAAATAAAGTATTTACAAATATAGAGTATGAAAGGACCATAAATAACCATTCAATATAGCTTTCAGAATATCAGAAAGATTCAAGCAAGAACCCAGACGATTCTAATCACTCACCTAAAAAAAGTTATATGGTTAAATGGTGTATAGAAACTTTATTCTTAATCGGAATTTGATGGCTTTCTTTGCCTGACCTCAATGTAATGCTCCATTCTGCTGTTTCATAAAGACAAATCATAAATCAGTGCTTCTTTTATTTTTTCTCTTCATCATTAACCACTTGGGTATTCGCTATTGGTCTGTTAGCTTTGATATTGATGACATTTATTCACGCTTAACAAACATAAATTTTTAATCTTTCGATAACACGGAAAAACTGAATTATGTTGACGACTCGTTACGTATACACTGCCACTACTTCAAGAAAGGACAAACGTAAGAATGATATTTTAGTTGAACAATACTGTAAAATCTGAGAACCTTAAAGTTTTTTGTATTATGCAGCTAAATTATTATTTTGGAAAGTAGAGAAAGCGAACTCTTCGAGTGACTAACTGAGCTAATTTTATTACTAAGCTTTTTTATAAATTGCTTTTGCTAAACAATTTCATTGCATTTTTAATTTGAATATATATTTGAAGCTGGAACAACCTATCTACGATGAGCTATGTCATTTATTTTGATGTCTAATATTATATTTATACTTGATTTAAAGTATCAAAGTAAAAGTCATTTTATGTTACTAAAATATAATTAATATTAAATTGCTATTAACTTCAACAAAAAAGCAAAAAAAGTGTATATATACTATACATATATATATATATATATATATATATATACCTTTTAGTATTTGGCAACTCCTATACTTTCTTCTTTCCACTTTTACACTTTTATTTAGTGGCAACACCATTTTTCACTTTTTACAATTCTTAACATTGGCAACACATATCAATTGTTCAAATGAAATTTACATGTGCTCAAGGTCTGGTATGTAAAATTATATTCCTATTTGTAATTTTTGTTATCTTTTTGATTTCTTCTTTCCTTTATATAGTAGGGTAGGGCCCAGATGTGTGGAGTTAATATCTCTTCTGATATGCCACACAACCGAAACCCTACTATTTGGTTTGCTGTAAATTATAATCCACTGTTTGTGGCCCCTGAAGATGGTGACAGTGGTTATAATTTCCGTTCCATTATATTATCACAATAATTCTTGCACTTTATTTGGCTTCAAATTCTGGTTTCTAATTCTTGCTAATAGCTGTTATATTTTTTTTGCGAGATATGTCTTATTTGTAGTATGTTTTGTGTTTTACTTGTTAGTTATATATATATATATATATATATATACCTCCACGACACCAGTCTTGACACCTTTGATTTTTTTCCTGTGAAGAAAGAATAGGTCTATGATGACCTAGTTGCTACAAATGTGATTTCTTCCGTCCCCTTCATGTTGCATCTACTTTTGTTGCCATCTAGTTGATGCAAGGCGAGCAGTCAACCATTACACGGGCTCCCATGCATGCTTCGACATACATAGTGGACGTTTTCAACATCGATTTGTGTAAGCATGTGCATAAACGTATTTCCATGCATTCACGAAAGGTTTATTTCAATGCACCGCATATGACGTCATTACATTTTTCTCGAGAACTGTGGGTCTTAGAAGTATAGCTTTTTGGGCATTTTTTCTATACTCCAAGCGAGGAATAGGAATCTAATAGTGCAGAGTTTATCTGGTCTTCTTGAGATTATCCTATACACTTTGCAGTAGGAAGAATTGCATTTGTAAAGCGATATAGTTTTTTTTTTTTTTTAATCAGAATTCTTTTGTTAACACTTATTTTTAAGAAAGATGGATAGCTTTTGAATTTAATGATATAATAAAATAATTTTAAACAATGTAAATTAATTTTCGATATTTTAGGGGGTTTCAAAATCTTTGCATAGTTACCTTTGAAATTCACTGTGGTTAGGGTCCCTGTTCTTTGATATATTTTGCTTAAATGCTGTCATGATTACTCGAAGTTACTTATTTAATATAAGAACATTCTAAATACATATATTTCAGCAATCAAATTATTCATTTATCTATTCATTCTTCTTTTAAATAACTATCTTGTTCTTCTTTGAATTGATGATATCAGTATAGGAACCTTGGATATCAGTATCCAAGTTGGAAAATCAGTATTCCAACTTGGATACCTAAGTCCAATTAAAGGGGTTTTATTTTTACTGATAAAATATATATACTTATCGATTTTCTGTCATCTTCACTTTGCAGTTTTCAATATAAGGTAAATCTACTTTTTTCAAATGTATTCTTTGTGATTTTCTTTTTCTAATTTTTCTCTCCTGACTATAGCTTTTGACTTTCTGTCATTTGTTTCTTTTATTGACAGTATTCCAAATTGACATATTTATTTCTAGTATAAAAACTATCTCTTTCTAATTTTATCTCTGTCACTCTGAAATATTTATTTCAAGCCTATCTTGTAACAGCCTTAAGCGTTGATCAAAGTTTATATATATATATAGGCAAGCAAGGAACAATTAAAGAGGTTCAACACTTACAACAGGGGGGATGTCAACACTTGCAACACCACCTGGCGGCCGAATTCGGAGTTAGCGTTCTCATCTCAAAAATGATTCAAGATACCAGAAAAAAAGTCAATTACAAAGTTGTTCAGCGTCATCTATTTAGTAAGAAAAGACATTTTAATTAGCATATAATGTTAATGAATGAGCACAATATTAGAAACAAGAGGAATGGAGAGCCCAAAACGCACATTTCTTAGGTCGAACTTTCCAAAACGACATTACTACCTGACATTAAACTCATTATTCTTTCATGCTAAAAGTGTTTTTCATCAGCAACATTACACATCTGGAGGCTGGTCTGTAATTTCAGCTAGGAGTTGTACAATGCGGCTGGTGACACGCTCGCAAAAGCATCGGTTATACGTTTTATGCCTTGCAGTTTACGACTTCGCTTTTTAACATTAATGTACTCAAGATGTCTTTTCTTAATAAATCGGTGATGCTGAACAATTTTCTTGACTTTTTCCCCCATCTCGTACCCTTTTTCAGATGAAGACGCTAACTCTAAATTAAGCCACCAGGTCGCACTTTAAGAGGCTGACTATAGCTCTTGCATTACATTGCAATAGCTCATCATATACATGCTGATTACATCTACGTTAAATGTGTAGTCCCAAAATTCCTCTTGGAGATCACAAGCAGTTGCAGAAGGGTACCAACATTTAGTTGTCTCCACTTTCTGATGAGTGTGTCAAATTTGGCGGAAAGATCAGCTTTAAATGGCATTTTCAGTGCTGTAAGCTGATCTCCCTTGCCAAATGAACAGTTATGAAAGGCTATTTATCAAAATTTTCAATATAACAATTTCAGTAAATATTCTTAAAGTTAAATATGAACTGTGAAGCGTTCACCACAATTATCTATACGTACTAAGTTATCACTCTTATGTTAATCTAATATGTTTACATATGGAGACGACTTATACGTTAAACATCAAAAGATCATAGAACTGAAGGAATATAAGTATTTTTCTTAACAGCATTTATGGCTGCAAACTTTCAATTTTCAAGCGTCAGTCAATAGACATTTTTTTAATTGTTCTCCGAAAGTTCTTCTTCTGTTAACAAGACTATCTCGTGGTGGACCAGAGTCTTCTTGAGAACCTTACTCAATTCTACGATCCTCTTAGCGATTGTCCTCGAGTTACAAATTCTCAAAATGCTGAAAACCTTATCCACACAGCCATTCCATCTCAACTTGGACTTACCATAGTTTCGCAGTTGGCCTTTGGTTGAAAATGTTAAATTTCAATGAAGATGGTTCCACTTAATAAATGCGGCCCGCAAATTTTACACAATTTAATTGGATGGTTTTAGAAAAATCTGCCTCCTTGAACAATTGCATATGGTTAAAAATTGTATCTTTGTCTCCATAAGCCATTTTCATACAGGAGAACAAAAAAAAATTTGGATGAGCTGTTCGCTCGGAACTGGGCGGGTAGTTTATTACTGATTTAGTCAAGATCTAGGTCCCCGATTCATAAAGGAGAAAGGGTCTAGTTATTGTTTCGCATAAAAATATTTTAGTATGAAATAAATTTTAACTTTAAGAAAATTTCTAAGCCATGAAGGTAGCGATTAGCTGTAATACTCGTAGTACACTTAAAAAAAAAATTAATCAGTTGATTACTAAGAAATCTCTAGGAAACAAGGATTCCATCTCTTTTTTTTAGTATGATGCCATAACTTTTCTTAATATAACTACTAAATAAAGCCATGTATGTCAATTGATTTACATGGCTTTATTTAGCAGTAATACTAAAAAAAATTATGGCGTCTTTGTTTCCAAGATATTTCTTAGTAATCCACAGAATTTTTTTAGAGTGTACATGTCTTAATTTCAGTACTTATATGGGGTGTTAATTATTCTGATATATATATATCAATATTACTGCAAAAAATTGATTTTTAGTACTCTCGAACGAAAAATTGTGACACTAATATTTACCTTAATAGAATTATAATTTTTTTCATTTTAACAACTGTGTTCGGACATTTCGAGTAGATTGTTTTATTGAGATTTTTACTAATATCTGTCACCTTTAGAAATTAATCGTGTTAGTTAATCAATACCGTATGCAGCATGATCTGCTCCTGCAAGTGCACTTGGTATGCCGAGAATGCAAAAATGGGCTATGATATTTTCTCAAGTAGCGTGTGAAAGTCGGGAAAATACATAAATTATTTAAATTGTGATAGTTTCTATGAAAATTCTACAACTTCTGAATCACATTTACGTTAAATCTATGATCTTATTTATTATGTATTATTTATTTTGTGATCTATGTCGTATTTATTTTGTGATGTCTTATGATCTTATTTATTATGTCTTATTTATGATCTTATCTAATATGTTTACATATGGAGACGACTTATACGTTAAACATCAAAAGATCATAGAACTGAAGGAATATAAGTATTTTTCTTAACAGCATTTATGGCTGCAAACTTTCAATTTTCAAGCGTCAGTCAATAGACATTTTTTTAATTATGTTATTAATTATGATTTGTCTAACATCAAAAAACAGAATTTTACGATGTCTTTTACTGATAATATGTAGATTTTAAAACTGAATGGAGTTTCAATTTATTCTATATTTAACTAACAATTGAAATGCTAACTTTTCTATTTCAATTTTAAATGCATTTTTTTTAAATTGTGATGTATTGCAAGCTGAATAGTAATGCGACTATGTTTAAAAATATATATGTATGTTGCAAGTGATTGTATTTATACAAATTTATTGTTATACAAAATAAAAACAGTTGTGTTTTTGTAAAAATAAAACATAAATTGGTGAATATAAGAAAAATATTAACTCCAACTTCAGAAGTTACAATTACAAAGTTAAGAAAGTTGAAACATTTTGGGGCAAATTAAGTATAAAATAACATTCAAAATTTACATTTGAATGTTATTGAGTTTATTTGTTTGGTTTAGAAAACATGTAACTTCAAATTTAAGTTAATTTTCTGATATTACTTTAAATATTCAAGAAAAGGGGGAGTTTTACAGCTTAATTTTTTGTCAACAACATAAAAAGAGCACTTGAATATTCTAAACATTTTTTTAATAGCTTTACAATAAAGATTTTGTTGGGTACAAATTTTGTTGGGTTTTTTTTTGTTAAGTTTTTGGATGATACAAAAATCTCCCAAACTATGTATTTTGCTTTAAATTGAAAGGTAATTAATTAAATTTAAGCTTAATTTTGTGAAAACATCTCTTTGCTGTCGAGTTCCTCTTAGAAATAGACTTAAAAACAACATCATATGCATTAACAAAATTTTCTTAAATTATCATGATATCGACCTGGGATTTTTGTTTCACATGCTTTACATAGATGATCAAAAATTAGAAACAATATTGATATATTTTGCACATGCGTATACGAAACTTAGCTGCTTTAAATTATCACACCGTTCCTGTTCACTTTTTATTTCAAGTTTAGTGACGTTTTCTTACTTAACTTTTTAAATTTCAACCAAGTTTTGTGAAATTTGATTGAAGAGCAAATCCTAACGTACGTAAAAAAACGATAAAGTTTTCAGTTATTAAAACAGAATTTCATAGTTTCTTAAATATGCATTTTAGCTCTAGGAAAATGGCTAGAACAATTTATAGAATACGTTTTCAAGAATTTTAGGAAAATAAATAGCATATAAAGAATATGTATTTTTAATTTTGGTGTAAATCAAATTATGCCATGCGTACTGTATTAAACGTATAAATACTATTGTATGTATTGTGTATATCAAGTCAAAAGTTAATGCTTTTGTTTGTCGTAGGTTGGTAGCTTAATTAATCTGTTTTTAAAAAATTTAGTACTTTTTATTCTTCTTTGTTTAAATATTTTTAAATGGATTTTCTCAGATTATTGTTGGCACTGCCATGGTTTCAATATAATAAGCATGCAAATGATGTAACTTCGCGTATGAAATATGAACGTTGATTACAGCACTTGTTTACATGCATAACTAATTTAAATATTTATATACATTTTTCTTGACGAATCTACTACTGTTCTGTAACACAAACATCAACAGGTTTAATAGCGTAAATAAAAACGCTGCTTTTGATAATATAAGAACAGAAAGCCTATCGTTTTAGAAATTCCTTATGAAATATCTTTTTTCCAAGTAGTGTGAAGGAAAATTAAAAACTAATAAAATAATAATAATTTTGAATATGTCTCTTAGTAACATGTGTTAAAATTTTTATGCCATTTATCGAAGTTTTTGATACATTTTAAATAAAAGTTTGATTTTAGAAATTTTTATTGAATATTTTTAGTGTAAGACAATAAATTTCTCTGTTCTTTTTTAATACTTAATGCATAGTAATGCTTCTGAAACATGAAAGCTGATTCTGAAGTACATCAAAAAAGCATATCCTTTACTTTTCTGCTTTTGGTTTTTTATGAAATCACTTCAAAATCCTTTAAATTTTTGAACAATTAAACGCAAGTTAATATTTTTATTAATTTAATAATTGTGTTTTTAGCATGATATTTCAATTTTTTTAATTCGTACACTTTAGTACCGTCATTTAATTACAATCCTATTATTTTCAAATTTTATTTACGTTCATTTCTTAGGGAACTAACTACCTCACCTAACTACCTTTGCATGGTAATTATTCCTCACCTTAGCATTTTTGCATGCAGAATTCTACCTTTTGCATCTATTTCTTTTTAGAACATTTTAGATTTTCATATATCATTAGTATGATATCTGTTCTGTGTTTAATTTTATTTTTTATTTCTTCTGTAAAATAATAGGGAAATGCTGTAACAGAAATCAATGGAGAACCCATGGTATGTTGTAGAGTATGCTGTAGTTCATTTTAGATTTCCTGTTAGATTTCTCCTTATCGAATTCAAATCAACACCTTTCAAACTTTTCAAGATTTAATTCTGAAAAGGCAAATAATTATCTTTTCATCAGTTTCACTATGTTTTTGTTCTTTCCATTTGAAATTTAATATTTTTTCACAGCTGGATATAAACTGCCCTGCCCCCAGACATGTGTTTATTTTTTATACTCTAAACATATATTTTGATTTCATTCTCTTATTTATTTCCTATTTGACTGTATGTTCCTGTCATCACAGAATCTATACAGTTAAAAGTTTAATGACGTCTGATATACATTTTAAGGACCTTCTGCGAAGAAATTTAAAACTTTTGGTAAATTTAAATAGCGCATAAACAATTCTCCTAAATTTTACAAACTCCTAGAACATTACTGCTACAACGAGGGTGCTTTTCATAATTGAATTTCTTTCATTCACTTGTATTATCCTTTTTATACCCAAAATATATTATACAGAGAGCAAATGTAATCCGAACCAAAAAGGGTCTGAATCTTAATTAACTTACAAACAAAGTAAATTATTTACTTAACTTTGGTAAATTTATCATGATATTATTGATGGTTGTTTTTGCCTAGGGAAGGGGGAGGGGGGAATCTATATATTAAACTGGACGTTTAATGGCGAATACATCTACCCACCTGATATTTGAAATCTGCATGTGAAAAAACACAAAACATAAGTTTTTCTTATTTTTCAATCAGTAGTATTTATGTTTCAAAGTACTTAAAAACTACCTCTCCAATGTTCAAAAGAATTTTTTAACTTTAAGCTATAACTCTTAACATATTGAATAAATCTCATTGTACTTTATAAAAGATAACGATAACAGCTCTCTTTAGTTTCAGATATTTTCATATTCATAATGAATTATTAAATAGTACTTCAAAAAATCATTTATAAACACCTATATAAGTTGTATTTTCGATAGAATCAGTATGCTTAAGCACAGGAAATAATTTCTGATTCTATTCGGGCCAATAACTTGAAAATATCAACTAACGTGGTTGCACGCTAACCTTAAGAAATTTTATATTAGACTGCATCATTCTGTGCATATCTCTTTTTACCTTTCTAGCAAGCGGAACTAAATATTAATATAATCCCCATTTGAAAACTATCGCCTCATACTCGCCGTAGTTCAATGAAAGTCCATATCCGCGTTAATAGACGCATAATAAAACGCTTGATCAAATTAAAAGCAATGCTTTTTATTGCAAATTTTAATGTAAAAAATTATAAATAGAGTCACACAGTGATTCCAATAATGTCGTAAGACTTTTCTCGGAGTTGAGCACATGTAGCAAACAGGGAATAGCACCTCTTGATTAGTTTGTAACAAAAAGTTAACAGTCGTACAAAAAAAAGAAAGAAAGAAGGGAAACACTAAATTATAATAATAGCTTTAAACAGTTTGTTTCTGTGACAGTTACAGCTCAAGATGTCAGATGTTCGGAATTTTTTTTCAGCTCTGTACAGTGATTTCGCTCTGTATCAATTAAAAATTATCCATTAAATTAGTACAATAATCAGTGCCATAAAATTTTAAATTATGTTACTGCACTTAAGCAAAATAAACTGAAAAAGAAGATAGTGAATAAAAGAGTATAATTTTTTTAATAAACTAATAACTGTAAAATGTAAATTTGCTTAAATGTAAAAATTGACATTTAAAGTAAAATTTTGTTGCGGGTTTTATACACTGTTGTAAGTTGTTGAATTAGTAAAAGAGGCAACTCTAATTCATACTAATCAAAAATTTGCCTTCTAATATGTAAATAAAAGTTGCCAACAATTTAGATTGCAACAAAAATTTATGTTTAGAACATGTCTGTCACATAAGAATGAATACGCAAGTTGATACAGCCTTATCTGTTTGCATAAAACGCAGTTTTAAAAAACTAAAGAATTCAAATAAACTCTAAATTCGTTTAAAGTAGGCTTAACTGTGATTATTTTCTTGAAATCTTGACAGATATGTTAGTTTCCCTGTGTCGTAAGAAAATATGTTTGAAAATCATCATTTCATTATTGTAATGAAATAAATAAAATAAATAAAGAAGACAGAAAATCATGTAAACCAACAAGTTTCGAAAGATTTCACATACGAAACACGTATTTTCATTAATTCAATTCACAGCCGAATTTCATCGCACGAATGAATTCTTAACAGGCAATTCAATAACGGAAAATTTCTGTAAAAATTTTACTGAAACTCATGATTCAGTAAAGCGATGAAATATTGAAAGTCTCTAATGAACTAAGCAAAACTCGAGACTTTCTCCTCTTTGTTTGCTGAACTGGTTTACGAGTATTCAAACTTAATAAAGGTCTAAGTTGAGTTTTTTGTGACTAAGTCATTTTCTTTCCAATTACATTACAGATGACCAAAAGAAAGATGAGCACGCCCATGCTTCATGCTGGAAGCAAATTCCGTTCCGGTCTTCTGCAGTTGATGATTCACACCATCGATCCATTACATGACGGTGAGTGCAAATTTTGTGATTTGGCATTAATTGAGGCTGATTTTTTTATGGGGGGAGAAATAGAATTAAATTTATACACAGGCGTCATGCTGGTAGAAATTAATTATCGTTGAACGATATGTAATATTACTAAAGAAAAATAAAATTTATGCTAGAAATTTATACTCCAGTTAATGGAAGCGCTACTTCAGATTGTATGGTGGTTAGCACACCACACTCTATGATTTTGGACCCAGATTTGACACCCAACGTAAGCTTAGTAGTTAAATCATCCGTGCCTTAATGGGGCAACATTCGCTCGCCAGTAGAACATCATCATAGTAAAATGAACATTTCCAGCCTTTGTAGAGGGGGGGGGGCAATGCCCAAATGCCCATTCATAGAAAGTACCCGACATTTGGAACAGATTGATAGGAGCACAGTATTAGTTCATTAACATGTTTCTTTGCAGTTTATGCTCTCTTATAGTAAGTGTAGACTTGTTTATTTTAAAATAACATACAAGTTGTACACGCTTTTCTTGAATTTAACAAAACTTGTTCGGTTATGTAGTTTGGTAGCTTTGCTGTGTTGATTTAACAAAGTTTGTTTGGTTCAACCAAAAAAGTTTTTAAAAGTTTGTAACCAAATTGATTTAAGAAAATGCTGTTAATCTTAATAAAACAATTTTGTTGAAACTCAGAACGAAGGATATTTGAAATCGCTTGACAGTCAATTTACTCATGCGCCAAGGACATGCGTAGGACTGTGAAAGACTAAGCCAGACCCTCCCAAAGGAGAAATTTTTATTTACGGAGGAAGAGAGAAGAGCTAAGAAAAAATTTGCACTGTCTGGCAATACATTTAACAATGGATGGATAGTAAACACAAAAATAAATTGGGCTTTTCTCAGTTTATTGAAAATTTCAGAGGTAAGCCTAATTACTTTATCTATTTGTAAAAAATTAGATTTTTTATTTTAGTGTTCTTATAAGTTTCTACAGATTAAGCTTAAAACCACTTAATGTCCGTTAGACTAGCTTAGTTAAAGCAATCAGAATCACTTTTCAAAAATGTATCGGGCAGCAAAATATCTAAGGATGTAAAAATGTTAATATGTGCAAAGGCTCGACGAAGATATTTAGGGGCGAAAGATCGTGAATACAGACTTCCCTGGACAATAACGGCATTATGTATTTATACATATAGATACTTCGAAAATATTTTTGTAGTTTAAGTTTAAAAGCGGAACACACATTTCTTTAATCCCATTTCTTTAATTAATTGATTTTATGTAGCAAACAATTTAATTCGCATACCGCGCAGGAAAGAAAATCTCTTATTGTTAGCTCTCATCTTTTTTTTTGTTTATATTCTTTCTAAGGTAAAATACATTCATTTTCCAAATGAAGTACTCTAACGGCAAAAATGATCATTAGCTTCGTATTACAAAGCGCTTAAGTTCTGCTAGCTAGGGGATTCTATAAATTCTCATTTAGGCAGTCGGTGTTTATTTGGTCTTTCCGGCAAAAAAAGAGAGAATGAGCTACTAGACACTTCAAAATAGCTGACGCGTATATTTCTTTTGGCATCTGCTGGAGTTTGGATCACTGTTAGGGAAGTAAACTATATCTCGTGTTATAATGTAAAATTTGAGGAAATAGTGCAACATACTTATTTTATTACGAACGCAGATACGATTTTAGATCGTCTTACCATGTTTTTGTATGAAAAAAAAAATCTGACATTTAATTTCTAGATTTTCAAAAACACTAAAATAAAAATGTGGATTTTGATGAATAGATAAATTGTTTAGTCCTATCCATGAAACTTTCAACCAACTATATGTGGGTTAAAAAATACAACAGTAAAATCGAAAAAAATAAATTTTGTTAAATGAGCCCGCACAACACCAGTTAACAAAGGAATTTTATTAATTCAAACAAATAATTTGGTTGACTTTAACCAAATTAACCATTTAACATATAGTTTGGTTATATTAACAAAACTTTTGGTTATTTCAACCAAATTATTTGGTTAAATTTACAAAATATTTTGTTGAAATAACCAAATAATTTTAAGAAAATCATTTGGTTAATTCAACAAAAATTTTGTTGGCGCTATTTCAACCAGATAATTTTGTTGATTCAACAAAATATTTTTTTTTCAGTGTATACATTTTTCGGTGAATAGGATAAAATTAATATATAAGATCAGTCTGATTCTTTGCTGGTGTGGCCGTTTTAATCTTATGACTAGAACGGTAAAAAAGCTTCAGTGACTGAGATTAGCGATACGACTAGGGGTCGAAATTTGCGGCTTGCCTGGGCTATCAGATTCTTCAATGGGCAAGTAAAACAAAAAATTTGGTTGCCCTTCGGGAAATCGAAAAATGATTTCAATTACAATTGCTTATAATTTTATACAGGCAAAGATGTACAGTAGCATCTACAGGTGTACAGTTTATTCCTGTTTTCATTACCGAATAATAGCTATTTTTTGAATAAACGTTTGTGTCAATTTAATTTTCATTGTAACATTGTAATTTTTTTATCTTTGCGTTATCGGAAAGTTCTTTCAATCATGAAAAAAGAAACCAGTTTCGATTCACTAGTTTAAATTTTAGTGATTTTTAGTGATTACTTAAATTTTAGTGATTTAGAAAGAATTATTAATTACTGCTTTCAATTTCTTTACATCGTGACATTAAAAAAACTACACGTTCTACCTATTCGAACGTATAAACATTCAATTAATTTGTTTGATATTTCATAAAGATGCATTGCTTTCACTTATCGGCAAGTTAATTCCTATAGCTATGGTTTAAATCTTGTATTTGGCTTGAAACAGTTCTTTTTTTTTAATAGAGGATAAGTTTTTAATGTTCTTCACAATTGTTTATTATTTCGTTAGCCAAATAGTGAAGTACGTTTAATACTGCTCTCTAAAATGTATTTCAGGAATTGTCAATAATATATTCAAATAACGAACATAATTCTTTTTCAGTGTTATTCAAATTTGACAGATTAAAAGAATGGAACGTCTTTCAGTTCACCTTTAACGTCAGAATCCGTCGAGAAGGAAACTGTTCTTTTAATAATAGCAATACATTTTCCTATGACAAATAAAAAACTAAAATGAATAATCGTGCTTTAAAAATAAAGCTGTGCTACTGAGACGTAATATCAAGAATAAGTTATTTTAATTTTTAGTTAATCCTCGTGTTATTCGTTTTGTATTGATGCTACGTTAAATATTCACTTTTTATAATGAAGTTAATTTAAAATTTTGAAAAATAACTATTTGTATCTGAAAATTAATTATGATAATTATGATAACGCTTTTTTCTATCTCCTTTTCCTTAATTAGCATAAAGTTGCTTGTTTTTCTGTTTGAATTCATCGTTTTGTACATTGTAATATAATTTAATGATGATAATTAACTTTTCTTTTACTGTAAGCATCTTTACCTTATTTCTATTACTGCTAATAATAAACTTAATTTAAGACATTTCTCTATCCCCTCCTTTTTTGTGGTGTATGCCCTTTTTAAATGCGTGTTTTCTCTTATTCGTTATTTTTATTGATTGGAATGTTCCATATTTATCCATGTTTTGTCATATTTATATATCAGAAGTTGATGTACTGAATGTCTTATCTAATAGTGTGCCAAAATCATTACAAGATTATGTTATTCTTCCCTAAGTACTTTTTCGCACTTAAACATGAATTTTATAACATTTTATTTATTTATTTATTTATTTTTTTTTTACTATTGGTTTCTCAAATCTTGAGATAGTTATCACGCATACATTGCGTTCCACCAATTTAAAACTATAGCATTATATTTTCCGTACAGTAAGCCATTTTGACTAAATGTTGATAAATTAACTGAAAATTACACAATTTAGCAAAATATATGACATTTACAGGTAAGTTTGCTAAAAGATTCTCAATTTTTTACCTAAAAACAGTGAATTTTCTAAGGACCAACCGTTTCAAAATATGATTTCCTCAATGCATATAAACATGATATTCGGCACTAACCTTGAAAATAAGAGTTGCACAGATCAGGCAGAGCTTAGGTAAGCTTTGGGTAAGCTTAATCTAGCTTATGTAAATTACAATCTGTCGACGTCAGTATGAGAATGAGGAAAAGTAATTCTTGACCTTATATTTTGCAATGAAAATACCCAAAGACGCATTACTTAGGACAGCCACTCACAAGTCAGACTGACCTATTTAACGTGATTATTAGTGGAGTTTCATTAAAACGGGATTTCATTAGATTTTAATAATCTGCGCTACTAGCTTTGTGTATTAGGTATTAAACAAAGTAATACAGCATACAAATCTTTGCAAGTCGATAAATTTCTATATACGTGGTTATTTGAATAAAACAGTTTCCTTGCATTCTAGAATTTTCACTGATAATTTATTATCAGCACATTTTTTCAGAGTTATATACTTACATTATCTTAGCATTAACATAGATTTTTAACATTAAAAAGATGAATATTGAAGTGTTTGTCCCATCGTGAAAACATTCGAGCTCCTGCTTTACAACACATTTCATGGTATTCTAGACATTCGAATCAATTCGAAGAACGTTCGAATTTTAATTTTTTTTAGGCGAAAAGGTGAAAGCTCCTTAGTCGTTAGATGAAAACTGAATGAGGCAGCAGTTAATAACTTGGTTGAACAATTTCTGTTTTAATTGATAAGACTATCTTAACATACTTTAAACCTTAACAAAAAGCACTCAAAAGAAACTGCTGTTTAAAATAACGCACATAAGCAGAGAGCAAAAGCAAAACTGCTGTCTAAAGCAAAGAGTAAAACTGCTGTTTAAAATAACACACATAAATCTTACGGACGATTTGGACGCGTGTTTCGGACGAAAAAATTTTGACCTTCATCAGGAGTAGTCCATACACAGATTGGTACTCTCAGTTCTGGACTGGAAGTCCCAGTCTGTATATAGACTACATCTGATGAAGGTCTTGAGAAACGGTGTTCAGATCGATAAATACCTTTTATGTGTGTCATTTTATAAAGTCTTAATTATTTCATACTTTAAACATTGATTGCCCATAGACCAATGTATGTTCCTATCAAAAACTACGGGTTGCATTTTGAATAGTCGAAGAGTACAAGGGCACATTTTAACAAAGTTTCAATGTCTATTTCCGTTTACGCATGAGTTTAAAAGTGTATTGGGTAAATGAAGGTTCTTTCTCAGAAGGAATTTAGTGAATACATTGAATGATAATTGTGACAGTTTTTGTTAGAGCAAAGTTTTTGTTTATAGAACAAAATATGCACGATCGATATTTAATCCGACCTTTTTAATTCCATGGAAGATAACGACAAAGTAAACCAGTTTCACATCATATTTTCCTCTCGTATTGTGCTAGAAGCATTAAAGTTCAATTTTTATTGCAGAGGAAAATTTATTTAATAAATAGCTCATGTGCTATCGAAATCCGATACAGTATCTTGACAACGATTCTATTATGGCACAGAAAATCTTATTTAACGAACGATTTCCGTACTATCAAAATCCGATGCAATGCCTTGTCAACGTGATTAAATTTTTATAGCTCAGGAAAATTTATTTTAAAAACTGCACACAATCGAAATCCACTGTAATATTTAAACTAAGATATTTTTTGTCCATTCCAGGGAAGCTACGCGACGAAGCAAACCAGTCAGACGCTGGTTTGTTTTGCTTGCTTCCTATTTTGCCAGAAGCAAAACCATTCAGCTTGTGCCATAAAAATATTTGAAGAGTGATCTATGAATTATCAAAATCCGATACCATGTCTAAAATCGAGATCTTTCTTTTTCTCCATTTTCAGGGAAGCTAGACGACAAAGCAAACCAGCTACACGCCATGGCTTCCCTTCGTGTCCTGCTAGAAGCGCAGAAAGCCAACGGAACAGTGGGCATGAAGTCGATGGGCAAAGGGGTACCGAACAGTATGTCTTGTCCCGCCTGCTCCGACTGCCCAGACTGCACTCACGGGGCCCATCCTTCGATGGTGGAATCTCCAAGCGGCATGCACATCGTGCCCTCCAACGTTCATCAGGGTGGAGAGAAAGATGACCACATGCCTCCAGTGGAGATGTCTCCCACTAGCAACGTGAGGGTAATTTGGGTCAGCTTCCATTTCATTCACTTTTATCCGTTTGTGTTAGATAGAACTGTAGTGTCGTGTCCCTCCATGGAACTGCCAAGCTCTAGAAATGATTCGGAGATTCATTTCAATATGTATAAAAATACTTTAATATGTCATTTTTAACTAACTAACTTAGCTCCACTAAAGTTGAAAAGTGTTCGCGATTTTCGGTTTGTCAGTCAGTGCTCTAACGACCATAACTATGTTAGCAATTGAGAAAAAGTTTATTCATTACCGATTTGCACATGTCATGCACACTTTTCAAAATGCTGCACATTGCATTAATACTTCTTTCGCTGGAGAACTCCAATGCATTACGCTCCATGAGCAATCATGTTTAAAGTAAGTAATGCTAATCTACTTCAAGCAGAAAAAAAATCAACATCTGTTATTGAGATTTATCATAGAGTAAAAAGAAACTGATATATGGCCCACATGACTCTGTCAAACAAAAAGCTGAAATATATTAGGTTCTAAAGTCAATGATAAAAAGAGAATACTTTAATATCTTTTTTTCCTTTAACCTGTCGTCTCTGAAATTTTCTTTCCATATGCTCATGTATGCTTCCCTGAAAGTCTCCTTGAATGCCTCATTGTAACCGAGTGCTGGGCTTAGTACGCAAAGCTGAATCACCGCAAAGCATCCCAAGGTCTAAGTCGGGAAGCAACGAAGAGCACAGAACTAGATTCTTTTATCGTTATGTCTTTGTGACTAAGCAAAGGATGAGATCAGGGATGTAGCCTGGAATCGGATCATGGGGGACCTAGTCCCCTTCCGAAATTTGGATTTTGTTAATCGGATGTCAATATCATGCGTATTTATGAGAAGTTCTAGATTTCCACATTTTTCGTTCTCTCGATTTTTTTTCTAAGTCCCTAGATTTAACTATAACTGGAAATTAACTATTCATTAGTGTTAATGCAAATAAAATACTTTCGGTAGCGTTTTATGATTGCTGCATTCGGCACGGCTTATCTTATTTCTGATCACTGTGATTTTAAGAATTTCTTAAGGTTCTTGTACTTATAAATAACCAAAAGTAACCTTATAAATACTCCATTAAGCAACAAGTAAAAAACATTCTATTTTGATCTTACCAATATAACCCCAGTATGGCACAGCTTTCTAATAAGATCGCGTGCATGAACAACGCATTTCTAATTTGCAATCTCGGATGTGATCAGCGTTTTGATGTTAGTGCAGATGTGTGCTTCATTTCCGTGGACCTGCGTCGAAATCATGAACACTTTCCCATAAAATTAGAAAGAGCTTATCATTTGCATGTGCCTCTCTGTCCATCTGTGTTGATGCATGTCTTATCGTAAAATTTCGATAAACTTGTACCTTTTGTGAGTATTCCATATCCCCTATCGAATAAGATGTATGTTGGATGTGTATAGATCTTTTACAAAAACGTTCGGAAAAGTTATTTTTGATTCCTTACTGTGCAATTTATTGTAAGTTTAAATTATACTTTTTAGAGTTGTTATTCGATTTCAAAGAAAGCAGAGTAAAATAAGAATTTTGTATTTATAACAACTACTTTCTTTCTCTTCTTCTTACACGAAGCTACTGGGGCTTTTGTACAATATTAATTTATAGGTAATTTTTTATAACGTTATCCCCTCTCAAAAAGAAAAATAATAACATATTTTAAATGAATTAGTTAAGGTACAGGCTGTTCCCTATTGAAAATATTGTGTGTAACATACAGTAACATATAACTTTCTTATAAGGGGAATCCATATAGAATCCCATGCATTCCTGTTTCGGATAATATACTTTTATTTCCTAAAAACTGGTGCATATTATTGACATTTGCAATAGTATATTGCATGTTAAAAATAGTGTGAGTGCAACAGTAATAGGTCTTTTACAGGGGCAGACAAAAAAAGAAAGACAGTTGAAAAAAGCTTAACTTCGGTTTGTCAGCGGTCTGTACTCTGTCTCTCCTCACTCTCACCTACTATAATGTCTCTGGTCTTCAATTCTGAAATGTTGAGCACGTGACTTGAGAAAACCTGAACATTGGATGTTACATTTTGCATCAATGATTACAGGTCTTACGAGCTATACTGCCACAAAGGTCGCATCCTATTGGTGTTATCTGCTCAGAGGGTTTGTTAATGAAACTATTATAATGCTGATACTGCAAATCTATAAGAATATTTATTTCAAAATTAATTTTTACTTGTTAAGCGAGAATATTTTTGGTCTTCCTACGTATGTTTTCTATTAATGATATGTCGATTGTTGGCAGCATTTGTATTAATAACTTATATAGCACATTGCATTTTGGATTAATGGTGATCTTTTCCTCAGACTGCCAATAACTCTTCAGGGACAGTGATGACTAGGAGCATCCGCAGTGATCCAGGAGAAGGCGCCGTGCTGAGGTCAGATTCTTCAAACAG
The DNA here is from genome assembly GCA_038373885.1 of Cheiracanthium punctorium. NCBI lineage: Eukaryota > Metazoa > Arthropoda > Arachnida > Araneae > Cheiracanthiidae > Cheiracanthium > Cheiracanthium punctorium. Next base: position 659,699 of record JAWZYV010002120.1, read on the forward strand.
CATCCCGTACAGCAATGCAGATTCGACGCAGAACGTCAATATTGTGATGCCCCATTCAGAATCCAAAGCTCAAATGCATAATTCCAACCAAAATATAACGAATTGCACAGCACCGGGAACACAGGTAATGTACCATACTTTTGAGTAAAATAATAGAGCGTTTTGTACACATTTTATCTGATTTAACACTTTCCAACAAAGTATGGGTTTCGTTTTTCATCCACACTGTTTAGACTGTTCTAAAACATTATTTAATAAGTTAACTATAAAATTACTCTTTCTAGAGCAATATGTGTACCTCGGTATTGATATGGATAACATCGAAATAAAAAGTTTCCAAAGGAACTACGTATGTTCTATTTATTCTGTATGTGAAACAGGTAATAAGAGTAATAAATATTTATACAGCAATATAATTTAACACAATATTCAACTGATTATAAATTTAGCAGAATTATTTACTTCATTAAATTTTATAAAATAATAAGGATTAGAATTTTGCTATTAGTACATTCATTAATCAATTAGAATAAAATAAATTAATAAATGTTATATTATTACAAAATAAATTAATAAGTTTAATAAGTTACATTAAAAGCAATAAGTATTTTATTTTTATACTGTTTTTGCAGTTTAAATCATTTAGTTTATTCAATCTATTGTTCCAATGTATTTCGCAGTAACCGCCGTCATTTTCCATTGAATTAATGGCAACTTAATTGTTAAAATTCTGTCAACAGTAGCTGTATTAAATGATTATACATTCAGGTCAGACATGTGTGAGAGAAGATTAAATCTCATGCATAAATACCTGATACCACCAATGATTATATCATTACAAAATTTTGAAGCAAAATAATAATTGGAAAATATAACTTTTCTTTAAACTATTTAATTTTAACATTAAGTTTCAGACTTTATATTGAACTATATAGTGCGTATGGGAAAATTCTGTTTAAAAACACCGATCTCTCCTTTAGTTACTTATTTATTTTTGAATGGTAGTTAACTGTTTGTGGATTATTCTTGTTTCGAATAAAAAAGTGTGTTTTATGCATTAAAGAATAATTACACTCCAGGATAGGTTTTAATTTCTATTAAAAAGTCCTACAGGAGACACAAAATGCATTTCCCAACAATAAAGTCTTGGGAGAAGAAAAAGCAAGAACAAATCAAACTATTTCGTAATTATAAAGTCTATTAAGTGAAATTTACAATGTGTTTGCCATTTCCTTTGAGGGTTTTGGCTCATCTGACTTCTAAATTGAACGTCTGCTTTACGGGTACGTCCCTTGCATTCAGATCAGTTTAACATATTTTTCACACAAAATTACGATACATTCTGATTCAGTCACTGCAAAACGAAAAGTGCATTTTCGAGACTTTCGCCTACTTCGCACAAAACAAATCAGTATACATTGTTGAAGCTCATTAATGAATAAACTTTGACGAAAATAGAGTACGCAGAATCTATAGTACTCTTACTGGGGTAAAAAATACTCTTATTGGTAAGTCTGTGAAGACGAATGATTAAAAAAGTGTACTTTTGCGTCTTATTTGCTTTAACCCTTTATATCCTATCATCACAAATATGTGATAGCAGAAATCTCCTTTTTGTGTCCGGCGTTGTTTTCTAGCAGGAATTATTTAATGCCTCTCTGTGTCACAGCCCTGCTCAAACACAAAGTTTGGTCACTGTGGAACAAACACTAAGCGGTGACGCTAAGCAACGAGGGTCGCAGAAAGGCAGTCTCTGGAATAATGTCTTTGTGGTTAAGGGAAGGATCAACTTAAAACAAATAAGATACAACATTTTTTTAATCATTAGTAAGCAAACAAATCAATTATTTGTTGACCTCTAGTACACGTGCAAAAAGGAAAGTGTTTGTTTGCCAGGAGAGAACAGCGCATATCACCAAACGCATCGTTTAGAGCTACATGAGTCCTTCCTGGAGTTTCCCGCCACATTTTGGATTCCAACTAAAATGAGGAACTCCTGCGTATTGGTGCCTCGCAGAAATTGCAAGCGATTATCGAGGGAACTTTCGAAACTACGGATTAAGCGTGCACGGGCGCCGCATGTGCACGATGGTCTTCAGTTGTGAGCCGGAATCGAACCTTTCCGGTTACCAGTCGTACGCCTTAACCACTATGCAAGGTGTCTTATGATCGAGGCGTTTCTCATGCTTCGTCTTTCTAATTGATTGGTATCATAGCCATACAGTGGATTCGCTCACTGCGATTTATCTTACGCGAATGGAACGGAAATTTTTAGGAAAATGTTTTAGTACAATTTTAATTAGCATAAAATATACGTCTAAAAATATCTTTCTTCCTCTTCCCAGAGAGATAATTTTACGCGCTCAATACTTCTTACTCAGTGTTGCCATCATTTGGAAATCTTCACTTACTGCTTACAGTATCATCTCACTTACCATAACACTAGTTTCGTCATGATTCCGTAGCAGCAACAGTGCCTCAAGTAGAGAAACTAGCTCTTTTTGTTGTTTATTTCTAATCTTCTGCATGTGGTACCTGATGAGCGTTTCTGAGTTTGAAAATTTCCAATCCAATTTCATTTGCCTTTCTTAAGTCAGCCCGTTGTCACATGGGCATAAAGCATGTCCATTGTGTTTGTCTGAGGTATTATATAATTTGGACTATGAAGGTATGTTTCAGCTTGCTTGTGCTTTTTGCATATATTGCTTACACACACACACACACATATGTATGTATGTATATATGTATGTATATCTTGGGTGCACTCCCCCCCCCTGGAAAAATCCTTGGCACCCTTGGCCGCCGGTGATAAAACCGTAATAAATTTCACTCCAAATGATAGGCACACTCCTCCTTTCTACAAAGCCATTGCGCACACGAAAAAAAGAGAGTATAAAAAAAAATACATAAATAAGTAGCCGGAATCGCCAAAACCTTTTCGCTGCCCCTCCTGTTAAGCGGCGAAATAGAAAAGCTTTCCGGTTATTGCCCATTGTGCTTGCATTAGTTTCCATGCCAGCATCATTATTCAGGGAGAGCGGCATTTTATCAAATACGCTGTAATAAAGATGAGGGAATAATATATCAAGAAAGCGTGTATAATGTTCAGCTTAAACGATGAACCTTAAATGAACAATATTTTTTGAATTCCCGCTGATACACGAGACCGCCATTAGCATTTTAAACACGTTAAGGAGACAGTGTTTTTCTCGTTTTCGTCAGTAATATACCTGATGGGTTTTTTTTTCGTTTTGTTTTGTTTTATTATGCCATAAAACTGCATTTGTCTTAATGCAATAAAAGTGATCTAGTAAAGAGTAAAATGTAAGTGCGATCGGTGACTAAAAGAGAACGGATTAACAATTCCACTTAAATATTTTGAAAACTTATTTTTGTCATTCGGTCAATACATTGGTTGATCCTTTCGTTTAACCTTTTGGGGGGGGAGAGAACTGAAAATATTCAATCACTGATATGCAGTTTTTGCTGAAACATGCGTCTATATTTTAAGGAGTACACAAACCACTCTAAATACGATGGATAATAGTAAGACATTGGAGCTTTTAACATTGGATTACACTTCTCCTTAAAGGTCCTACGTAAAGAAAAAAAAACATTTAACAAAATCTGAAATACTTTCCTATTTTAAATACGCACTAAAGTACTATATATTAAAAACGTATCATAACCTATGCGTCGATCCTATTATTCTTCCTTATTCTATTAAGTTGGAAAGTGTATCATTATTCATGAGTATGTGGTATTTTCTTCCTTATTCCATGAAACACCTCTTTGGAATCGAAATCTGTCTTAAAATGGCCTACTAAAACTGTTTTACAATCTTCCCCAAGCATATTCCAGCCATACTTCAGGATTTTAAAACTTTGCTTGGAATGGGCATCATAATCCAAGAATGTGCCGTTTTTGTCTTTCTTGTTCCACAAAGCACTTCTTCAGAATTGCAGTCTATATTAAAATCGCCTACCAAGACTGTTTAACAATCTTTGTCCGACATATTATAACTATACTTCAAATTCATGAATAAAATTTGGAAAGTGTATCATAATCTATGAGTGTACCGTATTTGTCTCCCCTGCTGCACAAAACGCTTCTTCAAAATAGAAGTCTATATTAAAATCGCCTACTAAAACTATTTTACAATCTTCCCCAGAAATATTCAAAATATAATTTTCCCTTGTAATAAACTGCCACGTTTGCCAATTTCTTGCCAAATTTGGAAGATATCGCCAAGCTTGATTCAGGTTTGAAGATTCATTTTTTGGCACCAAACTAGGCGATTAGTTATCAAAATCTGCAAACCTTGGCGGACTTTCAACGTTTTATTCAACTCCCCCTCCCTCCGTGTTCTCTGTCAAACACATTTGAAAAGTATCTTGTCGTGACAAATCGTGTAGACAAGTTATGTCGACGCTAAACTGCTTGATTTTAATAGCACTGTAGTGCTGAAAATTTGTTAACACGTCGTCTTTTCAAGTTTCAATACCCTTTCATTATAAAACTAACTGGATGAACTAGCCCAGGTGAACTAAGTGAAATAGGTATACTAACTGGGATTTCTTTTGCGGCAGTCAAGAAACGGGACGTCATTCATTAAAAATGGAGCAAGATTGGTAAACTCTGACGCACAATTTACGTCATATTCGCAATTCGTGCGATTCTAAATAGCTCTTGGAGTTTAATATCTTCCCCGAAATTAATGAATAAAGTATCTTTTGTTGAGACATGCAGGATTTAAATACTTAAATTGAGCGTTTCAAGGGAAAACGAAGATAGATCATATTAGTATGAGCAGTAGACAGTATTAGTAGATTCATTAGAATAATATGTATTGAAGCACAATTTGCCATGTTAGTAAACATTTTGAGTAGTTAAGTTAAAGTGTTTGTTATCTTTTTTAACGGGCGTCTTATATCTAACTGAACGAACGATAAGTAATCTTACATTATGGTCAGAAAAATTTTCATAACATCAATGATATCGAATATTTAAAACATACATATTTTTATATACGATCAACATAATGTTTTTAATTTATGTCTTTAATTAATGACATTAATTTTAAATAAATTAGATAATTAATGCGCGTGTAAAATTATATGTAAATTTCTCTAATTAGAGCCGTTGAAAGCTAGTGAAAACTTTACAAAATAAAAAAATTGTTTAAACCCTAATACTTGAGCATTTACGAATCGTTTTCATAACTACATTTAAATTACGGAAACACTGCTAATACACACACACCTGACAAGCACGGAAAGCAATATATAAAAGCGGAAAACAGCTGGCGAATGAATACTTAATTTTTTATACTTAAATGTGCCTATCTTTAGTACGCTTGTTAACTACAAAGTAACTACAAGCACATCTTAGCATATATTTAAAAGAAATAAAAAAATAAGTGTACTTTTTTTTTCATGCTTAAACAATGTACATTTAAATTATCTTCAGGTTTGCTAACTTATGAGAAAATGTCGACAGTTGGTGAAAATATAAATGAAAATTGCGTGTTCAATGAATTAATATTGTATATTAATTAACCAGTGGCCAACTTACAAACTAAAACAAAATTAACAGTTAAAAATATGAATGGAAGAAGTAAGAATTGTACTTTTCGTTGGAGGTTGGTTATAAAATAAGTTTTCATTATTATTTTTTATGATGTATTATTCTTTTATGGAATAACTGTATTTTTATGGATTTTTAAAGTTTCGTTGTATCTTTTCTATTTTTTGTTGAGTTATTGTGAGAATTCAAGCACGGTGTAAATGCCCTTTTCTAATAAATGTGTGCGATAATGCATAACTGAAAAACGTAATTAACATAATGTATGTCCTAGTAAATAAAATCTTAGGTTGCCTTAAATTAGATTTCATTTTGCTAATGCTTGATAACTGCTAAAATAAAGCATATTTCCTAAAAATATCATTTACAGTAAATACTATAAAGTGCTTCGAAATCGTGAATGCTAATTTTATTTATATGCCAATATGTATTGCGTTTGCACTTTTAAAAAGGTATTTTAAAAATTTATTATTTTTAATTCTGTGCTTACAATTTATCATTATAATTTGTATAACTCGCGAATGCAATAAAAATGTTCTCTGTTGGTATTCAATTTGTTTTTTAATCTATAACATCATTTCAGTTCTGTATCTCCTTTTTCCTTTCAGCCTCCAGAACCTATTGCTGAAGAAGACGAGGAAGAAGAAGGTGACAAACCATTAGATATTTCTTGGCCAGACACGTGGCATAAAAGGCTGAATTACGTACTTCTAGCACCCATTATATTTCCTTTATATCTTACTCTTCCAGACACAAGGAGGCCGGTAAGACTAATTCATTTGGATATATTTTTTGTGAGAAAATCGCTTTAACTTAAATTGTGGGACACGTGAACATAAGAAATATTCAAATAGCTTAGAAACTAGAAAATCCGGTTGGTTGGTTGGTTGTGTGTGATTATGGCAACGCTACACTAGAGCGATCTGCCAAGGGGGGTTGCCTTGGTAGGAGGACTTTCTAAGGGGTTCTAACGTGTATTCACGGTACATCTGGAGAAAACTTACCAAAACTCCAGACCGTTAGATCGACAGCCGCGCGATGGGACCCGAACCCGGGACCTTCAAACTTCGGCCATCTACCATTTTCAGTGGCATAACCACTGTGCCATGGTGAGGCTTACAGAAAATCCGGAGTGAAGCCTACGTTTAGAAATGCTAAAATATTACCAGATGAAATTAATGTTCTTCGGATAGAAGAGATGATTATTTTCACAACTAAAACAGATTTTTTTTTAAATGCAGACGTAAATAGTTTAATTTTATGATTAATGTTTTTCTGCCCATCTGCGGAAAATTTTATGCCGATTGAGTTAACGGTGCTAGAATTTTTTATTAAAAACTTTATCTATTTATTTACTTGTTTTTAAACTGGAAATTGTCAAAATTTGTTTAAAAACTGAGAAGTAGATAGGTTTTTTTTTTAAATAACTAAACTCTTTCTTTATAAATATTTTGTATATTTATGAAATTTTCAAACAAATTTGTCACACTAGATTGGAGACACTTTTTTTTAAAGCTTAAAATTCACCAAAAATCATTAAAAATTTAGTAGACTTTCAGATTTTCAAAACAGAAATAGCTCTACTAAGGTTTCTCTATATTTAAACATGTCGTTTACTTTATATTGCAAATTGTGTAACCTGAAAACATATTTGTTTTTATGTACTTGTTTTTCTGTACATTTTTCTGCATATAGAAGGCCCATTCAATAAATAACCGGAAAAGTTGTATAATAAGATACAAAACTTCAACAAGTTTGAGCTTCTTTGTTATTTTTAGAGTGTACGTTAGCCATTTGATTTAATAAATAGAACACTTTTTCATGTATTGTTATATATTTTTGGCTGACTAGTTTCCCAAGTGTTCTTTCTATTTTCACCTTGTCTGCAGGTGTAAAAGGTTAGGAAATACTGCTACGTCTCTCTGCGTAGAAACAGTATTGGCTGTACACCCTCAGACTCTTCTCTCAATTGCCCTCCCTTTTCCAGAGTTGTATACCCTTCCCCTCTTCAACACATAAAAAACTCTGTCTAGAAGAACTAACTCCAGAATAAGTGCGAAATGGATTAATCGAGCATGTTGAAGGAATGTTCGAAGTTGAGTATAGCAATATAAGAGATCACTATAAATTTAGGAAGTTTTGGCTTTTAAAGTTACAATTTTTTTCTATTTGTATACAAAAATTCATGCGATAATGTTTAATGGTGTGGATTCTATATGCCGCAAACATTAAAAAAACAATTTTTCATTACATAGGTACATAGATTCATGATAATTTTGGCTGGTGCTCAGTGAACGCTAAGTCCCCCAAAAGGCCTTTTATATCCTGAAGAGAAATTTTTTGAGGTTGTACTCCATATTTTTGTAATATGTATCTGGAAGACAAAAGTAAAAACTCCGAATATCCAATTTACTAGTGCTTTTCATTTGGTATGCAAAAGTAAAAACTCCGAATATCCAATTTACTAGTGCTTTTCATTAGATAAAACCACAGAACTGTCGTTTGTATGAATCTGGATTTTTTCTTTTTTTCCTTTTTATGTGTTCTCTTTCGTGGAAAATATTCTGTGAATATTGAATACTTATAATGGCTTCCTATAGATATTCCCGATAATTTTTTTAAGCTCCATCCTGCTTGGATAACATTATAGTATTCCGTCATTAGTGCCACAAATTGAAATGTTCTTAAACTGACGAGTGAAAATATACCAATATGGGCCATCACTTTACAAATCAACTAGTGCAGTTAATCTTTTTCATTCCCTTGTCCAATATTTTGCAACAAACTTATTGAATAATCTTTAAATAGCTGCACACAAAAAAGTCCGCCTTTTATAATAAAGCACTAAAACTTAAATTGTAAGTTTCGCGATATACGACAATACTCCTTTCTTCATAAGCATTGTAGTCATCAACCGACAAGGGTGCAAGTACAGGTTGGTTATAATTAAACTTCCCTTGCAAGCAGCGTTCTTCAGCTAGAACAGATGAGCCGATTGGCAGCAAATTTGGCAATGGACCTCATTCGAGATGCGTTCATGGAAGATTTCTAAAAAGTTGAGTTCAAAAAATATCCACTAGGTGGCGTTTTGTGGGTGAATTAGGTCAAAAAATGACTCAAATTAGTTAATAAATGCTCAAAAACTATTGAATAAGTATTGAATGTGTTTGTACGTTTCAAATTAGCCATTTTCATTGTTAAATTTACTGTTTTTTTTTTTCATGCAAAACGCCAACTAATGGATATCTTTTGAACTGAAATTTATTCTTCATTGATCGCATCTCATGTATAGTCTACATACCAAATTTTATTACTATCCGCGAAATCGTTTCAGTAGTAGAGCACTTAAGCTTGGAAGCTTAATTAAAACTACCTTTTATAATGGATGTATTAATGTTTTCAAGTGATGTAGCAATGTGACTTAATATCCTCCCATTAAGATTTTGAAGTTTAATTGAAATAACTGTAAGCAGTTCCTTTTTCTTTGCTCATCATGCCTTTCTATAGAACTAATTCTTTAACGCTAATTTCTCTATCTCACATCAGATCATATCTAAAGTACCGTTAGAACCAAAATTACATTTTTAAAATAACACGTGGCATTCTTTTTTTTTTTTTTTTACAGGAAAAAAAGAAATTCTTCTATGTATCTTTCTTAGGGAGCATCTTGTGGATTGCAATATTTTCATACCTCATGGTTTGGTGGGCATCGCTTGTTGGTGAAACTGCGGGTATACCGAATGAAGTAAGCATTTTGGAACTGTACATTTGAAATTGCAAAGCGCTAAAATATTTTAAATATCATTTTATTCCATCTTATATCATATTTTGTTTGTTTTAAAGTTAAACCGTACAATTTTTTCAATCATTAGACCTTTTAACACCCAAAATCATTACCCAAGGAACTACAAGATTGATTAAAGTATTACTAATTGTAAAAAGTAAACTGCAAATAATGTTACGGTTATTTTTTAAATACTTGCAATAGAAAATATTTTCAAAATAATTTGCGATGCACTTAAGCATCTTAAATAAAAAGAATATTTTTTAAAGTTCATTGTTTCGAATCAAACTTATTTTAATATGATGTAAATAGATGTTACTCCGTTGCATTTAATGGGAGCGGTATGTTTCTTTGTTCCATTAATTATCAGAATTGTTTTCTAAAGTACATTCAAATAAATTTTCAGATGTTCCGCGGGTTTTTTTTTTTTTTTTTTCGATAAATAAAGATTTGTAAATTTCGTATTAAAGCAAAACAAAATAAAATCATTGATATTTTTTTCCCCGTACTTTTATGTTAAACTAAACAAAAACAAAAAAAAAAAATATTTTGCGAGCTTTTCGATCAGTGTCCTCCGAGAATCACTGTTCATTTTTTAATCTGCGCCGTATCGAATTTCACTTCAACTCTCGCAGTCATCACTCTTCCGGCGCTCCGAGTTTATCGCCATTTTGAAACTTTGAGATACAATCTTACCCAGATATCTTCTATTCTTATTTATTCCTTATTTAATCGAATTCCGGCAGTAGGAGGATGCAATATTTCTCTTCTGGCTGCATAGGGGCATTTTGACTTCTCTTCGTCCGATTCAATTTGCTCTTTGTTGGGAAATAGCTCCCGCTACAGCCGAAAAATCAATACAACCATATGTCGCATTAGTGTATGCTGGCCCTAATGCGACATTTGGGACACTTTCACAGCCTAAAAGTTTTCCCCCCTTAAAGTTGGATTTAACCATTAGCATGCGTTAACAGAGCGTCTCATATAACACACCTGAGTCATATTTTTCTAACACTATAGTAATGCATTGATTTCGTTAGAAAAAGCGCAGCTATAGTTTTTTGCCAAATATTTTATTTAGAATAATAATATTTTCTTCATCTAAGTGTTTTCAAAGTACATGTATGAAGTTTGAAACTTTGGTATGCGTGAAAAATTATGGATTGCTGCGCTTTCACAATCTTTACGTTTTAAGGACTTTAAAGCAGCGTTTCAAAATTGAATCAAATTTAACCGATGTGTATGTATATGTAAAAGACTCACTCAGCGTATTGTCAACATTAAATCTGTGCAGGATGCATGAAAATGTTGATCTAGGGACACAGAAGCAAACACAGATTCTCTTTATACTAAATATGAGGTTGGCAATGTAAATACGTAGTAGATTTTTCCATAAGAGCAGTTTCTACGTTAATTCTTTCATAATTATTATTATCGTTTCCAGATTAATTTTCTACGAATGACATCCTAAGTATGGTATTCTGTCACAATGAAATTTTCTTGTCCGAATTCCGAGCTTATGGCTTAAGAAAAGGTTTTAAGAAATTTAACTATTTTTAACATATTAAAAACCAGATAGGTTTTTAAAAATAAAATTGTTTATTTTTCTCCTCAGATCTGATACTTTTAGCATTATAAATGGTCAATTATACAGCAGAAGGTAATATAGTATGCATAACTTGATTGATGAATTTCTATGACTGGTTTTCTTGAAAAAATTTCCATGAAATTTTTTAACTAATAACCTTAAGATATTTGCTTATTATAAATTGAAAAACTTATTTTTTCCTGAAATGTATATAATTTAAAGCGTGGTCAAACGACTAAAAAAAGATCAAATAATAAAATTATAAATTTTTGTTTACAATTATTTGAGGAATTGGTTTTTTCGATTTGTTTCGATTTAAAAAATTATTTTTGCGTTAATTAACAATATTCTCTCTTTCATACGAACATTACTAATTTCATTTGCCTCTCAAATATCCTCAAATATCTACAAACTACATATTGTTTATAGTAATAACAACTATTTTAGGTATTCCTGATTTGTTTCAGCTTCTAAATATATTTGAAATGGAAAGTTCAGCTCAGAAACATATTTGAAATAGAAAAAAATTAGCATAAAGCACTTTTAAAATAACCAAATAATTATTTTAAAATAACCTTTTGAAAATAAGATTTCATAAAACTCATCCGGATATCAACTTAAAAATTTTACTAAACGTTTCTCAAACTTTTATCTGAAGTGATGAAGTGGTTGAAAATTTGGAGAGATGCCTTAAAATCGGAGATATCCAATTAAATCTTTTTTTCTGATCTATAATTCAGGAGAAAAACTTTTTACTGAGTCAATCAAATCGTTTTATATCCATTTTCATTCTTCATTCCTGGCAACCAACCAATGTTTTATGTTGTTAGTAAGGTTTTTCCTTCGGATAAAAATAGAACGGCCATTAATTATTTATCATATCAATCTGTAGTAGCATCTTAATATGAATTTTTAATACTCGCCATATAAGTTTAAAAGTTGTTTATGATTTTCTTCATTCTGTCTCCTGCCTGTTTTTCCGTGTATCCAATCGCACGATAATCTGTAGAATATTTATATTCATGTAACGTCGTTCTCTTTCCACGATAAACTCACGTTGTGGTGTACGAGGAGTTTTATGGGATATTTTTTTTATTGCCCTTTCTTTGAACTCTGGAATTACTGCCATGCAGGGGCGTAGCCAAGGGGGGGGGGGGGGTTAGGGGAGTCATAACCACCCCCCACGAGAAATTGTTGCCATACAAAATGTATATTCTTCTCTACATTATCATACACACGTATACATATATATGAGTTGTAGTCGTCGTAACCCCCCCCATGAAACATTTCTGGCTACGCCCCTGCTGCCATGTAAGCAAATGCTCGACAGTAAACCATTGCGAAGACCATGAGGATTTAAAGACGATGGCAAAGAATCATTCATGAGCGCAGCATCCATGAGCAATCACCGATGAACAAACAGCTGAAATCTCTGCCATTTCAACTTCGATGTCAGTGAACAGGCTTAAAGTAGATTTAAGACTATTCATAATTGAAAGAAAAAGTTTATTGACATCTTTGGCTCTCATTTAAGGCTAAACATGGAAAAAACCCATACCTGGGCTCATTTCAATTAAAATCATGTTTCTTTGTTTGAACAGTTATTTGTCATTAAATTTATTTAGGCTAGGGTTGCTACACATTTTGGGTGTCATCACAAAAGACAGTGTTGAAACTACAAATGGCTAAAATGTGCTTTAGCCTAATGCATGGTGACTGTGAAAAATCCGAAAAGTGTTCGGTCACATAGTCGCTTGGTGTATGCCTGAAATATTTGAATCGGTGAGTGCAGAAACCACTTCAGTCACAAAAAGGAAATTTTTTTGAGGAGAGAGAAAAAACTTCATAACTCCTCCAAATTTTCAAATATTTAAACTTATTTTTTTCCTCTGTCATAACATGCATTTATGTTTCTGTCATGCAAATATTACCTAATTTATGAAGTTTTGTGAAGTTTTTTCTCTCTCCTGAAAAAAATTTCCTGTTTGTGACTGAGGTGGTTTCTGCACTCACCGATTCATTTGCCAAATATCCTTATTTCTGACTTACACCGGCGAATGTCGACATTCACCATGCACTAATGGTGAATGTTGAATATGTCGGAGATTTGCATTTTGTTCTCCGTATTTCAGGAGCGATAAAATTCCACAAGGGTGGCGTAACTTTTTCGTCTATCTTACTGAGAGGAGTAACCGATCACGGTGAGGAGAGTGGTTCGTCTCTCTGTAAAGGCGTTTTCACTGCCGGACATGCAGCTTTAGAGTCTAACGTGAGAAAAGATACTCCATATTACTTGCCTTCTTAATCCTTAAATGCGCAGTGCTCCCGCTCTGGGAACACCAAACTCTGACGTTTTGACTGTTGCCAGTCACGAAGAATAGATTTGATTTCTATAAAAATAGTTGCGGGTGACATAGCTGCACGAGAATCCTTTACTTTTTAGCACGTCATTTCCCGTGAAAAAATTGTCGCGATTATTTTTAACAGCACTTACATGTGCTGAAAAATGGAAGAATGCGAGAACAGCTGGATAGATTGCGCAATGCTGAAAAAAGGCCAGCCGTTGCCATCGCTCCACTGAACTACCAGCAAGATGGCGGACGATCGAAACGTTCATCGCGTACCACAGATCTAGAGACCCTTTTTTTGATGCAGCTGGCTGTGCCGCCTCAAACAGCTGCGTCAAAAAAAGGGTCTCTAGATCTCTCTCTAGGTCTCTATTTGTTACATATAATTTCTACAGAACTTCTTGTATTCTTCTGCAATTACTTATAATTTGTGTGATAAAGGTTTCATAATCAATTAATCTGATGTGATTAATCTGTCCGTTTTTCTTTTTCCTTAAATATATATTACTTTTATATCCTGTAACCTATAATGGTTAAGTTTTGCTCCGTTAATAGTAAAAATATTGAATGAAGTGCTCCAAAAATAGGTAAATTACTGTTTTTAAACTTGCGTGTTCACTAACTTTAATGACACATAACTTCACTGTTCAGTTTTAATTTGGTTCTTAAAAAATAATTATTCCATTTTTTCATAATTCTACATATAAATATTGCTTGACTATAAAGAAAATCGATAACGTATTCAAGCATTATATTAATACCGTCTAGACACATATTCAAATGACGGCGTATAAAATGGTTTTCGAAATTCATCGATAATACAGAATGATAATGATTTGCATACCATCATTAAGTAGGCGTTGTCTCAAAATTTGACTAAATAAAAAGAAATTCTAGTTGTGTTATTAAAAAGTTTAAGACGTATGATACTTTTCTTTTCTTTTATAGAGGTAATTGTCGATAGAAAAAATTAAATTCAAACTTCGCTGCTATCAAACTGCAGTTATTGTATCATTGGAAAAGTGTTTCCATAAAATTTATGATTTACCGTTATTTTTCTTAGCTTGTTTTCAGTTGCACAAGCTCGTTCAAAAGCTGTTATAAGTACACTGCAAAAAAAAAAAAAAAAGAACTGACAAAAAAAAACTGTCAGCCAGGACGCCAATTTATTTGCGTATATTTTACAGAAGTCTTCCGTATTTTTTCCTTATACGGATGATTTCTGTTAAATAAACTGAGAATCTGTAAAATTTATGGAAGATTTATGTTTAAAAAAAAAAACGGAATTAAAATGGCGTCCTGGCTGACAGAGTTTTCTGTAAATGTGACGGATTTTTTTCAGTGTATAATCAGCATGCTTTTTCATTCCGTACAAGATTTAATGTCGTTTCCGTCAATATGGTTGGGCAAAATACGTAAAGAAACGTATAGAAAGACGCAACATAAGAAGATGCCTAAAGAAAGAAGTACTTGAAAACTGGCTCCGGCGATGTGTTCTTCAACGCGTTGTACACAGCATACTACAAGATAAAGCCCGTTATGGAGGCAATTACAACGGGCTCTAGAAAAAATATTTGACAAAAATATATCTACACTCAATAAATTTAATCTTCGTCCACTTAAAATGAATAACTTCATATTCAAATTTATTATATACCAAAATTAAATTACATGCTCTTCTGGAAATGTGCGGAAACTTTTTGAATTCGAACGATTTCGTTTTGTGGGAACATCCCCTCTTGTATTAATGCTTCATTCAGAGGAAATCATTTTCTTCGTGAAAAAAGAAATTAAACTATTTAATTAGAAAAAACTATTTTAAACGAATTGGAATCACAATTTTTCCATCAAAGCCTGATAACCGCGACTTCAATATGGCGCCAATATGAATCGCAATACCTTATTTTGTCATCCAAATGATTCACTTTTTCTACTCTCGGAAATATAGTGGATTTGAAAATTGCGAAAAACTTCTTATTTCTTAGATTTTTAAAACTGTATTTATTTACAATTTATTTTCAATTTTCGATATCTCTCATAAGACACTAAGGAACAATAAGTTGGAAAGTACAAACTGTGAGATAATTTAGGATAGCCAGGCGTAGCCAGGATTTTATTAGAGATAGGCGTAGCCAGGATTTTATTTCGGGGTGGGCTGGGTATCACATTTAAAGGTAAAGTTCAATTGTAAGCTAAGTAAAGGGTCCCATTTCAGGGGGGCAGCAGCCCCCTCAGCCACCCCTCTGGCTACGCCCCTGCTGTTCACCATTAATTAATCTGCAGTTAAATGCTACCTTCCTTACTAAAAAGGAAAAATATGTCTCTAATCAACAAACAAGTTTCATAACGACTACAACAAACACAAACGTCCATGTAACAATATTGAGGTAAAATTTTTAGATTTGCCATCTGGCTTCCAAAAACGTAATTACCCAAACATACCACTGAATACAGTTACCAATAGCGAGAGACGTTCTAATCCATTGTGCTGAGCCGAGTGCCGAAATGGTACGCATGCGTAGACCGCACGCTTGCTCCATCTCTCCGTTCTCACGTAATAAAATTACTAGTCCTGACGATCCTAATCAGGATAATGGGATAAACTTATCAAATTATTGTATTGTCATCGGTCCTTGATAAGTCTACAAAGTTTAAATTAAATCTGACTGTTTAAAGTGGGTCAAAATCGAGTTCAAAGGAGTCGGTTACAAACAAACAAACTAACTAACAAGCATAAATACAGATGAAACTAATAAAAGCGTGTTAAAAATATTTTTCCCGGTTTCTTAGCCGTGTTCATTCGTTACGTAGAAAAAATAGCAAGCCATTTTACGGTTGTAATTATCGGAGGCCATACCAATAAACGTTTTCAGAACGTGTATAAATACCTAACGAACGGACCCTGTGGAGTAAGCTTTTTGTATTTGTAATACTCGAACAAAACAAAAAAAAAAGAATGTTGAAAGTGCTACTGAGAACTGGAATACCCTAGTAGCACAATTAGTCCAAAAGACGTTTAAAACACGTTTTTTAACGTCATAAAACGGGTTTTCAACGTAATTTGAACGTTTTTTGAACTAGTTGTGCTACTAGGGAGAACGTGAATCTGAATATGCAAAATTAGAAATTTTTAACCAGAACGCGCTTTGCACACTATAAAACGAGTGGTCACGATCAGAGGACCAGTACTGCTTGGGTTAGTTCTTTTATAAGAATGAATTAATTGATTTTATGAGCTACACATGCAAACTGTTTATTGCACTTATTTTACAGCATTCACGTATTCAAAAAAAAAAAAAAAAAAAAAAAAAAAAAGCTCTAAGAACCTAAAAGATTAATCCTTTGAAGCACAACCATTTCTCAGTGCTGAAAAAAGTGCAGCCGTTGCCATCGCTCGATTTAACTACCAGCAAAATGACGGTCGATCAAAATCAGGCTGTGCGCGCACAGAACAGTGCAGCCAGCTTTGTCAAAAAATGCTCTCTAGATCTGTGGCACGCGATGAACGATTCGATCAACCATCATCTTGCTGGTAGTTAAATCGAGCGATGGCAACGACTGCCCCTGTTTACTGGGCAGTCTATCCAGTTGTTCTTCTATATGTATTTCCATCGTATTCTCCAGTTTTCAGCAGATACCAATGCTCTGTTAAAAATAATCCTCACAATTTTACAAATAATCGACAATTTTTACGGGAAATGATGTGCTAAAAAGTAAAGGATTCTCGTGCAACTAGGTCGCCCTCTAGTATTTTTATAGAAATAAAATTTATTCTTCGTGACTGGCAACAGTCAAAACATTAGAGTTTTGTGTCCCCACGGCAGAGACACCGAGCGTTAAAGGGTTAAACAAGAAAGGTTATTCAAATAGAGGTTTGGTTTTTTTGACTCCGGTTATACAAAACAAGAAAAAGGATTCTCTTTCCATCACAAATGTAGAGAGTGTCCACGAAGTTTACTCCAACCGATCGAATTCAGTTACGTTTAGCCTGCTGAAGTCCATCGTTTTAGAGAGTAAATAACGAACAATCGCCTTGTGGAAACTGTGTTGTCTCTCCGAATTCCTTTTCGAAAGTCCCGATAATTGCATTGCGCATATGCACGGCTAAGTTAAACTTGGATTCAAAATTTTAAGCTCAGCATTCTGTCTAAGTAGGGGAGAGGAGGGCAAAGTGGAATAATTTTTACTTAGAGCAACTGTCTTACTTTTTATTAAAACTAAAAATTAAATGCAGAGCAATATTTTACAACTTTTAGCTTTCATTCTAATTTTTTACAGAAAAGAATCGTTATTTTATTCTTTTAATTTTCAAAAAGGACTCAAGTTGTCACATTGTGACCCTGTGCGAGGCACAATGGGATAAGACTTGGGATACAGTATGGCAATGAGAAGACACATACAAAACCAGCTACAGTATGACGACACGTTATTATTATTATTATTATTAAATACAAGTTGAGATATTCTATACAGAAGACATGAAAACAGTTTTCAAATGGCAAGTCTAAAGGACGTTCCTTTGAAAATCGATAGGTGTTACAAAACTTTTAAACACCTTTAAAAATAAAACAATGATGTTGAACTTTTAAAACTTTTTTTCAAGTGCGGGCTTAACAGTTGTAAAATTCTTTGCTGAATAATATTTGATCTGTTGAAAATAATTAAGTAACATTAAATAAAACAGTAAACAATATAAAAATGCTTTCAACATGGAATAAGGTCAGAAGTCTACTGCGAATGATAACTGTATCACTGTTTCTTCGGTCCCTTCACAAGAACCATAGTTTAAAAAACAGTAGCACACTGTCCTATTTACTCTGATCAAGATGTCCCACAGTACTCCCTAAGAAATCTTTTTGAATCCAACTCAAAATTTGTAGAAAATTTATCAATAGAATAAAGAACATTGCAATTAAGAAAGTTTAAGCTTTAAATTTATTGGATGATAATTTACTGCTGAAATCCAAAAAGTAAAACAAAAGTAAAACTTTTCTGACCTTTCCAACGGTAATAGTACGAACAAAAATGGCTGCAACTTCCCTATAAGATGAATTATGAAGTATTTTTCTAATTTCTGAGCTTGTAAATCATAGCGGAAATGTTCATCGTCCCACTGTGCCACCCCCCCCTTTCCCCTATAGTATAAAAATAAAAGGCAATAAACCTTTTTTTTTAATTCTGCATAAGCTACTGCCCTCCTCGCGTTTACCTTACCGTCACATATTCTCACAAATTCTGGATCTCTATTATAATTACGTAGACTCTGTATATAACTAAAGCTGAACTTAATTTTCCTACGGTGAAAGATTTCTTCCCTCTTTCTCTATATATCTATGCCCCATGCCTTAAAATAAAACTCCCAAAACAGATATACAAAATTCTTTTATCAATACTTTACGTACATAGCAATGATAATGTTTAGACGTAATTGGAAGAATGAGAATATTCGTTGTATCTTATAATCTTACTTGAAGTGAAAATATCGTAAATATTTCAAAAGCTTTTAAATTATTTTGAATTTATTTTCACAATGGGGGAAAGAAGTATGACTGTCGCGATAATGTGAAATCATGTGCTGAGGTATAAAATTTTATTTAAAGATTTTTATTCGACTTATAAAGAAGTAGTAATAATGTTAATTGATATTGATTTTACTTAGTTTAAGGATATTTGCATGTAAATATTACTACGCTTTATATATCATTTTTTCAACTTTACAGGGTGATTTCACATGGCATTGTACAACGCTGTAATTCAACTTTTTAATAATTTTTAAATCAGTTTTAAAGAACTAAAGCTTAAGTTAAGTTAATCTAAAAAATTTTAATAATGCTAAAATAACTACCCATGGCCATTTTTTTCCAAACATTGTTTTTGGCTTGGAACCCATCCTTTTATACTTTAAAAAGAGCAAATAGTGAAATAGTTTGAGTAGTGAGTCAAAAGATTCTTACGGGAGAAAAGTTCCATATAACATCATTCAAAAGCAAATAAATTCAAATATACGATTGACAGGATGTCAATCAGCTTTATTTTGATTTAGCGTTGAAATACATAATTTATTTTTTGCGTGGTTCTCGTACTTTGTTACTGCTTTTAACCAGTGAATAGTGTGAAGGTAGTTTTTTTAAGCTAGTTTATAGCAGATGTCATGATCAATCAATTTTTACGACATACATGAACGCAAATAAGCGGTGGCTGTAGCAACTTTTATAACTACAATTTTTAGTGCATTTATTAAGACAACAATAGTATATAGTCTACATTGAAACCCTTTAACTAAAAGCTTGAGAAGACGATATTAATGTCCTCAGTAAATAATTTTAAACCATAATATTACAGCCCATTGTAAGTTCTGTTATTCATAGTACACGTCAATCTATTACACCAGCCTGCAAAAAAAATTGTTTGTAAAATTTTCATTGATTTATATCAGCAATGATGATGTCATTCCAAAATGCAAACTAAATTTTATGTAACACGTAAGGATTTTTTACAAATGACGATGAAACAATTAGCAAAATGCAGTATAAAGCATACATAGCAACTGTAGTTACTATTAACTAAACGCAATAATGCTGTTCATTTACAATATTATGATAACTTTTGTGTTTTTCTTGAAGTCAAGAAGCTTCTTTTTCGGGTTTTTTGTTTATGGTCTCATCACTATCTCTTTTTAAACACCAACAGTAATCGGCCATCATATTAACATCCCACCGTCGTTGATATCTGCGCTCCATCTCCTTTATATCTTTGTGGAATCTTTCACCTTGCTCGTCACTCATTTTTCCTAAATTGTCTGGGAAGTATTCCAAATGTGAGTGAAGGAAGTGAATTTTAATGCTCATATTGCACACCAAAAGATGATAAGTACGTAATAACTCAGTTACAAGTTCTTTGTAATTTTCTTTTCTCTCATTTCCCAAAAAACCTTCTACGACATCTTTAAATGCAACCCTAGCCTGCTTCTCTCTATTTGTCATACATTGTTCAAAATTGGAATCTTTAACTAATTTCTTTATTTGTGTTCCATCAAATACACCTTCTTTAATTTTAGCGCTAGACAATTTTGGGAACTTCGACATAAGATACTCAAAACATTTTCCACCTTTATCCAAAGCTTTCACAAACTGCTTTATGAGTCCCAATTTTATGTGAAGTGGGGGCAATAAAATATTTTGTGGATGTATTAAATATTCATTTAAAATATTCTTCTTACCAGGAATCCATTCTTGTCTCTTCGGCCATACCTTTTTTATCCAATGACTTTCTCTGTCCCTGCTATCCCATTCACAAATAAAGCACGGACATTTAGTAAATCCACTTTGTTGCCCGAGAAGCAGACCTATAACCTTTAAGTCACCACATATTGCCCACTTGTGTTCAGTGTATTTTATTTTAGTGAGAAGCATCTCCATACTTTCATATGTTTCTTTCATGAAAACGGAATGTGCAACTGGAACTGATGCAAGTTTAGATTCGTTATGCAATAAAACTGCTTTTAGACTCCTCTTTGAGGAATCTATAAATAGTCGCCAATCATTCGGATTATAAGGAATATCTTCTAATTCATGTAACAAACCAGGTATGTCAGCACAATAAACCGAGAAGTTATCAGATTTGAAAAATGATAAAAATTGCTTTTCTCGATTCCTGTACCAACTAAACGACGTATGTGTCGTTATTATTTAATTTCAATGAAGTAAGAGGTTTTCAGAATTTATTTAAACAAATAAACATACATACTTTATTAATTTATCCTATCCAAATCACAAAGAATCTGTGTATTTTTACTTATTTAAAAAATTTACTTTTCAAAAAAACTGTACGTTATATGTAAAAACTGATATTATTTCTGAAATAAGCATGCGAAAATACATAAAAAACAACTATTACTTTTAAAACAAGAAATTGTTGCAGGCTGGTGTTATTTTTGTAAACTTATATTTTTACTAGCGGCTACCCGCGACTTCGTCCGCGTCGGCTTTAGAATTAGGTCCCGAGAGAAACGAAGCATGTGTGAATAACAAATATGTTTGAGACTAAAGAAACTGCATTTAAATATTATTTGCTTTTTACTTATTTTAAATGAAGTATAATGCATGGTAGTATACTTCATTTAAAATAACAGAGTATGTAAAATTACTAAATTTAGATTTTTTTCAGGCATTTGGCGAATAGAGACAGTTACGACAGTATTTGCGAACTGTTTTGAGTGTTCTTGTAAAAGAAATATTTATGCTATATGCATGAATTTTAGCCTATATTAATCAGGAATAGTGCAGCTTTCTATTAGCGAAAAAGTTTTAGAATCGGTTCTATAATTACAGAGATACCCATAGAGCGTAATGTATTAGAATTATTTTGATTGTTCCTGTAAAGGAACTATTTGCGCTACATGCATGAATTTTAGCCTATAATACTCAAGAATAGTGTAGCTTACTAACAGTGAAAAAAGTTTTGGAATCGGTTCAGTACTTACAGAGATACACATAGAGCGTGATGTAATTCTTATGAGTATCCCTGTAAAAGAACTATTTGTGATATATGCATAAAAGGTAGCCTATAACACTCAGGGTCCCCCCAGCAGTGATGCCGCTTACGCGCTATAACGCGTCAAATACGCAAAAAATCGATGATGGGACGCAAAAGAAAAGTTACAACGCGTCCCCCGGGACGCGTAATTTCCATCATGCAAAATTTTGAAAAAAAAAAAAAAGGTGAGAGAGGGTGCGTTCAGACTGCCAATTTTGGGTAAATCTCTAGTAAAACACAAACTGCTCGTGTTTTACTCGGGGAGATTGACATCGTGAACGGCTTTGTGGGCCCGTTTACATGCACACAAATGCGGAGTAACGCTTCCCCTACATGGGGGGAAAAATGCAGGGTAGAAAGATCCCTAGTCGAAAGGAGGCATAGGAGTGTTCGCTTTCCCATGATGCATTGCGAGTTTTCCCCTATACTCTGCTTTTAACCGGGATATATATCGTGCTGTGCGCACACGTGGTTAAGCTGAAGAGAAAAGGGGATTACTTTGACGTTCTTCTCCTTTCTCCCTCCCCCACTCCCTTTCTCACACTTCCGTTTTCATGTTAGAGGTTGTTCCGTTAGAGATGGTGGACTATCGGAATTGAATAAAGTTTTTTCATTATTTATTTTTAATATTCGCTTGTGTAAATGTAAACAATGATTTGTTTTATATTAAATCTGACAATTATTATTTAGAAATGAAATCTATAAGCTATAGAAGCGGTAAATATTTTAAACAATCTAGAAGAGAAAAGGGGGGGGGTGTTCCATATTTTACTGTTGTATATCCTTTCCTTCCTCAAATATATTCAGATTTTCCTTGTGATAAATTTATTAATACATAGTAATTATTTTTTTTTATTAATATAAGATGGAGGGGCGCTTGAACGGTATTTTATTGTAGTTTTAATAATTTAAGATGTTGCGGCTGTTCTGCGAGTACATTTTACTTTCTTAAACATTTCTACCGATGCAGCCTTTCTCCCGGTTTTTACTGTACATACAAAAGGGGATTTTATTATTAGGATTTATTAATTATTAGGATTCAGGGCGTCATCAGGAAGGCTTTGCCGTGAAGGCAAAGTAAATGACATGCATGTCACAACAAATTTTTCTTGATTAATTATAATTCATTTTATTTATTTATTTTTTGAAATATAAGTTTTAGGTTATTTATCAATAAGATATTCATACGCATCAGCACACCAAAATGGGTGAGACATGATAACATCAGTCGTGAAATTAACCAAATGCTTTTATATCGATAAGGACCCACTTTTTGGAAAAAAGGACCCGTAAATTTTGGAGTCCTGGGTCCCAAGGACCCGTCTCTTCCAAAGTCTAGCGACATCACTGCCCAGTGTCTAAGAGGGTCTGCTCTCAAACTTGGAAGGTGGGAGGTGCCAGGTTCAAACACCGGTCTCGCCTGTCGACCTAGCCGCTCGCAGTTTTCCGTGTTTTTTTTTCAAAAACCTCGCGAAAATACGGGCTAGGATCCCTTAGAAAATTTCACACAGAGGAATTCTCCATATACGCCTAGGACCCTATAGGCCTAGGACCATATAGGCCTAGGACTTTCAATCAGTGAAGAAAGTTTTAAAATCGGTTTAGTTGCTACAAAATTTCCATAGAGCGCAATGCATTAGCATTATTTTAAGTGTCTTTGTAAAAGAATTATTCATGCTATATGCTTGAAAGGTTACCTGTATGTTAATCCAGGGCATAAGCTATCTTCATTACAAATTTTTCCACCATTTTTGTGTGATTCAGCCAAAAACATCCAAACACATAAACGTACACATTTATATTATTTGTAGGATTTGGAAATTTACGAACTTTAAGAAACACATCTGGACTTTTCTTGGTATTTACCTATTATCCCGGCGGTCATTCCCGCCAAACTGTTTTTTCGTCAAATGAGTTGCCAAACTGTTGCCAATCGTATTCAAAACCATTAATAATTTCATGTGCCCGGCATTTATCTCGGCAAAAAATCGTTCGTCTTGGCGGACCGCCGGGATAATACGCAAGTACACTTTTCTTTATTTATGCTTTTTCATTTGGCATAAAATCAACATAATTTCCATACTTATTTATGTTTTTCAAATGCATGTGATTTTGCAAATAGAATTTCTGCTTTATTTCAAAAGCATAAATCATTTTGTGCGGGCGATAAAACGGTTTTTAATTAATAGTTAGAAAAGTAACTTAAATTTCCGAGCCTCAGGTACACTTTACCGAAGTCATGTGTCCAGGCATGCTCAAATTTTCAAAGCTCTGCTTTCTGTAGATTTGTCTGGAGAATATTCATTTTTATTATTAGAGATAGATATATTTGGCATAAAACTGGCATAATTTCCGTATTATTTAATGTTTTTCAGATGCACGTGCTCCTTTATTGAAGTAATAGCATTCTTGTTAGCTCAAAACATGAATCATATGATACGGGCGAAACTCGCCAAGCATGGCAACGTAAAAACGGTTTTTAATTAATAATTAAAAAAGTAATTAAAAATCTAAAATTCTAAGTAGCCTATAACCAACTCCAGGGTCCCATCTATATCTAAACCGAAATGCATCCTAATCGATTCAGCGGTTTAGGCGTGAAAGCGTCATAAACAAACAAACAAACAAACAAACAAACTCACTTTCGCATTTATAATATTAGTTAGGATTCAACTTTTAGAGAAAACATCATGTTTATTCATTCACTGGAATTTTACTTTACCTATAGTAAAACGAATTCTGATATTTGTAAAATGCCATTAATTCCAATAATAAAGTTTTAGTGGGCTGTTTAAAAAAATTAAAAAAGTGTAAAATTAAGTAATTCTTTAAAACTATTTGTTACCCGTAATTATCCACACGTTTACAAATTTATTTGTATGCGTGTACGGTAATTTCTACCTCTTAATACTTAAACGTGAAAACAACTTGAACCTGAATTCAGTAACCTGTAATTTTATTAGTTGGACTAATTTTCACTTTAATAAATGTGGTTTATTTCCATTACTTGTACGCCGACATGAAACCTGATTTCCACTACCATGTTTAAAGGTTCGAATTCTGATTTAAGTCCCTCCTCCGTCTTTGTCTTAGACACTGGAATTGCCAATGAAAATAATCGTAATACATTAAGAAAAACCATTCTCAGATTCGTCCTAAATTCTAAGCTGTTAAATGGTATTATTTGTTTGTTTTTTAACAAGTGTCAGATTAAAATTTAAAAATTCCCTTGTTGGTTACAGAAGTTAGGGTAAATAAATATGACAAACCTTCTTTAGTTTGGCTAATTACCAAAAACAGCAATATTTGGAGTCATTCCTTTCGCAGTTTCAATTCGTTGTTTTAGGCTTTCAAACCTTTGTATCGCAACAACTGAAGTTTTTACTGCAATGTGCAGAAACAGATTTTAAATATACTGAAAGTTTTTACTTTACTTTCCAGTTTTGTAATTCATGTAAAATTTATTAACCAAAATGTATTTGTTGAAGAGTTCAATAAAGCAGTTATTTTCATTTTTGCATTGCTTAAAATATAACTGTAGTACTACTGAAGTGTTTTTTTTTTGTTTGTTTTTTACAGTTTCAGCTGAGAACTTTTTTGAAAATCATTAACATTCTTGTAAGGTTGACCTGAGAAAAAACTAAGGGCTACAACAATCAATAGCGCGACTGCTGAAGGACGAAATACAGTTTCATTATCATCAATTAAATATCACAAACTTTTCAGATTTTAAAATTATTTTATGCTCACATTATTCAAGGAAAAAAAAACACTAATTCAAATATTTTTAATACGCTATGATTAATTTATACAACTTTAATTGTATGTTCTAGACCTACAAAACGGTATAGAAAGAGTTAAAATAATTAATCTGTAATTTAATACATTACATTTCAATAATGTCCCTATGTGTGCTGCCTGGGATTGATTTCTTTAAATAAAGGAATTGTTTTTTTTTCTTCTTTTTGATACAACAGGTTATGGGATTGACATTCCTAGCTGCTGGCACAAGTATTCCAGATCTCATCACCAGTGTATTGGTCGCACGTAAAGGATTTGGTGATATGGCCGTTTCAAGTTCAGTAGGAAGCAACATTTTTGATGTGTCAGTCGGGTGAGTCAATAACTCTTAGTTTTTATTGAAAACTTCAAAAATAATTGAGAACAATGTAACTTTCTTTTTTCTACATTATCGAAATGCCAATTTTTAAGTTTTCATGGGATTTGTTTTTCCGTTTACAATAATTGATAATAAATTTAAACAAAGCCGTAAAAACAAAACTGCGATTTTTTTTTTTAGGAACTCTTACACGTTTACAACTTTTGTCTGTTTTCATTTGCACTTCGATAGGTAATCGTTGGGGAGTTTCAGAAAATTTAAAAACTCCTGTTCGGTTATGTAAATATCGACCCATACACCCAGTTATAGTGTCCTCATTTCCATCGAAAGCAGTGAAGTAAACATCTTATCGTAATTTGCTGGTACAAAATAAAGTTCAGGTAGTTAAGCATTTTTCAAAAAAGGCATATATCGAAAATTTAAAACATCATTGTCGAGTTCTATTTGTATCGTTACGAGTTTAAAGAATGTAAATTACAATATAATAAATTGCATGCCATTATTCTTCTCATTTGAAAAAAAGAAATGCTTTTGAACAGCTCTTTTACAATGCATGTGTTTATTAAATGATACAGACAGGAAATAGTACTTGCTAATTTAGAAAGTTTATGTACAATGTTATTTTTATTTTCACTTGTTTATGTATCAACTTTTCACTCATTTTAATTATACCGTTGTAAATAAATTGGTTCCTTGCATTATGGAGCTAAAAGGGCATCTGTTGAATTATTTAAAAATTCATTTTCGCATCAATCTTTAAATATTTTGCTCTTAAGAGGATATCATGCTGTGTGTGCGCGCGCTTTCTTCTATTGCAGAACACCTTCAAAAAACCTAAATAAATGATAATCAGAAAGTTTATGAATATTATTTAAATAATGGGCATAGAAAATTTTCCCTCTAAAGAATTATCTCATGAGGATCACTTTCGTAAGCCACAATATTGAGGTAAGAGAGGCGGAAAAATAATACATCCATTATACTTTTTAATCCAAAATGTCAATAAGTACAATTAACGATGTTCTAATAATTTACTCATTTATCCCTCAAAACTTTGTTATTCATATAAGAGTAAAAACATCTTTAAATTAAACTAAAAAGTACCTTGAAACACATGTTTTGCACAGATTAATAGCTGCATCCCGCCGATAAAAATAAAGTTTAAAATACTTTTTCCCTCTGCTTTTCACAAAGGGTTATAGTACTGGACAATTTAAAAGAATTATTTTCGAAGCCTTAGTAAGAACAACGACACGAAACTTGTTTATTTCATTTCCTCTTTTTCTTCAAACGAAACTTTATTGGGACCTTGACCCAAAACCCTACCGACTGCGTCAAACGCTAAAATCTTGCGGGTTGCATGTCACGTAATAATGTTGCTACAAAAGGATATCGATTGATTCCTGTTTCTCAAAAACTATCTGCAGGGTAATAAAAGCGAGTCTCTCGATGTTATATCATGAAAGATGGGGGGAGGGGAGAGAAAGTGATATCGGGAATTAAAAATTATATTTAGGACACGTGCGAGAGTATTTTCTGTAAATGTGAAGAAAACATATGTTTCTCTGTATGTTACTCAATTTATTTGTTGCCGAGGGCTTTTATATATCAAAAAGATAAAGCGTCAAATAAAAGAAAGTCATAAATATTATATCCGATATGTTTGCTATTTTATTTGGCTAAATTAAAGAGATGTTTTTAAAAAAAATTTCAAGGATCGATGAATGCTGTAAATAAAATGTCGAAATCCTTAATTCATTGGCTAAGAAGCACTTTCCAACAGCGATGTACGTGCTAGGACTGGACAATAATTTGTTATATCACAAAAAAAAACGATGTAAAAGAAAATAATATAACACCCAAGTAACATGTTCAAAGAAAACAAAGCATCAGGAAAATTTATGTCGCAAAGAACACGGAGCACCGAATAGAGCAATCTCACATCTTAAAAGAAAAAAAAATGTAGAAAAACGCCCCCGAAATTAGCACCAGCGACCTTATATTTTCGTCACGTCTTTCCATTACCTACCATATGTTATCAACTCTTTATTTCGTTGTCTTAAATGGATTTAGGCACGGTATTGAAAATTCGAGGTTTGCTGGTCCAATTTACAATCTACTACTAAAGGCTAACTACGTATACGTGTATTCTAAATTCCTCTAGAGAGTCCAAGTTTCCGAGAAGTGCCTGAACTCAAAATTATAATAGTTTCTGATGGGGATGTAAATTATGATAAGAAACCTACAGCAGGATTAAAGTGGCTGTAGTTCAAGCCTCCACGCTATAGGTAAGTTCCTGTCTGTAGATATTTGAGACATATAAAATATCATAGAAAAATAATAAAAGGTATTAATGACTTTGTATAAATTTTAACATCGATCATGGATCGGAAAATTCGGATATAAAACTTAGGATAAATTAAGATCTTCAAGTTTCAACATCGTCCTACTCTAGTATGGTCTTACTTACGTGAAACCATCGACACTTGCAATGGGCTGATGAACACAGACTGGCGTCCAGATTGGAAACAAGTGTTTTCTAATGAAGCCCCTTTAATTTAATTAATTTAATTGATTTAATTAATTTTCATGTTAGACGCTATGCCGGTGAAAGCTACATTCTGGAGTGCATTATCGAGCGTCATAGTGAACGAACACCTGGAGTTCAGTCTGGGATGAGATTGCGTATCATGGATGATCTCAGCTGTTACGAATTTCAGATAATCTGAACAGCGGCAGGTACATCAGAGAAGTGCTGGAGCCCGCATTCTTTCCTTTCTTTCAAGGCATTCCTGGAGCTATCTTTCAGTACTATAATGCCCGCCCACATGTGGAAAGGAATGTTAAAGACTTCTTTTCAGCACAAAGCATACAGCTTATTTCGTAGCCTGCTTGTTTGCCGGATATGTCACCTATTGAACATGTGTGGGATTTCATTGGTTGACGTCTCGCTCGGGATCCTCGATCTACAGCTTCAGCAGATGAACTTGGGATACGCCTACAAGAAATATAGATTCCTCTTCCCTAAGCAAACATTCAAAATCTGTTTGACTCTATGCCACGTCGTATAGCAGCACATTGATCCACACTACATACTGATTACGGACACTTACTTTATTTTTATTTTTAATTTTATTTTTTTTTTTTGCTTTAAAAATGTAATCCTTTATTTGTACTGATACAAGTCGTTTGTGCATTAAATTTCATTTGCTATTCTGGGAATTTTTTCATGGTGTTGCATTTTTTAGAAACAGGAGTTTAAAATAATAGATATTATTTAAACAACTATATTTCAAAGTGAAATAACTATAACTTTTACATAACGAAATTGGTATCCACATGAATTGACATCAACGCTCATTGTTAAACCGGTACGGCAGGTTCATATAGTTAGACTAGCTGAAGTACCCGTCCTCGACGGGTTAGTGATTGCAAATTTCCAAAAAGCAAGAACTTTCGTCAGCATTGTAGGAGTACACAGAATGAATGTAGTATGTTGCCAAAGTAAAGAAAGCGAAGTTATAATTTTTATGTATTGTTAAAATATTACAGGTTAGAGAGTAACTAAGTAATACCATTTGATTCGCTTTAGTCGTAATTATGTGATGCGCGAATGAATATTTACACATACTGAAATAATTTTCGCAAAATCTCAAAATTTAATCAACATTTTGAAAAATTGGAAGCCTAGAATTTAAGTTGAGTGACAACCTATCATGTCACCCAAATTCGTTTCATTCCCTGCAGTCTTTATTTCGTGATGCTGGAACAATTTTCAGCATTTTAAAACGATTTTCGCAAAATCTCAAAATGTAATCAAAATATTTTTAAAATTCAACGCCTATAAATTAAGATTAGCAACTACCTATCATATCACTAAATTTCGTATCATTCGTATTAGTCGTTATTACGTGAAGTTTGAAGAAATCATCATTGAACGTATTTTGAGAGAATTTTCACAAAATCTCAAAATCTAATAAAAATGTTTAAAAAATTGGACTCCTGTAGTTTATGTTGAGCAACCATCTATTGTGTGACCAAATTTCATATCATTCGCTTTAGTCGCTATTACGTAATGCGGGAACAAAGATTCACTCAGTTTTAAACGATTTTCACAAAATCTCGAAATCTGATCGATTTTTTTTAATTAGATGCTTATAGCTTAAGGTGAGTGACCACCTATCATTTCACCAAATATCATTTTTTCACCTTTGCAGTTATTACGTGATGTGCGAACACAAATTTACGCAGTTTGAAAGGATTTTCGCAAAATCTGAAAATCTAATCAGATTTTTTAAAAATTCGACGCCTATGTTTTAAGTTGAGTGACCACCTATCATGACACCCAATTTCATATCATTCGCTTCAGTCGTTTTTACGTGATGCTTAAACAAAAAAAGCGTCACGGACAGAATGACAGAACGACAGAATGACAGAATGACAGACAGACAAACATTTTTTTGAGGGTCGCATCGGATTCCCGGGTGCTTGAAACGGATAGAAATCGCAAAATTTTTGAATTCCAAGAAATGTACAGACAAAAGTCTAATTTTATTTATATAGATTCTCCATTGCGGTATCTTTTTGCTAATATGTTTATTTATATAAATAAAATTAGACTTTTGTCTGTACATTTCTTGGAATTCAAAAATTTTGCGATTTCTATCCGTTTCAAGCACCCGGGAATCCGATGCGACCCTCAAAAAAATGTTTGTCTGTCTGTCATTCTGTCCTTCTGTCATTCTGTCATTCTGTCCGTGACGCTTTTTTTGTTTAAGCATCACGTAAAAACGGCTGAAGCGAATGATATGAAATTGGGTTTCATAATAGGTGGTCACTCAACTTAAAACATAGGCATCGAATTTTTAAAAAATCTTGATTGGATTTTCAGATTTTGCGAAAATCCTTTCAAGCTGCGTAAATTTGTATTCAAGCATCACGTAAAAACGACTGAAGCGAATGATATGAAATTGGGTGTCATGATAGGTGGTCACTTAACTTAAAACATAGGCGTCGAATTTTTAAAAAATCTTGATTGTATTTTGAGATTTTGCGAAAATCCTTTCAAACTGCGTAAATTTGTGTTCAAGCATCACGTAAAAACGACCGAAGCGAATGATATGAAATTAGGTGTCATGATAGGGGGTCACTCAACTTAAAACATAGGCGTCGAATTAAAAAAAAAATCTTGATTAGATTTTGAGATTTTGCGAAAATTGTTTCACACTGCGTATTGTGTTCGCACATTACGTAATAACTGCAAAGGTGAAAAAATGGTATTTGGTGAAATGATAGGTGGTCACCTTAAACTATAAGCATCTAAAAAAAACCGATCAGATTTTGGGATTTTGCGAAAATCGTTTCAAACTGAGTGAATTTTTGTTCACACATTACGTAATAACGACTAAAGCGAATGATATGAAATTTGGTCAGATGATAGGTTGTTGTTCAACATAAAGTATAGGTGTCCAATTTTTTGAACTTTTTATTAGATTTTGAGATTTTGTGAAAATTCTCCCAAAATGCGGTTATATTTTTTCAAGCATCGCGTAATAACGACTAATACGAAATTTGCTGATATGATAGGTAGTTGCTAATTTTAATTTATAGGTGTTGAATTTTTAAAATATTTTGATTACATTTTGAGATTTTGTGAAAATCGTTTAAAAATGCTAAAATGTTTGTTCCAGCATCACTAAATAAAGACAGCAGGGAATTAAACAAAATTGGGTGATATGATAGGTTGTCACTCAACTTAAATTCTAGTCTTCCAATTTTTCAAAAATGTTGATTAGATTTTGAGATTTTTCGAAAATTATTTGAATATGTGTAAATATTCATTCGCGCATCCCATTATTACGACTCAAGCGAATGAAATGATATTACTTAGTTACTCTCTAACCCGTAATATTTTAAACAATACATAAAAATTATAACTTCGCTTTCTTTACTTTGGCAACATACTACATCCATTCTGTGTACTCCTACAATGCTGACGAAAGTTCTTGCTTTTTGGAAATTTGCATTCAGTACTAACCCGTCAACGACGGGTACTTCAGCTAGTAATCCATAAAATTAATAACTGATATGACATTATTCTTCAACGTATCGACATAAGACTGAACTTAATTTCAAAATGCAGCCACAACGCAACTTCATTAACTAAGTGAAAGGCAGTTCTTTTTGTACAAAATTGGAATAAAGCGAATTCACATACTCACATGCACTTTTTGTATCATTAGTTTGAACGTCTTTAAAGTTTGATGCTTCTCCAACTTTTCTATTCAATGGTTCCTCTTTCCTAGAGTAACATTATGCATAATCTTAGATAAAGGATATATCAATAATATCAATAAAATAAAGATAGAAGAAGGGGGCTCAAAATGATCCATTTAAGGAGAAAACTTGCATAAAATATCATAAATGTTAAATAAAAGTTTAGCCCTTTGCTACAATATTTTACACTGTATTTTGACCCTTGTATATTTTATTAATATTTTAAACCCAAGTAACGAAAAAAATGGACTTTTGAAAAGGAGCCCAAAGGATCATTTTACCCTCACCCAAGGGCAAAATGATCCTTCATTTGAAAATAATTGTAGATTGTTTTTATCGACAAAATAAAAGATGTAAAAGTAATTATGACTATTCATAATGAAACAAAATAAAGTTGTATAATCATATAGTAGGCATAATTTATTTTATGAAAGTTTTAAAGTAAAAAGTGTTACAAACTATAAAACGGAATATTGCAAAATTATAATTAAAAACTTATATAATAAACGCATATATGGACTATAATAAACGCAGAAATAAATCAAGTGATGCAATGGGGAGTCCTGCATTTTGAGAACGTCTGAAGGGCTGCCATGATGACTAGGACCCGAAACTGGACCTTCTTCAGTCGATGGATCATTTTACCCGACAGCATGTCTGCCCACTTTAGGTCATATTATTAGAACGCACCGAGAAACATACATAACAAGCTAAGTAAGTGTAAACTTCTTCAAGGCTCTTCAGAAAACCAAGTCATATTTTTGTACATTAAAGACTGCATTTCTAAATAAATTGGAAAGTTCGTTCTTACCTTATGAGCGATATGATAAAACCCAAGGTTTTTTTTTTTTTAAGTATTTTACTCACACATAAAACACCGATCGCTTAAATATCGCCATTGCTTCTTCTAGACTTGGCAAAACTGATTTATGTATTACCCGGTAGATAGCACAACCTTTATCTAAAAAATCTTATGGGGATATTTTTGCCCTATAGGATTAATTTGGGCCACCTTGACGTATTAAGCTGAAGCTGAAAAGAATTTTTTTAAATATTGAACAGTCAATTAAATTATAAAGATGAAGATAATTAACAAAAAGTATGGAATTTTATAGTATCAAAGTTATATTCAAGAAAGAGAAAAATACAATTTTTACTTATGTAATACCGTGCTTATAAAATGGTAAAGCTTTAACTATTTCGCAATGAATCAAAAGTAATATTCTGTAATCTCTATTAAGAAATAGCATTTAATTCGAGAGAAATATTTAGTGTCCAATGGTGTCTCCCGGTTCAAACCTACCAGCTTTATCCCTACATGATGTCTACTCCGATTGTGATGAGAGAAAAATTAAACGAGATTAACTATTTTAAACTAATGAATATTTTATCACAATAAACGATGGGTGGTTGAAACATTTTTCGCAGTAATCACTTCTAGTGATATCGATAACCCTGATCCCTAGTTTTCAAACGTCAGTTGTTAACTGTGATTAAATATTAATTTTCAATTTTCAACCATTAATAGTAATTAATTTGTTCAGAACACTGTGCATTTGTATCTATTGTCAGTTAACTTTGGTCTGATGTCCCTCTATTTACCAAACGACGCTTGCAAGGTGCAGAAAAACCGAACTCTCTTCTCGTCTCTTCATTGAATCTTAGAGTAGAAATCTTGCATAATTCTGTCATTTATTTTGTCCAATATTCTGTACAAATGGATACTTATTGACAAATATAAATTTTCACACTGCATGACTGATTAGTTCAGTAGCAATTTATGAAATATGGTTTTCGCGTATGACAAATAAATTCCCAAATTGTTTTTCTAGTTACTGTATTAGAATATTTTAACTAAATATTTTATACGAAAGAAAATACTAATGTTATAAATGGATATATATTCAGTACACATTTTTCAATATTTATTTTCCCTTTTATTTTGGTTTATATTAACCAGTATTAGGCTCATAGAAATAAATAGAAACATGAGGTCATTGTACACACCTGGTGATAGAATTACTGTAGACTTATCCTGACTAAGTATATTCAGCTTCAAGGGGTAAAAAATGGATTAATTAAAAATTCATAAATTGTAAATTATTTATTTTTCTAAATCATATTGATTTTTTTAAATGACAAATGCATTTTTTCTTAGATTTTAAGTTTTAATTTTTTAACTTAGATTGATTTTTTTTCAAAAGTCATAAATATTAATTTAAAATGAATACTATTTTTTCGAACATTCACTAGCTAAATTGAAATTATTTTAATTATAATTCAGCTTCTTTCTCTCTTCTCAACAGTATCCCCGTGAGATGAGACTAATGTAAACAGCAACAACTCTTTAAAACATAAAATTTATTAAAACACCATATAGATAAATAATTTAATGCATTAACGAAATTAATAATAAATGTTCAATTAATTCTTTAAAAATATTTTATAGTTTAAATATAACATTAAGTAGTACTCTTTTTTAGTGGTCAAATTTAAACTTAAATCTTCTAGACAGGGACAGAGAAATTTATATGTATATTTTTGATACATAATTTAACCTTAAATTTAAACGAGCAAAAGTTTTTATTCCTCCCACTATTTCTTTTTGCTGAATTTTTAGAATTTATATTATACTGGCACTAAAAATTTTATGTATTACATAATCTATAAAAGCATAAAATCACACAGTAAAGAAAATATAAATAAATAAATATAAGCATCGTTAATTGTTTGTTGGAATCAAATGGTAATAATTTATTGGTCACGTTCCTTTCAGAACCTATCACTTGAACATTTTTAAATTGAAAGGCAAAACAACTTTTTAACAGTTGATATATACAAAAGTCAATTTTTGGCTTAGAACAAAAAAATAATTTGACCGCATGGACACTTATCTGCTAGTTTTTTTGTACCTAAAATGAGTTTAATATAGACCTTGACCTATAGTAGCTAAAACTGATCATCTAAAAGATACCGCGTGTCGTTTTTCTCATCGTGCACGTATCGATTAATATTGCTGAAAAAGAAAAAGAAAAGTCAGCTGAAAGAAAATTGTTAATCTTCTTTCGTAACTTCTGACTTTTATTATCACTATCATTATTTCTTTTTAAAAGTTTTTGACATCCTACCATAGTTGCAGTAAAACGGCGTTTGACGATCAAATGTCAAATGTACTAGTTTTCAAACTTTGTTTTTTTTTAAATCGACAAAAAAAACTACCTTTTTTAAATTAATTGCAAAGAGATATCTTAAATATGTGTAATATACATTTAATATTTTACTTTATTACACATGTACTAATGCGTTTAATAGATTTTTGGAATTATGTTACTATTTTTTCCTGAATTATGTGGCCTTTAAAAGTGTTACCACTCCAATTTCATTTATTGTTCTGTTCACTCTGAAAGCAAGTCCATTCATCCCAACTTAAATTTTGAGAAATTTGCTTTTAATACCATCTGAATACAGACGGTAGCTCCCTACTTCGGAAACGGTTTTTATTTAAGTTTTCTGATTGACATTTTGAGTTAAATATTTGGCATTTGCAATGCCATCATTGCAACTTTTATGTGTGTGTGTGCGAAATAAAAGATTTATTTTGGAAATGTCTTTTATACACTGCCCTCCAAAAGGTAAAGTACAACCTGTTTTTTGTGAATAATATGGAAACGAATGAACATAGAATAAAAAAATTTGGACTAACGGAGCACTAAATAGTTCTTTATTGAGTACGATATAGAACATAATTCAACAGAAACATGGTGTAAAAGTAAAAGAACACTTTTGGTAGAAAAGTCCACTTTTGGAGAAAACAGTTTATCAAAGCTTTTTGTGGAAACATGTGGTGGAAACATTACAAAAATGAGTTCTAATAAGGAATGTGCCCACCTCAAACTGCAATGCCCTGGCGGCATCGATTCTCCATGCTGCTAATTAAGTTGTGGGACACCTCAATAGGGAGCGAAGACCGCGCACGGATTCGTCCTTGTTCCAGCTCATGCAACAATCTTGAAGGAAGACTTGAAGCAGCCACTTGTCTGCCAAGGTAGTCCCAAACATGTTCTATCGGATTGAGGTCTTGAGATTGAGCTGGCCATTCCATTCGCTCCAAACCTTGACTCTCAAGATAATCCTCAACAAGTACAGCTCGGTGAGGTCGGGCATTATTATCCAGCAGAATGAAATCATTGCCAATTGCACCGGCATATGGGGAGCACATGGATCTAGGATCTCATCCCGATATCTCACACGAGTCAGAAATCTTCCCTGGAACACATACAGGTCCCTGAGAGCCGAGTGAGAGCCCTGCCCAAACCAATATTCCGTCACCTCGGTAATTGTGTCTTTACAGATTTAGATTGATGGTATCTGGTGCTTTGTTCCCTCCAGATCAACAGACGTCCTGAATCGCTCTCCAGTGTGAATCTGGACTCGTCTGTAAAGAGTACAGAAGCCCATTGCTGTCTGGTCCAGGAAACGTGCTCTCTTGATCAAGATAAGTTGACCCCTCTCTGTTGTCCGTTGAGGGGGGCACACACAACTGGTCACCTTGCACAGAGACCTGCATTGTGAAGACGCATTTGCACCGTACCAGTGGATGTTCTTCTCTCTGATGCTACAGAGGGATCTGCAACAAGTTGCGACACAGAAATGCTTCTTCTTCTTCGGGCCGAAAGAGCTATAAAGCGGTCTTCTGCAGGTGTTGTAGCTCGTGGAAGTCATGGAACATGTCTTCTGGACACAGAAGCTTCGATTTGATATTGATTCCAGAGACGGTGGTTCACACTGCGAGACAGATTAAGACTCTCTACCAGCATCAGCCTGTGACAACCCTATTTCCAACCATCCGACCGCCCACCACCTTATCGAATGGGGCAAACGACTTCTCTCAGACATTGCGGACATCCCTACTGCCTATTGTCAATGAATCTGCTAACAAAAGTTGTAAATCAACAAAAGTTACACGCGTAATTACGGAAACCTGATATTTGAAAATTTTTCTCCCACTCAAATATGACTGTTCTTTTCTATTAAAAAAAAAGTGGTAGCTATCATTTTTGCATGAATTTGCATAACGTTAATTTTTATCATTTATATAAACTATAAATTTGATTGTTAGTGTCATTTTTTTATGGTGAGCTTCGAGAAGCGTGTTGTTCCTTAACTTTTGGAGGTCAGTGTAATTGATAGATGGCTTGTAGATACATAAATGCACTTTCCGAAGAGAAATATTCATATCAACAAATTGTAAAGCAGTACAAAAATTGGAATTATTGCATTTTATAGGAAGGCATTTTTAAGGCTTGTTAATTTTTAAAATGGAAAAGCATGTAGCTATAAGTAACATTTTATTATAAAATAGGCTAAATTAGCTGCAACCTAGCTAATGAGAAACGTTTCTCTGTGATTTCATTCACTGGTCATATTTTAAGCACCAAATCATGGTGCAATGTTTCTTCACGGGAAAGGTACATCAAATTTAGCACCATTCTATAGCGAAATGTTGAACTTACTTCTATTAAAAGATATATTCATTAACCGACTTCAAAAAGGAGGAGCTTATTAATTCGTAATTTTTTATGTATGTTCAGTGATACTTTTTTTACCATGCGGACCGATTCAGACCTTAGAAGTGGTCCTATATTGATTTGGTCAAATTCTAATGACAAGATCAATGACAAAGTAACGAAACTCTTCAGTTATTGTGAGCACGTAAGCGATACTCCGGAAAAACTCTTAGAGTGTAAGTATATTTGTGAAACCTTCTATATCGTTATTATGAAGTAATCTGAAGTCGGTTCTGATTTATTCCTTTGAACGAAGTAAAATGTATCAACTCAACGTGTACTCAAATTCGGCTCCAAAATAAGTTTTTAAAACTGAACATGGCTCTGCAATAACTGTCATATTTACAATTCACACCTTAATACTATTGAAGCTTTGTATCTTAGTTTGAAATTAAATTAAGTTTTAAATAAATGCATCAATAATTTATTTACAGGGTCGCCTAACAGACTTTTACTGCATTAAGGTCCAAGACCAGCTTCAGTGCATTCAAAGTCTATTTACAGTCATTGTTTGGGACATGCTCAAAATCTCACCAACTGTCACCAAGCTGGGAGAGTTTTGGTTGAATATCTCCAAATTAAGTTCCAAAAATAAGCTTCTAAAACTTACGAACCAGCTTGACGATATCTCTTTTACTTCGCGAGAAGTCGTCAAAACTTAATATTTTTGAATAATCGTATCCGATTCTCAAATTAAATAAATTTGAACAAAATACACCCAAAATATATATATATATATATATATATAATTTCATTGGCGTCCAAGGAAGTCATGTGGTGTCAATATGAGATCCTTTTTTCAAATCATACAACTGTTTATCAATCAGATTCCATATTTTTTTTCCAGCCTACCTCTCCCATGGTTCTTGTCCTGCATGATCTTCGGCCCCGTCGAAGTGAGCAGCTCGGGCATGGCCTGCTCTCTGCTCCTGCTCTTCCTCATGCTCCTCTTCGTGATCATCTCCATCGCCGCCTTCAAGTGGAAGATGAACGTCGGACTGGCCATGGTCATGTTCTTCCTCTATTTCGTCTTCATAGCGTGCAGCCTGCTGCTCGAGTACGGCTACGTGGATTGCGACCAGCTTCTCGGCAAATGAAGAATGTGCCGACGGTGGCCGTGTGTTTGTTTTCGTCGTCATCGTGTACAAAAAGGGAATGTTTTTTGCTGGGGAAATTTAGCCGAGTGTGATACAGGTCAGGATCTACGAGTGTTGAGCAACAGTCGGACTCTGTGACGGTCAAGTCCAAACGCATAGAAAATGTGACGAGCATTTCTTTCTTTTAACCCTTTGAAGAGCAACCATTTTTCAATGCTGGAAAAGTGCAACCGTTGAAATCGCTCGATTTAACTACTAGTAACATGGCGGTTTAATCTAGTTAAATCGAACAACAACAACGGCTCAAATTTTTCAGTATTGAGCAGTCTATACAGTTGTTCTTCTACATCGATGTGTTTTCATCATCTTCTCCAGTTCTCAACAAATGCCGGTACTCATAAAAATAATTATGACATCAATTTTACAAAAAATCGATAATTTTTACAGAAAATTGTGAGCTAAATGTAAAGGATTCTCGTGTAATTATGTTACCCTTAAGTATTTTATTGAAATCAAGTTTATTCTTCGTGAATCGAAGCAGTCAAAGTGTCAGGGTTTTGTGTCCTCACGGCGAGGACACCGCGTGTTAAAGGGTTAACTTACATTTCCTCGTACTTCATTGAAAGTTAGTGTCTTACCAAATGCCAAATTTGTGAAAAGTGGTTAAGTGTAAAAGGAGATTTATAGAATGGTTGTGAAAGCCGTGTTTGCGTATTTCGAATGATATTTTCTAGTGCAATACAATTTTATCAGGTCGCATACATCGACCCGCATAAATGGGATGTTTGTGGGCTGTACAATGTACAGTTTATATGTATAGGAAGGCTGATGAAATGAGAAATGTTTTGTATTTATATATATCTACCAAAATTTAAAAAAGCTATCTGTGTTATTATACAATACTTTGTAATAAACGTTTAGTGATATTTCAATTAGAAATTTATATGTTTCAATAAACATTGTTAAATATAAAATATAATAAATAATAAATGTTATATAGTTAATGAATGTTATATTTAAAAAAAATTCCAGAAAAAGAGTTGATCTGTTACTATAAAGTGTAAGTTTTAAAACATTCTTTAAGACTATGCAGTTTTAGTAGTGTTCGAAACATTTCTTGCGACAATTTATGATAAATAGTTTTAATATTTTCTTAGGCAATTTAATATAGACAATGATTTTTTTTCTTTTTAACCCCAGAGAAAAAGTTCTTGTGAATTATTGATTAAATTCTTAAATCTACATTGTCTTAAAATTCTTTCTTCATAAGTAGATTAATGCTGAAAATAATTATATACGATTTTAAGAATATCACTATGAATGAAAGTAACGCTTTTTAAAGCATTTGATTTTAAAAGCTTAAGAGTGACGTGTAATTTTTTATATTTACAGTTATTTTTAAAGGAATTGATCACAGGATTGTCATTGTATACATTTATCAAAATACGTATTTAATTCCGAATTTAATTATAAAATACGTATTTAATTATTCAAGTGTTATTTCTTCTGATACTGAAGTTCAAGCAATTATAAAAAAAACCACGGTTTTTAAAAACACATGCCCACATACGAGTAAGCATTTAACTGTAGTAGCATAATTTGAAATTTTAGTCATTATAAAACAAAATTAAACAAAAAACCTAATTCTTATCTGACACATTCGGCACTATGTTTATTTTTAAAATATATTCTTTCCTACTCATAACTATATATTTTCATGTACCTGTACACGATTATGTCAGCATAGCTACGTAGTACTTGAACATTAGGTAGCATTAAATATTTTTCAAGCTTTTGACACCTTCATGTTTGGAGATTAGCAACCGTACTGATTTATAAAACGTTAGCCTTTTGCCTTTCTGTGATTAGAGAATGTGCCTTCTAGATGTAAAATGTCCTTTAAAGATTTATTTGTCATGTAATGGTAATATAATGCTCGTTATGCATTTTCGCGTTATGCTGATAAAAAGTTTCCGAATATAAGATAAAAGTTCCTGAAAATGCTTAATTTATAAAATTCTCTGTATATTAAAAAAATCTATGAACTACTGAATAGGTAAGATTGTTTCATATTAGTAAATATATTAATTCTTTAACGTATTCTATATTAAACTTTCTTCAACATGGAAGAATTCCGTTTGTGAACTTAAAACGTAGAGGTCGACCTTTGAGCAAGATATTTCTTTTCTTCGTGATTTTCTATTTCTGAGGACGTAAAATATTAGCTTGACCAATGTTTCATCATGATTTATTAAAAAAGTACAAAATACTTTTTTTGTTAATATAAAGGCAATAAAATTAAGGATTAACCGTTTGCATCATTATTGTGGCTCAGAAAAACAGAAAACGAAAAACTCTTCAGATATTGCCACTTTTCAAAACCAAAAAGTAAAAATTTAGTAAGTCAAGCAAAATCACTTTATCAATATCAAAAGTATTTAAACTAGTAAAATTCTCGCATTAAATTATACTTGCATTAATATCAAAACTAAACTCCAATAGATGCCAAAATTCTGATAGTTTTTTCCTGAAGAAATAAAAAGTAGGAAGATTTTGGAAATGACTTAAAATATTGAAAATAAAAGGGCAAGGTAATTAATATTTTAAATATCAGGTCACGTTAATATGAATGAAGATTTCTACAAGTATATTTAATTCAAATTTTGTAAATTCTTTTGTGTTCTTCAATATGTGCCGTAATATTTTTAATAGGGCATCATTAATGCATAAAGGCTCAAAGTAAACTTTAATGACTTAGTTTCAATCCTCCATTTTTTACTTAAAATTAGATAACAGAAATTTACAATTAAATAACCATGACATGGTATGGTGACATTTTTATCAATAAAAATGTGCAGATATAAGTCCATGATGTGAACTGAATCAGAGACGGATTAATGCAATTTTGCGAGTGGGGAGGCTAGTTAAATTTATGTCCATTTTATGGAAGTAAAAAAAGTATCTCTTACAATCTTCATGTAATTTCTCTTATCTCAGAGAGGGGGGCGATCGCCCCTTTCACCCCATTTAATCTGTCAGTGGACTGATTGACGTAAATAAAAGTGTACGTTTCTGTTTGAGAGGGCAGAGAGGTTAAGATTACTAAATTAAAGTTTTTTTAATAATCTAAACGATTTGGTTACTTTTTTTAATTTTCAATCAAAACAATTCAAAAACAATTTTTTTTTCTGTCTGAATCTCTAATTTAATGTTCCACTAAAAAGGAAGACATACACTATCAAAGAAAATCGATTTTGTAACGATTTTTTAAATATTTGGAAATATATATGAATTAAATGTGCTATTTGGAGTCACAGCAGCTATCAATCATTAAAAAAATTCTAAATGAAGATCATTGTAATCTAGAAATATTTAAAATGGGGTGAATTACAAATAACACCTGTATACTGGATTAATCAAGCAAACCTTAAACAAAAAGTTGTTGAACATTGGTAGATGGCTTGAGTGTGAAGGTCCAGGGTTTTGGCCTACCATTTGGCTGTCGATCTAATTGCCTGAAGTTTCGGACATTTTTCTCCAGATGTAACGTTAATACGCGGTAGAACTCCTGAAAAAGTCATACGCCCAAGGCATTTCTCCCTCTGGAAGATAACTCTAGTGTGCTTTGCCTTCACATAACAACAATAAACATGAAAATTGTAAGTTTTTAGCGTCTTTTTTATGTGTGCGTTTCATAGCATATTTTTTAGTAAGGTAAAATGGTTAAATTTTGCTGCTTCTGAGCATAAAACGCATGAGTAACACGCCGTATTTGATTAGTAAGTATTACTAAAAATCCATTTTTTTCTCAAAATTTTTAAAAATCGATGACATTGGGAGAATTTTTGTTTTCTGTGGCAGAGTATTTCATTTTATTAAGCATGCCATTTATACTACACAATAGTACAGCTACTTGGTACTCCTCAAAATTCCATTCACAATTTATAGCTTTGACAAGGAGAATTATTTCTTAATATTACAGCACTAAAATGCATATACTGGTGATTTGATATTCTGGCCCATCTTATCACAATCTGAGTGTATATGTTTTCTCTGTAGAAATGGTACGTAATTATTGATTTAAAGTACATTGGTATACGATGCATTCAACGTTAATGCCGCTCTAAGTTGATGATCACAAATCATTACTCTGCAACCTATAACATCTTATACGTTTACTTATTGTATCTGAATGTTTCAGCTTTTCTGCTTTAAAGTTTCACTTGAAATTTTCACTTTCAGTCCCTTACGTATCTAAATGTTAAATTATCAGAACTGAATATATAACTTATAGAGCGCCTGTTTGTGTGTGACAAGTTACTTATGTTACTCTTACAGCCTATATAAATGATGTTACTTCAGCTGCACATACTCTAGATCCGGACCTGTTTCATTTTATGGAAGTTTGTAAAAATAGGGCAGCAAAAATATATTTATTAAAATTATGAAATGCCAAAACCAAAGCGTTTGTTAATATAGTTCAAATGTTGTTTTTATCCTGTGATTTAATGGCTATTATGTGCAAGTTGAACTCTCGTTTTTTCTCTTTTATGTATTTTTTAGATGTAATGAATCAGGATAAAAAAAGAAGTGTTTTATGATTGCGAGAGGACAGTGATTCTTATGAATAAAAATTCTGTACACAAATATCAAAGGAAAAATGAAAATGAGCTAAATTTAGAGATATTTACATTTATGTATATATGTGCTTGTTTTTCATGAAATGTACTTAATTTTGTGCCAGTTTATTATAACAGATACATCAACTTTGTTTATATTATCTGTGTTATCGTTTAATTGTTATCAAGTACAGCATTTCGTATTTCTCACATTACTTCATTATCATATATGTGTATATTATACTGATCGTTATAGTGGATAAAAATTTCTTTCTTTTATATTTGAATGATAAGACAGCAGAATGGAAGTCTAGTTGAGTAAAATAAAGAAGAATTTTTTTGTTATAGTCTTTAATTTTAAGTCATTTATTTGTATTAAAAAATATGTAATGTATACTTCTCTTAAAATAGTAACTATGACTTAATGTTACTGTTTTTGTTTATTATTACTATAATATTTTTAAC
The DNA here is from genome assembly GCA_038373885.1 of Cheiracanthium punctorium. NCBI lineage: Eukaryota > Metazoa > Arthropoda > Arachnida > Araneae > Cheiracanthiidae > Cheiracanthium > Cheiracanthium punctorium. The sequence continues at coordinate 703,681 of JAWZYV010002120.1, forward strand.
TATAATATCACGCCCCTACTGTTATCATACTTGACTGCTTTTAACTATTATAATTTTTACTTAAACAAATTGAATTATTAATTAAAGCTTATTAAGTTAATTATTAACTTATTTGAAAGACCGGTTTATGATGAACTCTAAAGGGCATTTATTAAATATTTTATAATTGGGATTCTTTTTTTTAATTTATTTTAAAAGAATAGTGAAGATTATTACTTTCTGTATTTATCTGCTGAAGGTTTAGATATAAACATATGATGTCATAAATTTACTAGAAGATAAATTCATGATACTTATAAAATGAAATTTCATGTAAGTAAAAATATATTCCAATACTACGACAATTTTTTAACATTAATTGTTTTTAAATTTATAGTTCGACTTTGCTTTCTTACATCATGTTTATTAATGCACAACATTATAGAGGCGTACTGCATTATAGAGGCGCTTCATGCTTGTTTATTTTTTGAATGCCTGTAAAACTATATCTCATTTCAACTGTAAAATTACTTACGCACTTACTTGGAGTAAACAGTATTATTCAGAATTTTGTTTTCAAATTTAAAACTTTAAAAGTTGCTGCAAAAACAAATGAAAAATATTTATTTATGACTTTATGAACTCGTTTTATATATATACTGGTGTCCAAAATTAATGTTACAAATATTAAAAAAATGAGATTTTTCGACAAGAAATGGGTTTAGTGCATGAGAATTTTATGTACTAATATACCTCCTGCTGTAAGGCAGGAAATGGTAACAAAAGTATTTTCACAGGAGTTTAATGTAATCTGTTATGCAAATAGAGCAACATTCATTGGTCTAAATTTCATAGGTCATAACACTTTATTGCTTCGTCTAATAAGAGGTGTGGCCAGTTTATACAGCTATACAAGCGTCACATCGAGGTCTAATACTGTTAATGAGGCTAATGACCAACAGTTGCAGCATTAATTTCCGATCATTCAACGACACAAATTTTAACGCCAAGGCTCTCGATTTCACGTCGACAACCTTTCAAGGTTTGTCGATGTGCAATGGTTCTTTCTAGAGCATTATATAAGTGCTCTATAGGATTGAGGTTGGGAGACCTCGACACACCGTTCGTTAAATACTCTCAGATAATCGACGACTTTCTAACTTTAATTTTTGACACCAGTTTATGTAAGCAAAATTTTCTACTGTGCAGAAATGATTTCATTATTTAACAAATATTTAAATTTTTACTAACTGACTTTAAAAAATGGACTGATTTTATTGAACAAAAATTCATTTACTCACTAACTCTTAATTAATTCAACTGTTTTTTATAGTTTAACTAAGTATGAGCAATGACAGTTATCATTTTAGAAAAATAGGATATTTAGCAAACAATCTGCTAAGTCTCAATTTTTAATGACATTTTTTTTTTCAATTGAATCCAAGCATTTAAAAAAATTATTGCTAAAATGCATGCATTTTCAGAATCTTGAGAACTTAACTCTGGTGAAAAAGCACAAATTCTTGGCATTCTCATAAGCCTTAATGGTTAAAGTTAATTATTATTTTTTGGTCTTGTGCGTAAATATTCTTATTAATACTCGGTTATTCAAATATTCTCATGCAGTACAGTGCCTTAGAAATGATAAGAAAATGCTACAGTCGTATATATGTATACAAGTAACTGATTCATGCAGTATCGCATCTTCTTATAATTATGAAACTTTCTCTTTTTTTTCCAAATACGAGTAAAAATTAGTTTGCATGCAGACTTTATTTCATCGAATTCATGTTCTTTAAAAAGTACATAAATTTAAAGAAATGTTATTTTTTTAATCTTCAAGTGTCTTTTCCATATATGCATTTGCTAATTTTTGATGATTTTTAATTTTTGCTCTTTCACCAGGTAAGATTTGCCATACTCTGTTTAAAATTAAACAAGAAGTTAAACATGCACGACTAAGTTTCTGTTGATTATCTGCGTGTAGTAAAAATTTAATTTCATTTAAACTTTTATTATCTAAGATGTCCGTGCCTAGATGCTGCCAAACATTTCCACCAATATTTCACACGTTTTGGCAGAATATTTTAAACTTTCTGCCAGCAACTATTAAAAAAAAAGTTCCAATGATTGTAAATTCATGAGAAACTGGTATTTTTAATAAAAATGCTTTGATCACTGATATATTTCACCTGACTTATTGTTCTGTAGAGCATAACGCTTGATTGCATTGATGTCAATGTGAAGGTAAGGTGGAAATTTTCGGCAAATTTCTAAACTTACTTAGCTGCGCTCAGCTTATCTTAGAACAAATATTTCACAGCTCAAACTTTTAACTTGCCGTGCCTCATTTGCTCAGTACCAGTTATGTGTCTCCAGATAAAGATGTTATTTTTCTGTATACACACAAGTTAGCTGCACATAGACTATTGAAGTCCGAAATGTGTCATTTGTTTTAATTATTATTCTAATTATTGCTAATTTAATTTTCAATTTTCAGAAAATCATTTAAAATAGTTCTCAATGTTTGCAAATCTAACAATTACTAGATTGTTTTATTCCATTATGATAAGACCTATGGATGAGTTTATTTATATAGTTAACATTTGAAGCGTGCATATGCAAAACTCACGTTCTTCACTTAGAAAGTTGTTTCTCAGTTATTATAAAAAGGCAAAATCTTGTTAACAAACAGGATATAGATTGGCACAATTTTGTGTGTCGTATTAGTTTCCATAACAACTACTTACATGTATTCCTAAACCTGTATTAATTCTGGTAAAGCAAGAATTTAAATTTAAATATGGAATGCGTGTGTTTTGCAAAAGTGAAGAATGTGAAATTTGCAACTACATCCATCATTTATCATTTGTTACCAATTAAAATAGCTTGTTTGTTGTATAAAACAGTAAAAAGATATTAAAATGGTGGAAATTCCGGAATGGGAATCAAGAAACTGGAAAATCCCAAATGTGTTGATACGGAGAAAAAAAAGAATTATTTCAAAATACATTAATGCCATTTTCAAATTTCAGACTATGACTAAAACTTTTAATATTTATTTTTTCAAAAATAAATGTGTCTTACATTTACTAAACGTTTACACATTACATTTACGTTTCACTAAATTAGGACTTTCAGGAATTTTTAAGAGTACAGTTTCTTTCCCTCTCTGTAAATTCGGAAAACTTTTTTTTTTGTTTTGAATTTGAAATTTAACAAAAACTTAATGTTACTATAAAATTCTTCATTTTTCCATATCCTTAATATGTTTTCAGGAAAAGACGTGAACTTACTGTTATACACACTTAAATTCAAAGAAACTTAATCCAAAGATATACAGAGTTCTTTTGCTGCTCCGTATTTTTTCGTGGTTTTCTTTATCTTTTATACCATACTCTGTTAATATGCTGAAAAACGTCTAGCATATTTCTAATGAGTAAGATAAACTCCTTAATTAAAAATATGAGAACTAAGACGAATGGAACGAAAAATAGCTTGCTACCTGAGAACAGGTATCCATTTTTCTGAAAAGTCAGGAACAACTTACTACCTTCTGTTATTTTGTTAGCGCAATATTGCTGTTAATTTTTGTAGTACAACAAATACTGCTGAATGCTTTTACAACGTGAAATATATATATTCTAAGGGTAATAGAAATTCTAAAATACAGTACCTGGCCAAATTAATGTGACCACTAGGCATTTTCTACCCACAACATCAGTATTTCCATACCAATAAAAATTAATTGGTAAATATTCACGTAATAGTTACCACTACCACAAAACAGCAATTTATTCATAGAACTTTTTTAATAAAAAAAATGAAGTAAAAAATGAAAAATCCGAAGTGACTGCACTCGACTTTCCGAACACTTGATAATATTGTACAAGAATTCTTTTTGTAGCCCTATAAAGCTATAAATCCTACACGCACCAAAATTTATACAGAATGTATGACGGTCACCTATAATAGTCGTACACAATTTGCGCTCAATCGGATCTACCGTTTAGATGCTAGTGCACTTTCAAGAATTTTCGTCCATAGGCAGTAATGTATAAGAATTCTTTTTTGTAGCCGTGTAAAAAAATGTGCATCCTATAACCACCAAAATCAATACCATTCATACGACAGGACGTATTATACCAAATTTGAACTCAAATGAATGCTCCGTTTAGGAGCTATCGTGTTAGGAAAGTAAACGTTACATGTATGCTGGTGGTCAGATTTATATTGCCAGGGAGTGTAAAATTACTATCCGTTCAAATGAATTTCAACCATGCTTACTTTTCAATTAAGCTCTCATTTGTTTAAAATAAAAAGTATAATAAATAAAAATATAATAAATAAAAATATAATAAATTAAAAGTATAATGTTGTTTTATTGAATTATTTTTTAGTTTATTTTAGCATATTCCAGAAACGATTGAAACCTATGTTTAATGCAATATTTCTAAAGTTATTTTGAAACTTCCTTTTTTTCTGATTGGGAAATGGCGAAAATATTCAAAGAATTCAAAAAGCACGACTGTATACATGTCAGAAGCTGTAAAAATCACCTCTCATTTTGTGAGTAACAAATCTCGTAAGCGGATCAAATGGCCCACTATCTCAAATGCAGTAAGACGATGCTCAAAAGTGCAAAAACTTGTTTTGTTTTGTTTTCAATCGTATGTACCTTATAGAACTTACTCGAATCTAATACGTCGTCATATTTACTGTAAATGTTTCTTATCACGAATGATCAATGAATATGAATATCAATGAATACAAGAAATAATATAAAAGTAACAGAATGAAATTCAAATTTATGGAACCTTCAAAATGTGGTAGAAATGGGGCATGTCTCTTGGATAACTTTAAATTTGTGTATCTTTCCGGTATAATTGCCAAATATTTATCGCAGAAACTTTAAATTAATAAGTTGCTCCATCCAATTCGTCTTCAGGCCTAAGAGTCTATTTCAGTCTTTTATAAACGACTTTCAGATGTATATCCCTGCTTCATTAGTGCTCGAGTTTCTAAAATTGTTCTCAATCTTTCACTAAAATAGGACTTTCAGGAATTTTTAAGAGTACAGTTTCTTTCCCTCTCTGTAAAATCGGATTACAGTCATCTGCTGTAAATTCGATTGTGTCAGTGAAATTGATATTAGCCCATGAACGTATTTAAGGACCCCGAAATTTCGATTTTTGTTTACAAAAGGATGAAGTCTTTTTGTCTTTTACACCGTTTGGGCCCCCTCTGAATTTTTTTTTCTGGATACGCACCTGTACTAATCTCTTCCTTCAATGAAGTATAGGTCCACAAATGCTGTAAAATAAGTCTCAATTGCCCAGATAAAAAACGTGAGTGGTCCAAGCTAATTGTTTGAAGACATACGCCACTACATATTACACTAGAAATGCTGCTAAGTAAGACTGAACTACACAAGACTAAAATTTAAGCATATACACAAATTCCACTGCAGTCATCTTCTGACGTAACGCAATGACCAAATGTTAGTACTGGGAAAGTGCGTGTTAGATTCCAGTAAATACACCAGGTATAAGGATGGATGCGAGACGAGACAGAGATTTGCAGCTTTTTGCGAGACGAGCAAACATTATTAAAATTACGATATAGGAATTTTTTGAGACGAGACAAAGAGTTTAGGCTGTTTTGCGAGACGCTTATTTTTCGTCTCGCGTCCGTCCCTACCCAGTTAGCAGACACAGGTTCTCTAAACGTCCGTTAACGTTCAGAAAACGTTCTCGCAACGTTAATAGACGTTCAGAGAACTTATGTGTTCTGTCTGGGACGTTACATATTATAAGCAGTTATCAATAGGTTGAGCGTCAGTATTATTTTTTGTGTGTATTTTGCTTTTTTTTGTATTTAAAAGTAACTTCATATAATACCTTGATTTAATATTTCACTCTTTAATTTAGCATTAAGATGTGTCGTATACGTAATAAATACTTTAGTACAAATATGTCTTCCAGATATAACTAATTATGTATAGAATTGAATAATATTTATGTACTAAAAATTACACATTATTCGATAAAACGCTTATACTGCTAGTACATGCTTCTCTTGTGTATATATCTCACATATGCGAAAGCTTTATAGCAACAGGTGAGCAAACGTCTTGACATAGCTTCAGATTATAAAAATTTTAGCATGAGCATTTAATTCTGCAGTTCCTTTTATAAAGATACTTTATTTGCATTTTAATTTTGGCACAAAATGTGTTTTCTGAAATATTCAGTTTTAAAAAAAATCAGTGATGACATAGGTTTAATGATTAAAATACATAAAATTAAACTAATTTTATAATAATTAATTTTTGACTTGGGATGGAGGTGTATCAAGATAGCGATGTAAAAATTTATGAAAATGGCTATTTTCATGATTTTTTTGTCCAGTTTCCCTCTAATGATAGAAATGCAACTTCTATTTCAAAAAATCATCTTTTAACTTGCCTGATAATTTTTTCAAGTCAATATTGAAAAATTTAATTTTTCAATAAATTTTTAATTTGACGTTCGCTTTTGGGAACATTGGCCTATAAAAAGTTAATAAATGTTAAATTTGGCTTCATTTCAACTTCTGAATTCGTACCGTGTGACTGAAACGTATTTTCTCTCGTAAAAATGTAACTACAAAAATCTTTATTACAACTGCAATGCTTGTAAATCGTAGATGCCTTCTTATATAGCAATAAAATCCTCAATAATTTATTTTCTATTAACTTATAAGTATTATAGTATAGCTTTCCCAAAATCGCATACTTTATAGAAACCATTTGTTGATAGATTGTTTTTATGGATGCTATCATATTTTCGGAACATGCTTTAAATCCTTTCCATTTCTGGTGAACAATGTTTCATACAGAATTTTTTTAATGTTAATTTTAATTTAATGTTGTCTTTTATTTCAAGGGCTTAAGAAAACTTTTGATATTCACTTAAGTAGTGCTGACAATGAGAAATGTATGATTCAAAGTTTTCCGTGCAAAATTTACCTTATTTTCTTTATGCTTTCCTTCTACACCTTGAATGTTTAAAATGTGCTTTATTATAAAGTAGTATTTGGACAAGTAACCAAATTATGTACATAGAAAACTAATTTTCTTCTAAAGTGAACGACCACTAGAAATTCTTTAGCGTGCTTTGTATTATTTAATAATTCAATTAAATTAATAACCCAATTGTCCAGCAATACTTGGTGATGGTTCGTGTAGAAATAAAGCTTAATTTACTTGAGTCCATTTTTCCGAAACGGAAGGTGCTTGCTTTCGAAAATTTTATATCATTTGAAAATAATTTAATGAATTAAAGGTTTTAAACTGAATAACACATCTTACTACAACAGCAAAATTATGATATAGAATATCATTAAATGCGCTCTAAATTGTTTGCTGTACTAAATGCATTAAAACATATTGGTCTTACAAAACAAAGCAAAAATGTCTCTCTTGCTTGAATTTTCTTTTAGAATAAAAGTCATAAAAATCGCTCAAATGAATATTTTATAATTGATTAAAATTCAAGTAATACTGTTGAAAATACTGCTCCGTGCTCTGCGTTTTATCTAATAATTAAAATATATTTACAGTTGTAAATGTAATTTTATTTTTTAAAACGGTTTTATACAACTGCAAATAATTGTCGGCATAAAATAAATGATTTAATTTTACAAAAAATTGAAAAAAAATTGAAGTATTAGTCTTATTATTAAATCATATATGATCCAGAAGTATTTTATATTTTTGATTTTTTGCTTTTATTAATTATTTTTAACATAATTGCAAAGCAATCCAGTTCCAGAATTATAAGTTACAGAGAGCGTTTTAAAAAAGAAATAAAATAAAAGCAATTGCATGCCAGCTAAAGATTTATCGAAGAGTTGAATCTCGCGTAGAATGAAAAAGAAAGTTTATTTATATAGAGACTCGTGTATGAGACATTCCAAGACAAATGTCGAAGACACCACTATTTTTTTTTTTTTTAAGTAGAAGGAAAAGACCATTCATTCCATTCATACATTTGATGTAAAACTATCAAATGTATGATTTCATTAGTTAAAAATATCTTATATAATAGAAAATATATATTGCATTAGATATTTATGTGTTGTGTATGGAAGATATTTACTTTGTTCATCAACAAAGTCGATGAGAGAGTGCAGGAAACTTTTATTACATCGAAGAATGGAGCTTACTGGACGTAAAGCCTTTAGCTACCACGTCAAGTGGTAAAGAACTACATTTTGCTCTTTTTCATGTGATGTAAAATAGTTTGTGTATTTTTAACCCATCTTTTTATTTCATTAATTCTCTCGAAATTAGACTTTTGACATCACTTTACATTGTATTTTAGTTATTTATTAGTATTTTTCGTTTTCAAACTGCTTTACTTGTGTATTTTAGAAATATTGGTACTTTCATCAATTTAATTTTTTATCAAATAGTTTTTATCACTTTCATTTTATTTTCTGCACCATACTTTTAATGTTTGCATGAAAAATCACTAAATAATGCTCACCATAACCTGATCAATTTTTATGTGTAAATAATTAATATTTTTAGTATGTTAAATGTAAGTAAAAGATAAATTGTGTCCACAAAGTATATTATTTTCTGGGAGTTATTCACTCTGTAGAGATAAATTTATAGTTTTAAATATACCTATACAGTTTTTTAACTACTCTCGATCATATTTAATCTAAAATGGCAATAGATAAATTAGTCTTTTGAAACAAAACATTAATTATTCTGCATTGTTTCATTCTTTTATTGACTTTCCATCACTATTAATTGTTAGTTATGATTAAACAATTCATTCTTAAATTATCATTCTGGTTGGAGGGTAAGTTTACAAAAATGTAGCAACAACAATTTTGCAGAGAAATAGCACTGTTCGATATGTGAAAGGAATTCGGGAAATTTGTACCCAATTTAAATGATATGCATTCCTGCTTCATTTTAATAAATCCAAAATATATATTGTTATAGACATACTTAAAATATTTATAATTTAATATTAACTTTTCTAATTGATTGAGTATAATTGATTTATATTATGCAATAGCTTAAAAATCACGTTCAATAATACTCAAAGATATCTCCATTGAATACTTAAATACTGATAATTTGCTGAAAAGTTTTTAACTTAGCTTTATTTAAAACAAAACATATGCTTGAGATTGTAAGTGTAATGAATGTAAGTATTTTCTTTTAAGAAAAAACTTCTGTAATCTTCCCTACCATATCTGTATACATATGCATCGTCATTTATAGTTGAATTACCTTAAATTAATACTTTAAACAAAAAAAAAAAAAAAAAAAAAAAACGGGAATTGATCATTTAAAAGCAGTGTAAATTCAAACTATCATGAACTTCAAAATATCTTTTTTTTTTCATTTTCAATTTAATTTTATTGTACTTATATAATTTTTTTTACAATCAAGTAAAATCTTTTAACACAAATATTTCTATCTGTATTGTATTTATTGGATACATGTACATATTTCTCGGTAAAAATGTGTTCTCATTGTACAGTTCTCATTGTAAATAATTGTACTTTAAGACGCATTATGTACCTTACTTAGTATAGTTTCGTGTTACATATGAAATAATTGTGTGTTAAAGGCTCGGCCCTAGTTTCGATTAAATGAAAAATTTATAAACTTGCATTATGAAAGTGCTGGTTTGAACAGATTCTAGCTCTAGCCAACTTTGCAACTAATTTGTATGTTACGCTAAGAGTTTTGAAATTCTTTAAATATGTACTTATATTTACTTAAAATATTTCTCACATATTTTCATAATGCTGGTATTCAATTTTATTGAAACTTTCTATGGCCTTCTAATCACATCATCCTTGCTTAGCAAACTAACTATTGTAATAAAGAGCGATATAAATTTTAACATGTAGATTATTGTACCAAATATTTGACATGTAAATAATATGTAACATGTAAGTACTCTACTACACAATATTAGAATGTGTGCTAACTTCCAGACTGTAGTAGTCATGCTAGAGGAATAACTTCAGTATGTTTAGAGTGCATAACTTAGATGTGCCCTTCCTAATGTCGAGCTGAAGCATAGCATCTGTAGGGTAATTTCTTTTGCCTATTTAGTTTCGCCAGTTTATGAAATATTCTTAAGGGTGAGAATTCAAAATTTTTTGTTATAAGTTCCGATAAAATTCCGTTCTTCATTTCTATAAATATATGAAAGAACCTTAGAGAAACTGTGCTGTTTGCATAACTTTTAATGTGACCATATTATTTACGTAAGTTCGCTAAAATCGATGTTTTTATTAATTTATGTAAAACAAAGTAATTGTGCTGAATAATACTTTATGGATTCAGCAGTATATCATTAGTATAAAATCATCATGTCGAAAATTAATTCAGACAAATAAAGATGTCTACTCATTATATATATAAAGTATATGTATTCACGTAAGCAAGTATGCTTTTTTTATAATTGAACATATGCGTATATATTTCGCATTTTTAAGTATTATTTAAATTGCACTGTATTATTGAATTTAATACAATTTTTTTAACATTATTTTTAATTAAAGAAGCGTGTGTACATATATTTTTTTTACTTTTAAGTTTCATTTAAATTGCACTATGTATTCAATTTAATCCATTTTATTCACTACTAATTCTAGCAATAAATATTACTATTTTAAGCAAACACTACGGGTAGAGTAAAATAGTTTATTATCCATCTAGGTAGAAAATATTTAAGAACAGTACTTATAAGTAATAATTAATAAAAGTGTTGTTCCAAACACTCAGATTGAAATCCAACTTTTGTTCCTAACAGGGGAAATATTTTTTAATTAAATATAATTAACTTTTATTTTCAATTCATTCGTGATTCAAAGGTATTACAGTCGAAATTATGATCGGCAAACTAAAGCTTTTACCATAACATATTTTAGTCGACATAATTAATTGAGACACTGCACATGATACTAGCAACGTAAGATTGACATAGCATTTGAACATGACAGTATTTTAATATATTTGAAATCTGGAACATTTTCTTTAATGAATTCACAAGAATTCATTTGTACAATTAATTACTGAAAAAAAAGCCTCTGACGGAATAAATTATAAAGATATTATTGTTTATCAGAGGTACATAAAACAATAAAATTAAAATGTTGATCAAAATATAGTGGAATTTTATTAAAAAAATTGAATAAAAAAATATACTTCATAAAAGTAGTTTATGAAATTTAATTCTTCAGTTAAAAAGAATAAGTAATCTTTTTTCACTTTTAGATCGTTAACACTAACATATAATTCAAATTTTTAACAAATTTAAGTCCGTTTTGGTTTCATTAACTAAAATTATGTTTTAGAAGGTTATTTCTGTCATCTATCATCGTAATCCCATGGATTCACAATCATGAGCTTATTGATATCCTTGTTTCCTTATGTAACATTTTCTAATTTTCAAAATTAACTTTTACAAAATTTCATAGAATAATTGTACCACACTTATATTCTACTCTATTTAATGAAACAAAAATTTTCGGGGGGGGGGGGGGGGGTTAAGACTTATCTTTTGCAACATTAGAACAGGAAATGGACACAAACATTGAAGCAATGATGAAGCTGCTTATAAAGACGAGACAAAAGTTTTGTAATAATTTAGAGAAATAGCAGTTATTATCTTATTACATGTATACGTAAATCTTAATCTTATTTAACTTCATGATTCAACATCAAAATTTTAAGAGTAAAATAAAAACAGTTTAATAATAATAAAATACTTTGTAATTTCTGTTTTGGAAACACAAACGTTTGAATTTTAAAAAAGTGCTTAGTATTAAACATTAATTAAACCTGGTGTTTGAGTAAAAAAAGATTACAGGATTTCGTTAAATATTTAACTAAACATAATTTCAAAACTACCATTGAAACATTTATAATTCAAATTTAACTTTCTGCAAAAGTTAAATGATTGTGGATCCTTGAGACTCTAGTCTATTTTTGCGTAGAAACTGTAAATGACATATGTATGTATTTTATTTGTTTGATATTGTGTAATTCCACTTAAAAATTAGTTATTCATATACACTCTAATGGCTCTAAAATGTCTCAACATTTTTAGACATCTAGTTGTATTGCTATAATTATGTTTTTGATAGTGTTTTACAGAACGTGAGTTTTGTTGATGAAAGAGTGTTTGTATGATTTTCATGAACTGTTGTCGCGATGGTACCATAGAAATGATATGTCCACAAGGGAAATTTGTTTTTATACCAAATACTCTAGTACAACTGATAGTTCTTTACATTATGTAAAGTTATTTTTAAATATGTTTGTCTCGTGTGTAGGATATTACTGCATTTTGTGTATTAGGTGTTAAATACATTAATAAATTTTAATACAAGTTAGTATTTTTATGATCCGCATTTATAGGATAGATTTTCCGCCGCTTTACATATAATTATAAATATTTCAAACAACATTTGATTGAAATACGAGGACCAGACTTACAAAGAGAAGATTGTATGGAAAGATTGTGTATAAAAGCCCGGTAAAGGCAGTTATTGAGTGATAAAATAATTTAAAATAAAACTGTGATTTTCATATAATCTTCTTGGGCGTGTTGCAAAGGTTTTTCAAGCTAGAAGATTGCGAATTATGTAAAGTTGGTTTACAAAATCATGGTCAGGTTCTAAAATATACATATATATATGAAATTGATATTCACTTCATACTTGGGGTAAAAGTGTTTCTTAACAGAACTGGAAACTCTGGAAGAATTTATATGAATCCCTTTTCTGTAAATTTTTGTAAAAATGATAAGATTCGATGGTTGTGTTCTGAATAAATTATTGGTTGTAAGCGTGTTTTAAACATCTTACGATTCATAATATTTAAGAAGCCGAAAAACGTCCGTTTCAAAGTTTTCTATAGTAAAATCAAACTTATCTGATAAAGTTGAAACAGAAAGCTCCGAGTTCAAAATACAGCTAAACGCATTAGACATGTTTCTGTTTAAATTTAATTTAACATAATTTAGAAATCATTGCTCCTACACGCTTAAAAAAAAAGAACTACATTCACTCCGAAGGAACTATAACAACTCCGAGGGATTTAAAACCGGGACAAGTTTGTCTCAGTTTTAAGCCCTCTGAGCTATTTTTGTTTCTTCGAAGCGAATTTAGTTCCTTCTTTTTAAGCGTGTATAAGGGCAAATCATATCAACAGATATTCAAACATTTAGTGTCTTCATATTTATGAGTCTTACTATAGCAGGAGCTAAAAGAACAAGCCTGGCCATATCCCCCTCGAAAATTTTCGGATGATGATTGAAATGTATGCTTACTCTTTTTGATCTCGTTGTTTCAAAGACGTAACAAAGATTTCCCCTCTGTGTAGAGTATTGCTTCTTTTATCCTGTTCCTAATCTGTTATCTAGAGTCAAAATTTTTTATAAGCTTTTGAAACGCGGAAAACTTTATAACAAATAACTCATTTACTATAAGAAACAACTTATTCTAAAACTTGTGTTGGAAAGCAACTTTGATTACAAAAGGTGAATCGCCGCCGTGTCATCTTAGCAACGATGGCAGTGAATAGGTTAACAGTTTTTCACTTAATCCATACTTACGAATTTCATCATAATGTTAAATGAAAAATTTAAATTGAATGATTTTTTTTTTGTGTGAGCTGTGACTTCTCAACTCGTTTGTTTTTTAACACGCACATACAAACTTTTGACGCGAAGCAATGATAATTCCTTCTGTTCCAAAGGCCAGATATTACAGTGTGTTTGCTGATTTTAACTGTCAAGTGTGTTTCAAGCTCACAGCTTGAAGTTTAAGCCAAGAGTCGCTAAAAATTATCATAAGTATGAATCAAATTATTCATTTAGTGTGCAGAGTTCATAAAAAAAGGAAAAACCATGTCTGCTAAATATCACAACAGCAAAATTTTAAACGCAAAAAGTCAAGTGTTTTTCTATTTCGGAAAACCTCATGATTCAACAACTTCAAAATTACTTATAATTTTGTGAAATAATGTTGTGAAGTGTTATCTCAGACCGTAATTTAAACTGTTATTTCGCAGTGAAAATAATCTACATTTTTCGACGTGCAGTTAAACCTGTTAACGTCTTCTTTTATGACACATTTCACATTTTCATGCATCATTAAAACCCGCTCTTTCCTTTTCCCTGTTTTTCTTTTTTTCCGTAGGCTCGATCAAAATTGACAAATAAGTTTCAAAAGTACTTTCATGAAAGGAAAAAAAAAAATGAGTGATAAAAGAGTAGAAAAATGCAATCGAGTGTGATTTGCTAGAATTATATTTGTCCTCTTTATTTATAAAACTTAAATTATACATTCACATCACATGATGAAATAAATAATAGTCTTCTTTTTAAAAAAATTCATAGGAAGCAATTTATGATTGATATAAAAACACTATGACTTTATTTTAAATTATACATTCTCTTCAGATGACAGAAAAGGTATTGGTTTTCTGTAAAGAAACCATAGGAAAGCAATTTATTATTAATATTAAAACCACTGTGACTTCATCTTATTTATTAAATTTTTAACTTAATCCACCCATGATGAAAATTTTCCAAAATGAAGTAATTTGATGAGTTTATTGCTTTCTTATCAGTTGAATACAATGGACTATAGCTTTCGGAACAGCTGGTATGTACAGTTTCCGCTACAATGCATGTGCTGCATTTTAAAGTTTAAAGGTAGAAAAAGTGTTCAGAACTAAATTTCTCTCATTGCTTTTAACAATAGATATTATTGTTTACAGGTGTTAAACTTCTTGAACTCTATAAAGTGCATGGAATTTTTGCAGTGAATAAAGGATTAACATTTTTTTCTCTAATTTAACCTAGGATTAAGAAGGATTAAGCCTCATAGTCCCCTTTTGTATGCGACTGCCTAAATTGATTGCAAAATTATGTTTATTTCCCTTTTCAAAAAACTTTCAGAAAGTTAAAATGAGAATTCTCAAATATTTTATTGATGTATATCCGACACCGAATGTTCATGAAAATGATTAAATACAGAATTTTCTTATATATAGGACAACCATCGAGTCTTAAAAAAGAAAAATAGTCAAATAATATTGTAGATATATATTTTTTCTCATGAAGTGCAGCTAATTATTAGAAATAAATCTCTTTAAACTTTTAACATCTTGATGTCATAGATTTAAAGAATGCTGAATTAAAGGAAATTATCATTGGTGCTGATTGAAGAAGAAACTATGAGAGAATAATAAAAATTTCATTTTATTTACAAAAAGGCGTCCTTTTTTATTTGCTGGCTACTGAATTACACCAAACTCACTGAGAGAGGTGTTATTAGATGAGTAAAACAGTTGAAACAACTCTATATCGTTGACAAACTGTAACTAAAAAATAAAATGAATATTTCAATAAAAATATTTCCAAATTAATTTTTGCTCTTAATTTTTCTACTTACATTTTATTGTGAACCTGAATTTAGATAGGCTTTATGGGTTTCGTGATAACAGGCAATCTTTAATAATACTTAAGTCCCTATAATTTATTGAAATGTTTTGATGGTTTCGGCATGATTATCTGGCTTCGTTAAACCTAAAATTATTAATATTTAGAATTTAATATTTAATTTAAATTACTATGGGGATATAAATTGCATATATAAGTTTCGTCTGAATAAAACTTTTTTATTTTAAGGTAATAAAGGTATGTTAAGGCATTCATAGTTATCAATTCAAATGAGTATTATAAGGTAATAGACATGTCAAACTGGACGAAATGGAAGAGTCACATTAAAGAAGTGTAGATGCTTTTGAAATTCTTTCTAGTACTAATGCTGTTAACGTCAAATGTAAAGAAAATTATCTTCACACAAGTAAAGTATATGGAAGCATGAAATTTTTACAAACATTTTTAACACTTTCCAAAAATTTCTGTTTGTCTATCTGTCCAACCGTTTTCTACATGCAAAAAATATTCATCCATTACTATAAAATTTATCCGTGTTATAGCTTATATTCTTTGTAAAAGTGTATGTTACATGTACCCTTATAATAATGGATGTGAAGTACTTTTAGCTCTTTCACAGTTGCTCTTAAAAAATTTCAAATTTCGCCAATTCTAACTTTAGGCAATATTTACCCATCTCAAACTAAACAAAATTAATAAATATTATGGTTTACAAAATATTGCATTGCATTGAAAATAATGTGTCGAACGTTTATAGTTCTTCAACAGGATCACTCAAAATAATTCTAATACTTTGCGGTCACTGCAGGATTGGTACAGCTTACTCTTCATTTCAAACATTGCGAATAATATTTGTAGTTCTTTTACCAAAAATCTCACCCATTGACTATCAAGTTTAAAGATATGCCAAATATCACTCTAAAAATAGGTCTCAAAAACTGGGGCAATTTTTCATTCAGATTATTCATTTTAGGATAAACTAAAGCGCAGAATAAAGGATCGTGGATCAATCAACGAATACCTAATTTAGGAGATTACATAAGGAGAATTGCGTGGATTTAAAGATGTGCTCGAGTGAGATCGTCTCAACCTGACAGAAATATGGAAATTCATATTTAAAGATAGCCTAATTCATATTCTATGATATATAATTTTTAATATACGAAACCAACGTAGGAAATTTCTCTCTTGCTCGAATACTTTTTTTGGAGGGTGTACTTATGATGCATGAATTTATTATACTTTTTGTTTTTATTGATATTACATTTTACCCCAAAAAGGTTTTAAAACATTTTAAATTCTAGAGGGGTTTTTTTCTTTCTTTTTTTTTTTTTTTTTTTTTTTTTGTAGGGGAACTTTGAAATTTAAAATACTTTTTATGTATTATTATTTCCTATAAAAGCGGTATAGTCCAGGACCTGACTGCAGTTCTGTGGGAAAGTTTGAGTATGGAGAAATTTTTTTTCAGGAATGTTTAGTAGGTGTCTTAGTAAGCATTTTAGACTTGGATGGACATCCGTCACCTGGTACATTTTCCGACTATGACGTCATCAAAGATGGCGACTGCTCGCATCTCAGAACTGCTCATATCTAAGTTAATACTTGTCCGATTTGTATGAAATTGCCCTTTTTTATATTAATTTACCCTTATTTTATTAAATAACGTATGTAATAATGTGTAATGCAGACGGTGTGTAGTTTTCAGGCATTAATCAGTTTTGTTCAAACGTCGTTCGGGTAGCTTAGTTTTCTACTCTTATAAAGCGATGTCTGTATTTCTTGTTCATTCAGTTTGTAATTTTTTCTAACAAATGGCTCTAGTAGTCCTCTAAAGATAAGATTGCAAAACCAGTATAAGCCGCTTTTAGGGTTAAGTTTTAATGCTTGCAGAAAAGGCGCGAATTTTGTTTGTATTTTTATTTTGTTTTTTAGATTGTAGAGTTTAAATGTAAGTATGGAAGTCATAAAATTGTCCAGAGCATCGCAAGACCGTGTAATTGACTTTAATCCAGACGAAAAAACATGCATTATCTATATAAATAAAACAGAGTGTAAACTGTCCGTTTGTCTGTCTGTCTGTCTGTCTGTGTCTCGCGTAGCTCCGAAACGGGTGATCGTAGACCTACCAAATTTTGTACGGAAATTCTCCAAGACGGGTCTCGACACACCTCGAAGCGATTTTTTCGAAATTCGAATTAGAAAATGTTTTATTTTATGTTTTGTCCGATTTTTAGCGATTTTTCTTGCGTAATACATAATAACGCCGTTAATTGCACTCGCAAGAAAACGATAGTTACATCATCGTATAGAGGAGAAAATTTTCTTTTATAAACTGTTTGTTCGGACTGCGTAACATAATTTGCAGATTTTTGGGAATTTTTCAAATAAAATTAAATTTGACGCTGACTTTCGTAAAATATTTTTAAAACTGCTGCATCTTGAATTCTATCTGTCATAACTTTTTTATATTTCGGCAAAAGACGGAGCACACAATTAACCCACTTTTAAAAGAAGAACGGAGGAAAAATATAAATTAGGAGAATTTTTACGAATTTTTAAGTAAAGAAGGATTTTCATTTCAGTAACACCTGCTTATAATTTTCGGTTTGATATCTTGTGGTTTGGTTGTCATGGATACAGTAACAATGATTAAAATTGCCAGTTGAAAAAAATAAATAAAAACGGGTCCCGCGAGCAGACGATTTCTTTGCTTGGCTTAATTTCCTTTTATAAATACTGGATTTATTTGTGAGAAGAAAAAATAAACTGCATAATATAGAAAAACAATTTAAAGCCTTTATAAATAGCGCAATCTTATCTCTTTTCTTTTTGTAAAGGGTTGCAAGAGAGGGTGACGTATTTTTAAAATAAAAAAAATGTCCATTTCATGTAGTGTCTGAGGTACTTAACGCTAAAACGTGAACCTAAAAGACAGCATGTCTGAGGAAATAAGACATTTTGAAAGTGAGAAGCTCACTGCAAACGGTCCATTTTCACTTTTTTGATACCGAATGACGCTGATATAGTTTTTTTTTTTTTTTTTGGTGTGTGTGTGTGTTATTATATTGCAATGATCTCAGGTTATTACATATATGACGCAAATTTTAAGTCAAGAGTGAAATAATTTTGCTTTTTCTAGATTCCACATCACTGGAATTAATTCGTATTACACATGTGAGAAAATTTTTCGTTTCCTACCGTGCGAAGGACGGGCACGCAGCTAGTTTGTAATAAAACTAATAATAGTGTGATAAGTACAGAAAATGGTCGAGAAAATATATGGATATATGGGCCGCCGCACAAGTGCGAAACGACATTGTTACGAAGCGTCTGAGCTTATTAAGGGAAGAAGTAGTGTTTGTCTATCATATGAATAATGCATGCTACAAACAATACTGACATAAGAAATCCCTATTAAAACTTCAAAGTGAGAAAGAGATATTGTAAAATGAGGGCAACGCCAGCACTTCTCAACCGACTGTACAGGAAAGTCTTAGGAAGTTGTGAAGAAAGCGTGCACGCTACCATACTCCTCAAGCTAAAGGTATTTCTACTGTTTACGTATTATCTGTAACTAAAAATTGCATAATCGCATTTACGAGAAATATAGAATAAGCGAGTATCCTAGAGCTCAAGAGTTTTTAAAAGCTATGTTATATTTACAAGATGATGTTTTCACTCGTGCTTGTGACTTGGAGGATATGCCAAGTTTTTTGGTGCTGATCTATTATGTTACGAAAATTGTACTTCTGAGTACTTACTGAGGTATAAACGAAAACTTGAAGCAAGCGAAGAGAGTACCCCTCAGATTTCAAAAAGAATTACAGCCGTTTCCCTTATGGTTGATGATATCAAATCTGGACTACGTAAAGGTTATGGATGCACCCTTAGTTACATTAGAGACAAATTTAATATACAAAATGAAGACAACAAAGTCAGTAACAAGGAGCTAAAACTAATGCTATGTGATTATTTTGGAAAGGGGATAACGTTTGCAAAACCTAAAGAGGCAAATAAACCAGTCATATTTTTTTCTGCGTCTCTTCAAACAGAAGAAGTAGCAGGTGTCCAAAGAAGTTGCAATCCTCTAACAGAATGTTCTATTCTATTGAGAGATTCATTGCAGAAGCTAGACTTTAGGCTCAGTGATAAATTTGGTGATGCTCAGGACCTTACAAGCTCTTGGACTAAGAGTAAAATACCAAAAGTTTTCATAAACTTTTTCAGTACGTTATTTGGTATAGATCCAAATTCCATCAAGGAAGCTGATATCATTGAAAGAGAAAAGGATGAAGACTTTAATCCAGATGAACGGGGAAAAAATGCCAGATGAACGGCATTCACAGAAGTGGTATCTTAAGGCACGAGTGTTATTGGAAATCATATACTACAACATAGATCGCGGAGCGAAAAAAATGCCATTACATATGATACTGGGGGAAACAAAGCATGAGACGTGTAAAAACGAAGCATTGATAACAAGCTGAATGATTGATTGATTGATTCGTCACCATCATAATCTTGTACAGTATGCTCTTAAGCCGTCTCCTAATGAAATATCAATTCCCAGTCATTTCAAGATTGATTCATAGACAATTGGCGCCTTCGGTAATTTTGATCATGAGGAATGTACCTTATCTGGTATAGGAGGTTCTCATAACATGTGTGATCATTTTCAAGACAAACCGCTGGATATACAATTTAGACCATGTTTATCGAAGACTGGTATCACACGAGGTTTGAAACCAATTCAAGAACTTCTTCCATTCGAAAAGTTACAATCGTATTACAAACTTGAAAACCGTCCTAATCTCCCAAGCGATTACGAAGCTAACTCTAATTTATATAATGGATAAAGATAAAAAAAGCAATACGAAAATTTAGGCAACTTATGGCAGTTTTTAAGAATTGCAGAACATATTTCCCATAGTTCTGATGTTATTATTGATTACGACCTTTCCACTCCAGAAGAAAACCTTGAACATCTTGTACCATCGCGGAGTTCTTTCCAAGCACTTTCTTCAAAAGAAGATTTATAGCAAAAGCAAGTTGGATTTTTGCCAGTAATTGCGAACCCAGTAAATCAGCATGCAAATGTTTACACAATTCTGTTAAATTTCAATAATGTCTTTGACCAGTTAAACCAACAGTATTTACCAGTAACCCGTGATGAAAGTGTATACGCTATTGATACGCTTATTGAATTCTCAGTGTTTGAAGTAAATGTGGTAGACACTGTTTTACATTGTAAAAACTGTATGAGGGGAATCAAAGGGATATTTATGTTGGGAGAAACGATGATTAGATTGCAAGTGAAGTCCTTTTTGGAAGAACATTCCATTGAGTCCTATGAATCTAACTTTGAAAAGTTAGATTCATAAGAATTGCCACCAGCAGAATATTTTTTCGGCATGGGAAAAAAACAAAACAAATTATATAGATGTAGATGTCAAAGCAGAAACTCGTTGCAGACTTTTTGAAATTTGTTGAACAAGGACGTCAAACATCAGAATAGTTTTTGTACTGGGATAATTTCCTGAAATTGCTCCAGCTTCTAAAAAAATTTGATTCGTTCCCATAGACAAGGTCTCTAGGAATTGCATCTAGACACAGTACAAAAACTTCTAGCAGTATTTTTTGTCTTTGAATGTGTAAACTATAAACGGTGGCCTTTTTTATATTTGGAAGACATGAGAAGACTACCACAGACAGCCACGGAGATGCATGAAATGTTCATGAAGGTAAAGAATGTTGTGGAACGGTATGAACATAAATTTTCAGCTGTTGCAGCGGACGTTGCATTAGAACAAACCATTAATAGATCCCAAAAAAGCTCATCTGGTATCGTAGGACGTACTAAGCAAAAGCAGTTTGTACCAGAATGGGATATAAAACATCATGAGCATCTGATGACATCAAATCTATTTCGGGAAATTGCAGGCTTAATTGCTATTGTCGACGGTTTGGACATCCAGCATGAGTTTTCTAAGAAGCAAACCCAGAGCCTAGATGCAAAGGTTACCTCAATGTTTAAATATATTTTACAAAAAGGTAACCCGTTTGTTATACTTCCTAATCCATTACACAATCTGCTAGCAAAAGCACTGGTTTCACAATATGCAAAGGAAAATATATTAAATGTGTTTAAGATCGGCGTTGGTTTGTATTCTACACTGGGCAAAACACGATATGAAAACAAAACAATAAGGATTTCAAGTACCATCCACAAAATCATGCTACCAGCATTTCATAGTAATAGAAGATGATTTAGTGCCAGAAAAGAAAATACAGAATTATCCAACTGATTTTATTGGGGCATGTAATTGCTTAAAATGTTCCAAATACTCTTGTATTTTTAGGGCAAATAAAGAAACTTGTTGCTCTTTCCGTAATTGTGGTAGTAAGGGATTAGATTCAATATGTAACAATCCTTTTGCAGTTTTATTATAATCATTTTTTTATTCACAATAATATATGTCTGTGTTGTAATAGAAAATAGTATAACAAATTAATTTGTTGTTTATTAATTTATAGCAACAGTTAAAAACCATTGCTATTTTCATCTTCAAGTAGTAATTACAGTACATTGATATAATTTTTATGCTAATCGGTCAAGTATTAACTTAGATGTGAGCAATTTTGTGATCGAGCGGCCGCCATCTTTGATGACGTCATAGCCAGAAAATGTACCAGGTGGCGGATGTCCACCCAAGCCGAAAATACTTTCAAGGCACCTATTAAACATTTCTGAAAAAAAATTCTCCATACTCAAACTTTCCCACAGAACTGTAGCTAGGTCCAGGACTAGTATTGTGTAAAAAGAAACTCATATCCTGATACAAAAAAAAAAGAAAATTTAGCGACTCAACATCTAAAAACGAATAGCTGTATATTTTTTTCTAAGTTCCCAGTCCGAAACTAAAAAATCTTTACTTCAACATTTGACACGTCAGCGCAAGTCCCGCTGCGTATAGTGGCTAGCACACTCTACTATGAAGTCCATGATTAAGGGTTCGAATCTGAAGCGGGGCAAAAGGTTGGTTTAAAAGAAAAATTAGGTACGAATAATTTTACAAAATTCGTTATTAAGATGCAACGATAAATTTAAATTAATCATTACATAAAATTAGCTAAAAATTATTAAATGGTTTTTGTTGATGTCCAAGATTCGACCGTAAAAGGTCTATAAATAGACAAACACATCCATTATTGCGTCCATATGCATGTCTATAAGACGTCATATGGGCGTCCTATAGTGCTATATCGACATAAAATGAACGAGAATTGGACGAATATTGGATGTTTAATGGACAAGTCAGCTTGTCTATATGACTTCTTCTAGGCGTGTTCTGGACAAGTTTGTGATATCTGGGAAAATGCGTGCCAGTGGAATGTCCCAAATAGGGACGTCTTTTTGGGATTTTTCTTGGAAACAATGGTACCTTCAAAAAGTGTTTTTCCATAATATGAAACTACTATGTTGATACTACATCTCCATGCCAATGGTTCTCCTGTGGGAAGTCGGCTTCAGCTGTACTAATGCTTCGAAATTGCATAAATTAGCGCTAAGGACCATGTTTGGGGACCCCATACCGTGGGGCCCTGGGGGCCTTCAAAAATTCTCAACATTGGATTCACTTTACATGAAGATCTATAACTGCTCTGCGCAAAAATTTTTACTATATCACGTCAGAGCCAAGATTTAAAGTATTCTTAAAAGTGTATTTTTTTATGAAATTGGGGCTATTTGTGGGGGGGGGTCCTTATTTGGGGGTTCTGACTATTTTCGAATGAATTTTCAATTTGAAATGTTAATATCCAATGTATATTATAGGATAAAAGGAAAAAATTCTCTGAAGCACCTCTGAGCCAGTCACAGTCGAGATAATAAAGTGGCAGAAATGGCCCTAAATTAATTCTACGTCACTCGTCCGGGGTAATTTGGCCCCCCATAACTCCAAAACTAAAAGAGGTAAATGAAAAATATATCAGATTTATTCTTTCCTTGGGCAAGGCAACACAAGAAAAAAATTCATGAAATTCTGAGATGGTGATGGGAACGCCCTGCCTCATTTGCCCCTGCAATGCCTCAAATGGCAAATAACATATTTTGGTTATAGATTTAATCGCCTATAAAAACTGTTTTACAACATTAGTCAAGTATTCTAAATATGCTTGATTTTTATATACTTTTGGAGTGTGCATCATATTCCGCGAGAGTGCCGTATTTGTTTTCTTGTTCCATAAAATACTTCTTCAGAATTGGAATCTATGTTTAAATCGCCTACTAAAATTGCATTAAAATCCTCGCCAGGCATATTCTAATTATACTGTACCTTTAGTTACACGAATATAGACACCAATATTCCAATTAAATAAAAAGTAGGGTTAGGCAATTTCTCGACAACCATGTAAGATATTGCTAAGCTGAGTCCAGTTTCGGGGACTTATTTCTTTTTTACCAAACTTCGCGATAAATCACCAAAAATGACATCCATTACGATATTTCCCATTTAATCTGGTAGCCCTTGATAAACGATTCGCCCTTTCACCAGGTACATAAAACTCTTTGTCTGAAAGTAACAGCACTCAAAATCTAAGGAAAATACCTTTTTTTGTCAACTACCCCCTATTGAGGTCGATTTTTAAAAAACCTTGAAAAAGATTTTTATAAATTTGTGTTCGTTACATTTTAGATTTTTATGATACAAGATTTTTATGGCTATCTTCATTTTCCATCGATATATGATGACAGATACGAAAATAGCGTTATGGCTACTCACACCAGTTTGTACAAGAACTCTGAAAAACCCTGAAAATCAAAGAAAAATCAAGCATACTTAGAAAATGACTGTTAGGCATTCGTGTTCATTTCCTAAGCAAGAATTTTATGGCTATTTCCGTTTGAGATATGATAGCAAATTCGAAAACAACGTTTTGGCCCCTTATCCCCGTTTTGGTGAGCATTCTAAAGAACCCTGACTATGAATTTTAAGCATTTATGTTCACTGTATACATTTAAACAAGAATTTTACGGCTATCTCTTTTTTCCTCTGAGATATGAAGGGGAAATGTGAAAACGTTTGGACCCTTTGGTACGTTTGGAACGTTTTGGACCCTTACGCCCGTTTGGGTGCGAATTCTAAAAAACCTAGAAAATAACTTTTACATATTTGTGTTAGTTATATTTTAAAGCAAGAACTTTACGGCTACCTATTTTTTTCCTCTGAGATATGAAATTATCAAAGAACGTTTACATTAAAGAACGTTTTGGCCCCTTACGTCCGTTTGGGGACAAATTCTAAAAAAACCTGAAAATAACTTTTATATATTTGTGTTAGTTATATTTTAAAGCAAGAATTTTACGGCTGTCTCTTTTTTCCTCTGAGATATAAAATGAAACGTCAAAAGAACGTTAAAGAACGTGTCGGCTCCTTACGCCTGTTTGGGTGCAAATTCTAAAAAATCCTGAAAATGGCTTTTAGGTATTTACATTAGTTGCAGTTTAAAGCAAAAATTTTCCGGCTATCTCTTTTCCCCCCTGAGATATGAAGGGAAACGTGTAGAGAACGTTTTGGGCCGCCACTCCCGTCTGGGTGAGAATTTTTAAAAATCGCTTCTTAAATGACGCCTTGGGCACAAAAGCTATAAGCTCCTAAAATTTCATGTCTGTATCTCCGGTAGACTTGGCTAGGCGATGATCGTCAGTCAGTCAGGACATCGTCCATTTTATATAGAGATTGAGCACCCATTAAATTTTGCTGTGGCTACTTCTCTATGTACGAGTTTATAGCACACATAAGTATAAAAGCAACATGAAATGAATTTCGTATTTTAAACAAAAGAGTTGTTTTTCTTACATTCGGGATTCTTTCTTGATTACGAGATTTATTTTGGCATAGTAGTTGTATTTTTCAGAAGATATTGCTTTTTAGATTGGCTAATTTTGTGATAATTTTTCATGAAGCTTTGTACACCCTCTAAAAAAGTATTCGAGTGCAAGAAAAATTTCGTACGTCATTTTCATGTTTAAAGCATGATCCTTCATGAGAAGTGATTAATCATTAACAAAACTGAAAAGGGAAATTTGGCTCATTGTCGAATACCCCAGATAACACACTTGTCCATTTTATGTCCACTTCTGATCCAACTCATCCATAATCGGTCCATGTCTATACATAGACATCCATAAGACATCTATTTATGGACATAATCTGGAAAATCCAGAATATGTCCATGAATAGACCAAAACTAGAATTAGAATATCCGGAATAAGTCAGTCCATTTATGGACGTATTCCAGATGATCCACACTATGTCAGTGATACGACTTAAAATGGATGTGTGTATAAGTCCAGAAATGGACAAAATATGGAAAAGCTACTTTTTTGTCATTGATTTTCATTTTACCCAAAACCGTACTTACGACTCATGAATTTATTATACTTTATGTTTTTATTGATATTACATTTTACTCCAAAAAGTTTAAAAACATTTTAAATTCTAGAGGGTTTTTTTTTTTTTTTTTTTTTTTTTTTTTTGTCAGGGAACTTTTGAAATTGAAAATACTTTTTATCTATTATTATTTCCTATAAAAACGGTATAGTGTAAAAAGAAACTCATACAAAAAAAGATAATTCTCTAGCGACTCAACAACCAAAAAGGAATAGCTGCATATTTTTTTTTCTAAGTTCCCAGTCCGAAACTAAAAAATCTTTACTTCAACATTTTGACGCATGAGAACAAGTCCCGCTGTGTATAGTGGCTAGCACACTCCACTGTGAAGTCCATGATTAAGGGTTCGAATCTGAAGCGGTGCAAGTACTTAAAGGTTGGTTTAACAAAAAAAAAAAAAAAAAAAATGGTACGGATCACTGGCGTCGCAGCCTATAAATTATTGGGGGGGACCAAAGGCCAAAGACGTATTTCAGAGGAGGGGGGGGAGTCCGAACACTACCCCCCCGAAATTATGATTTTTGTTACTAAAATGATAATTTTATAGTCTCTTTGCGAAAAATTTTGCCTTTTTTGTCGTTTGGACCCCTTTCAAAATGTTTTTCTGGATATATGCCTACCAAAGGCGTAACGTTATAAGGGCAAAAGGGAGCAATTGCTTGCCCCCTTCCCAAATTCAATGAATTCAGATTTCACCTATATTTGAAAATTGCGTTTTCCACGACAGGATACTTTCCCCCCCCCTCAATGTTACTCTCCCAATCGTTCCAAAGTGGGGGGGGGGGACAAATAATAAAATAGCATTCTTTACTATGCACCTTCATTAACGTCCAGGCCTAACCCTACCATTAGACAAGGGTAGCGTTTGTATATATTATTATTTGTACATATATTTGTATATATTACTATATATATTTTATACAGTATACATTCTTGTTATGTTATTTATTTATTTATTATTTTTTTATGGTAATAAATTCACATGGATTACTGGTAACTCGAAGTTTTCATTGGATGACGTGATGGGAGAGGGGAAATGCTACAATTTTAACCCTCATAATTATGCCCGAAAATCAGTAGTTTTTGAGAATTTAATTTCAACCCCTTTCCTTGAATAACCCAAATTTTGGCATTCAAGTGCAATTTAAAAAAATCTACTCATTAAATGAGTTTCATTTTAATTTATTTTCATAGCTGAAGCGCTAACTGAGCTAACGTAATCATGAAAAGTACAAAACTACCTTAAAATTTAAATTCATGAGCCATTACATGTGATTTTTTTTTAATTCACGTTCCCTTTCAAAAAGTGTTGTTTATCTCAAAAAATATGATGGCAGTAAGCATACAAATTACAAATGAAAATTGTCCCATTAATATGCAATCCAAAAACTTTTTAATGTCCATTTAAAGACATGTAATTATAAAGAAAGGCGAGTTTCGCTTAGAGCGGATAAAAACGCCAGAGCAGGCACCAACATCCAATGTTTAAGATTGCTGGACAACCGATCGATTTATGACTGTTTTAATGCGCTCAAAATCTTAGCCGTTTCAGATTGTGGCTATGTGCTGCGTTGTCCTATTAATTCCGATTATGCTTCGCGTAAGCGCGTTTTGTTAGGTCCCGCGGTGGCCTGGGCGCTAAACTCCGTTCCCATAAGAACACGGCAAGTGAAGCAGCGTTTGCTTTGGCCAGTGCTTGAGAGGGTCAACTCCCTCTCTGCTCGACTACTGTGGGACCGCGTACCCTAATGGGAGATGGTGCACGTACAATCCGTCGTCGCTCCAATGTCCGCCGAGTTGTTAAACGATATCTCTGGGGGTGCCGATTTCAGGGGGTTGGTCCCTCCTCTGGAATGGGTTCAAAATTAGGAGACCACCGGGCTGAAGTCAGACTGGGGCCCACTTGAAGTGGCTCGAAAAATTTAATTTCCGTATATGTTCAAATGTAATCTCCAAATAACTTTAATTTTTTTTTTAATACATGCATCTTTGAAAATTTATCACGTATGACTAAGATCAGTTTATGGTATGTATTTTTATAAAACTTTAACACAAAAAAAACTTTTAAAAAAATTAATTTTTGTCTTAATGTAAACTTTAAAAAATATTCTATCGATAAACAATACATGTACAATTGAAAATTACTAGTATTACACACACAGAAAAGCATTATCTTGAAACGAAACATATAAATAAATAAAAGTATATAATCCCCATCATGAATATTCGAACAGTAACTCAGTTTAAAATGCGATGACTTTCTCATTTCATTTCTCCTAGCTCTACATAATAGCCAAAACCATCATACTTTTAAAATTTCACTGAGCATCAAATATTAACGACAAACCTAATATAGTTTTTAGCCGCATTTTAAGTAAAATCTTTATTTGTTCCATTTTTTGAATTTTCTAGGTCCTTTTTGGGCAACATTAACTGAAAATATAATTTTCATGTGCTTGATCTTAAAAATCAGATAGCGGGGACACGGTGATTTGAAAGAAAACTGGTTTTTTGGGGTGATAATTTTGGAAGGTTATTGCACACATACACATAATAACGTGTCAGCGCAATTCGGGGAAAGGATACAAGCATTTAAAAGTTATACTTTTGTAAAAGAATACATTTAACATGAAGAGATCATAAAAGATAATATAAAAAGTTATACTTTGCTTTAAAAATGTAAGTTTTTAGTTTTGTTTTCTTTTTGTGGAATTTTAAGGGGGAAAAAACTGTTATTTGCGAAAGGCATCTATATATTCAGCATTTATTTAAAATAAATATCAAGCTCATGTATAACTGTTTTTTATAATTTAACAGAAAAAATATAAGTAATACAAACTATTATTAGTTCAATTGTTTTATAGATACACTTATCAATGAAAATATTTAATTTAGATTTCCAAAGAACATACGCTATTTTCAAGAAATATAAGAAGGGAATAAAAGAAATTTTTTTCTGAGAAAAAAAGTAAGACATTTTTGTTTGTGGATTAAATCCGATTGGCTGCTCTAAGATCCTAGGTTTATAAGGGGAATGCCCTCCGTGGGGACTTTCTAAGGGATACTACCCCATATTCATGCCAGGTTTCGGAGAAAACCGCGGAAAACTCCGAACAGCTAGGTCGGCAGGCGCGACTGGGCCGCCGACCGAATTCCACCTCCCGCCTTCCACTTTCGAGAGCAGAACCTCTCAGCCACTGGTGGGACGAACAAAGTAAGAAATTAGATTTAAAAAATAGGAAATTAAGATTTATTTTAAATTCTAATTTCCAAAAGTGGCACAATAGTATGGTTTTTTTAAATCAAAAGTCGTTAGTAATATTTTCATTTTTAACTTAATAAAATAGCGATGATAAATATATCATTGAAAGTACATTAAAATTTAGAACATGGGATTATTGAAATTGTTTAAACAAGTTAGTTTTTCTTCACAATCTGGTGAGAACCGTGATTTATAAAAACGGGCTTCATACCTTTAAAATTCACACGCTACATTGATCTATCTACATTAAAAAAATTTTCCGAAAATGGGCAATGCAAGAATCATGTTTAGTACGATCTCAGAGCAAACAATGTTCGTTTATTTATAACTTTAAGTCATACAAAAATAGTTTGCACTCATTTCTTTGCCTTTTCAAGTTAACATTAATATTGGAATAAATTCACTAATGCTATAGATGTTATGTTACATATACAGATTTAAAAAAAAAAAAAAAAAAAAAAAAAAAAAAAAAAAAACTGAAATATCTATAGCTTATCTAGAGGGAGAGAGGGCTGACAGAGCTTTAGCCCGTAACCGGGCATAGACAATGGACTAGACCGGGAATAGACGTTGATTTCAATGTTGAACTTATTTGCAAATAGTTAATAGTATCCTCGTTTAACAAACTTTCCAAATTTAGCTATTTTTTAAAAGTAATAACAACGACCAGAAAAGAACACGACACTTTTTTTTTAATCAAACTTGAAGTTGGATTAAATTTAATACAATATATAAAAAAATTACTAAATTGAATATTAAAAAAAAACTCTGCTTAAGTTGCTCTTCATTTATTAAATAAAAATTTAGATTAATGAAAATAGGCTCAGATGAGGGTAATTATTACAACTTTTTACAAATTTTAACTTTGTGAATTTTTAACTTTTAATTACAGGGAAACTTTTGCTTCCTTAATTTTCCGAAGTTTTGACCTTTAAAGCATATCTAGTAAAAATTTTGTTTCCGTAGAATTATTTTCTTAAGAGTTAAGGTGATGGTCGTAATTATCCAAACAAAATCACATGACTGAAAAAAATTCGAGTAATTATGACCACCACCAGTGACGGATCGATAAATATTTTTTGGGAGCGAATAAACTTTGAAAGGAGCTTATTTTACCCAAACAAAATGTACAATAAAGCACAATTTTAGTTTAAACCAATGTAAAATTTTTTGGGAGGAGCTTATAAAAAAAAGATAATTTTGCCTATCCAAAGTGTATAATCAAGCAGAATATTGCCTTTCAGCAACCTTTTTCTTTCTTCTTTTTTTTTGGGGGGGGGTGTTGTTGGAAGCCCCATAGACCCCCTTCTCTGGATCCCCTACTGACAACAACTGGGTTTATCATAACTAGTACTTAATTTCTTTTGAAACATACGCTTTCAAATACCCCCCCCCCTAAAAAAAAAAAAAAAAAAAACACTAAGGCTCTTTCAGTCTCCCGCCTATTCCTCGAACAATGTCTGGATACACACTGGGAAAAAATAATCTCCAAATAAGTTCTTACCTTCTGTTTCTAAAGCAACAAGCAGCATCAATAGTTTCAACCAGCAATGCTTCGTCTTTTTTAGTCTTCCATCTTTGCTTTAAAAAAACTCTCAATATTGTGTGATTGTGATTTTAACTTTTTTTCGGCGGACCCATGGTAATTTAACAAAAATGAGAGGACTTGGAAAAAACTCGTGATGCTCTGGGAGAGAAGACATACGACTGATTACATCCTGTAAACTCTACCAATCAATAACAAAAAAATACTTTTCCCTACTAATTTCCAAGAAAATGTTACCCACTCATGTACCCCCCCATGTAGATCCGTGTTTTTATTCCTCTCAGGGAATGGACGGAAGTCTTTTGTGAGACATCTTCGAGTGTTCGGACATGGCAAAAGGCTGAAATTTGAACTAATCACTCTTCTCGATACCAAATTGAAGGGCGACTGAATAGTTTGAGCGGTCTTTAAAAGAAATTACGCAGATAAGAAGAAGACTGCCCAAGCCTAATGCCTTGGGCAGACAGCAAGATAAGAAGACATCGTACATCGTGTGAGGTTCTTCCTAGTGGAGCATCTGAATCTGATGCTGTATTGTCCAGTAGTCTTAAAAGAAAAAAAAAAGAAGAAAAAAAAAATGTACCCACTTCTCTCTCTCGAAGTGAGAGAAAAAGTTGCTTTGGGTTGTGACTTCGCCTATTAGTTTTTCTTTTTTACTGTTAAGCATTTTTAACGAAAATTATACAGTATTACTCGGTCCCCCCAGTCCCCCCTAGTTAAAATATTGGGGGGGACGTGTCCCCCTGGTCCCCATAGCTTGCGACGCCCCTGGTACGGATATTTTTACAAAATTCGTTATTAAGATGTAACGATAAATTTAAATTAATTATTACATAAAATTAGCTAAAAATTATTGAATGGCTTTTGTTGATGTCCAGGATTCGACCGTAAACGTCCATTATTACGTCCATATGCATGTCTCTAAGACGTCATATGGGCGTCCTATAGTGCCATATTGACGTAAAATGGACGAGAATTCGAGGAATCCTGGATGTTTACTGGACATGTCAGCTTGTCTATATGACGTCTTCTAGGCGTGTTCTGGACACGTTTGTGCTATCTGGGACTTTATTGAATGTCTGTACACGCTACACATACAATGGCAACAAACGTTTTCAGAGATCGAATTTCATTGGCTGCATTCGTAAACGACAAACTCGTTGCACGAGTTTTCGTAAGAAAACTGGAATGCGTGTGTTTAGTGCTGTCAGTGGTTATCAGTTTCCTTTGACTTTACGAACAACTTCAGTTTATCTAGTTTCGTCGCCTAGGAGACGTATTTGTTTACAATTCCCGAATGCGTTAATTTTGCTGAGGAGAGTTTTTAGTACATTCTCGAAATAAACTGAAACTCGAATAAACTGAACTATACATAGACATAAAGACATTTCGAGACATTAAAGACATAGACATTTCGAGTACACTCGAGTATACTCGAAATAAACTGAATAAAATCAACAGGATTTTTAAAAGAAAGAGCGGCCATAATTGAAGTGCACAAATCAAAATTTAGAAATTTCAACTTAAACTTCATTTTTTCAAAAGTATTTAGCAAGAGAAGTTCAAATTTCGCTAATAACGGATTAAATCAATTTCAATCTCAACACTAAAACGTGCATTTTTGAATTTACTAAAATGGAAAATACAAGAAAATGAATACCTTTGAAAAATTATGTACCTTTGTAGCATTTTCTAACGTACGCATGAATTTCCTCCTCGAAAAAATAATATTTGCAGCTTTAGAAAACGTAAAATACTTTTCACAACAACATAACTTTTCCATAACAACGGACGCCATTTGAAAACAACAACAACGTGCAGCAAGTGTATCTTCTAAACAACTGACAAAACCTTAGCAAAGATCGGTTTATTTCGTTTGAAACTAATCGCACTCAGTTTTGTATACGAACGCTCTAGTTAAAAAACTGTACGCATTCAGTTTCCTTTACGAACGCCTTAGATGGAAACTAATTGCAGGAGTGTAACTCGTTCGGTGTTTACGAATGCAGCCATTGTTTCTCTGTGTAGAAGATTAGTTGTTTTATTTTCTTTTTTTAGTTTTTTTCTGAAAGAAATAAACTAAACGGAAACTTTCAGGGTAAACGTACAAATCTTTAAATATAGGGACTTTCGCGTCCCCAAGAAGTCAAAGTATTTTTGGGAACAAAATGAAAAAAAGATCTATATTTGGGGACTGTCTTCGAATTTCGAGGACTTATGGTCAGATTAGTTAAGGATATAATTTAATGTCCCCGGGATGATTTGGGGGGCTCCCCAAATCATATGGGCCCTGATGTTTTGTCCAAAATATACGAAATTCACATTCCAGTGTGGATTCGTTCTGAAATCGTTCCTTTCAGTCCGAGTGGGGCCATCGTTCCGAGTCCAGATTCGTTACAAAAGGACCGAATCTAGTCGGAACAAATCCACGAAATCAGAGGTTTTGCTCTAGTAAGAAAAATGCGCAGTCAGTCAGTTTGGTTTGGTTTGGTTAGTAAATTACGGCCGATTAGCTACGCGTGGGCCACGGAGGTACAGATAAGGAGAACAAACGCCATGTTATCAAACTAGCCCAGCTTCAGTTGAAGATGGCCGTAGGATGGATTCAGTAGGATATTATTCTGATGCTGCCATCTAGCGGCAAAAGTTACAAACAATCTCATAAAAGCTTATTGCATGTATTAGAAGTCAATGTTTTCATGTTATTAATTATTTATTCATATTTAGAAATTGAAAAACATAATAACGCTTTTAAAAATAAATAATAAAAGTTATGTATACATATTTAAATAGTTTTTGTGGTAATCCTCAAGGTTTTTGTAACTATTTAAACTGCATTTTTAAGATTAATAAATATTTTTTTTTCTTTTAGTACTTCATTACATCTCACCACCCAAGTGTTTTGTGACACTAAGAGAAGTTGATAGTTTTAGTTTATTATTTTTATAATTTCACTATTCCTGTTATATTATTTAAAGAGGTTAAAAAATTGAAAAGTTTTGTTTTCTTATATTTCATGGTAATAGCACAAGTAACAAAAATACAATGCTGTTAATTTGTTTGTGGCTTGAGTACTTTGAGAACATTTTTCCAATATTACTTTTAAAAATAATGAACTTTATTTCCCACAAAGCGTTTAAGAATTATACATTTTATTTTATTTACTATTATTATTTTTGTGAATATTTTTCAGGAAAAAAAATTCTTAATATTGAAGTAGGAAATTTATTTGTCACTACAGGTTTCAACACAAAAGTGTTTATATTATTGCCACTAAGAGAGCTTAGTCATTATAAATTTTTATAAGATCTAAATGCTCAAAACATGCTTAAGATAAGACCAATTCCTGAAGATTTGTGAACATCTTTGACTACATGCCATAATATCCACAAATTAAGTTTATTCATGTTAAAATATACTTAATGCCAAAATGTTGTGTTGGCGTACATGTTCATATGCTTTTTTGCTTTTTATGCGAAGAAGCAAGCACTCATAAATCCACTCCTGGGAATACCGCATGGATCTTTTGTTTTTTACTTTGGTTGCAGCAAAGCAAGTCTTAATGGCAGCTTGTTGTTGGGATGGCAGCGCACTTATTTCTGACTGCAGTATCTCCTCTTTCTTTGTGGAGCACTGTAACATTGCTTGCTGAACCTCTTTTTTTAATGATGATACCTACAGAAATAAAAATTGTTATGACAAACTTTTATAATATTGAATATAAGAATAAAACTATTTCTAATATTACCTTCTTCAACAATCTTTGGTTTTTTCGCACATCATATTTTTTTGCTAGTGCAATTTTTATTTTCTGTTTTGACAATGCAAGAATTCTTTTTTTTTTTTTTTTTTTGCTTTATTTACAATGTCAGAATTTTTATTTTTCCTGCACATTTTACACAGAGACATTTCTCATCTTACACATATAAACCAGACAACCATCAGACTTCCTATTACTAAATAGAAATAAATGTATTAAAAAAAACCCTCATAACTGTTTTCACATTAAAAAAAATAATAAATAAACAAATCCTACACTTTCAGACATATTTAAAAACAACTGGAAGGGGGGAAAAGGCTTACCGAGATTCAACATCTTTGCAAATGATCATTTTATCAACATTTTTTAATAGATAAGATATGCTGTCAAGGCTGTCTATATGATTTACTGGCTGTACTTCAACATTTTTTAAGAATATCTAAAATAATAAGAAACATCAAATCCTGATCTATTTAAAAGATGATTTGAAAGCAATGAAAAAGAAGCACTGATATAAAATTTTCAAAATAGAAAAATAAGCATTTTTTAAAATTAAAATAGGGGGGGGGGGAATCCTGAAAAATATTGTAATTATTTTACAATCTGATCAATATTCACTTAAACATATAATTTCAAACTGTGCCACTGATTAGTTACGGAAAAAAATATTGAAGATATAGCGTGCAAGAAATTATGATAGTACAGTTTTAAGTTAAAGACCAGGGTGGGAAAAAGCTATTACCTGGACATGCAATGTAAAATTTTTAGCTGGGCATGTGTTCTTTTCTTCCACTTGCCCGACAGGGCATGTAAAAAAATCGACTGTGGACAATTTATAAATTACTTTTTAAAAATATTATATATTTTTAAATGCTTTCAAATTTTGGTACAGAAAAACTAAATGTACATTTTTATTTCTGCGATTTTATAAATGTCTCAGTGGCAATCTCAATACCTTAACTGTAAACAGAATACAGAATCCCAACAATTATGGGGAAAGATAAAAACCTAACATTCACGTGTGTTTAAGGATTTTCTGATTCTTTTCTTCAATGCAAACAATATGAATAATGTAAATTTTACAGAACAATGAAATGTAGTGTTTTTGGGGCAAGTAAATTTAAAGACTATTTCTTTCTATGACATAAAAAATAAATGATACTCACCTTAACGGATAAATCTTTACATATAACAACATGTCGATCATATGATGTATCATTAAATTTGGCAAAAATAATGTTCTCTTTATGATGATTGGTTCTTCCCCACCAATTATATGGTATCTCAATGTCAGATATTCTATTTGTTAGTTCAAGAAAGAGATTGTTCTCTGGGCAATCTGTCAAAAACATCCTCAATGCGAACACCACTTACGAATGAAGTAAGGAATAACTATGGAATTATACAACACATATACACACGAATAAAAGTAAATAAAATGGTAAACCAGGTACTATGATCAACATACTCAAAGATAGAACGATACAAGCATGTCAATGAAAAATCTTAAAAAGTATGCACACATATGTATCAAATATTCAGTACAGATTAATAATGAACATAACTCATTTCATTACCTTTCACACCAAGATTGATCTTTTTATTCCTTGATATGTTGCTGCGAGGAGTAGGAGGTTTCCTCTTTCGTGCAGTTACCGATAAATATTTGGGTAAGTTAGGGAATTTAGTTGGTACAGAGCCAGGCTTCAAGGTGGGTCTTCCTTTTTCAATGATAGATACTGTACCATCAAACAACTTTGTTTTGTAGACTCTTTCTATGCTTTCTTCATCAAAATGAAGCTCGCATATCTTACTTGTAGGTTGCAAAACTCTATCACTTCTAGGAACTGCTTTCCTCCACTGCTCTAGAAGGGTAATGTCCTAATTAAGAAAAATAAACAAAAAGACATTATAAATATAATTAACTTTTAAACAAAACCATTTTATGCAACAATATTTAAGTTTTAAGAGTTTAAGTAGTAGCATATGCTCCAGAAAGAGCAATGTAAGAATTGCTTGCCTTTAATATTTTAAAGTAAGTTCTAATTAAATTCAGAAAGATATATTTTGAATTGATTTTTCATTAAATAAATGTTTAATAAAGAAAATATTCATAAGAATTTCGAATAAATTAAATACATTTTAATTTCGCATAAGTGATGCTGCCATCTAGTGGCCATTACATAAACAAATAGTAATTTTATTTTAGTGAACTCTATATTTTTTTGGACAAATTGAATGTCATATAAACTGATGAACCAAGACTGATACTGAAACAGAATAAAGAAAACATAGTTGAATTAGTCTAGTACAACTGTTGTACTGCTTACACATAAGTAAGTGCCACAGAAAGCCATTGAAATTATGCACATGTTGTAATTTTGTATCTTTTCCTGAATTAAATAAAAGTCATATAAAAATTACCAGTTTTTAATAGCTTGTTTAGTGTTCTGGTTCTAAAGAGAACTATAAATAAGGAGTATTATATCGATAAAAAGAGATAAAACTACGATTTCCTAAATTAATACATAGTGCAACAATGAAGCTTTCAAAAAAAAAAAAATTCTTAATTTTGTTAGCATGTTTAAGTTTTTTATTAATTCCACATATATTATTAAGTTATCCCAATAACTATAATTAAATTTTAAGAGTTCTGAATAAATGTACCGAGTAATAATGACTTGTATATGAAAAATATTGCATTGTTAGAATACATTTCTCTAATCTAGTTTTTGTTTTAATTTTAATCGCAATGATCAGATTCCGATTTCAGTGTTTAAAGGAATAGAAATTTCTTAAAATCGTTAACGTTTGACAGAAAATGTTTTTGTAAAATGACGCGTTTAATTTTATTCTATTCTAGTTTTAAGACCGGTTGTCAGATTGAGTAATTTATTTCATTTTAATTTTGCGTAAAAAAAAATGTAGAATACTTTACACAGAAAATGCAATTTTCGACAAATAGTATGTAAATATGATTTTATATAAAGTAAAAACATAATTATTATTCAACAAAAAACACAATTACGATACAACTTCAATTTAAACAATAGAAAAAGTGTAAACAAAGGAAAACAAGGCTTACGTTGGGAGCTTTAAAAAAACTAGGATTCTTTAATCCAAGTTCAGCATATTTTTTTCTCTGGCTCGCATAACCGGAAGTGCACCCGGGAGCAAAACTCTAGGCCGATGGGTGGTGTGCCCTCCGTGGAGGTCTTTCTAAGGGGTCCTAACCATATTTACGCTAAGTTTCGGAGAAAACCACGGAAAATTCCGAACGGTTAGGTCGACGGGCACGCGATGGGACCCGAACTCGAGACCTTCACAGTTGAATTAATTATTTTTTTAATTCGAGATGGCCCATAGTGCATGTTTTGCTCCCGGGTGCACTTCCGGTTATGCGAGCCAGAGAAAAAAATATGCTGAACTTGGATTAAAGAATCCTAGTTTTTTCAAAGCTCCCAACGTAAGCCTTGTTTTCCTTTGTTTACACTTTTTCTATTGTTTAAATTGAAGTTGTATCGTAATTGTGTTTTTTGTTGAATAATGATTGTTTTTACTTTATATAAAATCATATTTACATACTATTTGTCGAAAATTGCATTTTCTGTGTAAAGTATTCTACATTTTTTTTTACGCAAAATTAAAATGAAATAAATTACTCAATCTGACAACCGGTCTTAAAACTAGAATAGAATAAAATTAAACGCGTCATTTTACAAAAACATTTTCTGTCAAACGTTAACGATTTTAAGAAATTTCTATTCCTTTAAACACTGAAATCGGAATCTGATCATTGCGATTAAAATTAAAACAAAAACTAGATTAGAGAAATGTATTCTAACAATGCAATATTTTTCATATACAAGTCATTATTACTCGGTACATTTATTCAGAACTCTTAAAATTTAATTATAGTTATTGGGATAACTTAATAATATATGTGGAATTAATAAAAAACTTAAACATGCTAACAAAATTAAGAATTTTTTTTTTCTGAAAGCTTCATTGTTGCACTATGTATTAATTTAGGAAATCGTAGTTTTATCTCTTTTTATCGATATAATACTCCTTATTTATAGTTCTCTTTAGAACCAGAACACTAAACAAGCTATTAAAAACTGGTAATTTTTATATGACTTTTATTTAATTCAGGAAAAGATACAAAATTACAACATGTGCATAATTTCAATGGCTTTCTGTGGCACTTACTTATGTGTAAGCAGTACAACAGTTGTACTAGACTAATTCAACTATGTTTTCTTTATTCTGTTTCAGTATCAGTCTTGGTTCATCAGTTTATATGACATTCAATTTGTCCAAAAAAATATAGAGTTCACTAAAATAAAATTACTATTTGTTTATGTAATGGCCACTAGATGGCAGCATCACTTATGGGAAATTAAAATGTATTTAATTTATTCGAAATTCTTATGAATATTTTCTTTATTAAACATTTATTTAATGAAAAATCAATTCAAAATATATCTTTCTGAATTTAATTAGAACTTACTTTAAAATATTAAAGGCAAGCAATTCTTACATTGCTCTTTCTGGAGCATATGCTACTACTTAAACTCTTAAAACTTAAATATTGTTGCATAAAATGGTTTTGTTTAAAAGTTAATTATATTTATAATGTCTTTTTGTTTATTTTTCTTAATTAGGACATTACCCTTCTAGAGCAGTGGAGGAAAGCAGTTCCTAGAAGTGATAGAGTTTTGCAACCTACAAGTAAGATATGCGAGCTTCATTTTGATGAAGAAAGCATAGAAAGAGTCTACAAAACAAAGTTGTTTGATGGTACAGTGTCTATCATTGAAAAAGGAAGACCCACCTTGAAGCCTGGCTCTGTACCAACTAAATTCCCTAACTTACCCAAATATTTATCGGTAACTGCACGAAAGAGGAAACCTCCTACTCCTCGCAGCAACATATCAAGGAATAAAAAGATCAATCTTGGTGTGAAAGGTAATGAAATGAGTTATGTTCATCATTAATCTGTACTGAATATTTGATACATATGTGTGCATACTTTTTAAGATTTTTCATTGACATGCTTGTATCGTTCTATCTTTGAGTATGTTGATCATAGTACCTGGTTTACCATTTTATTTACTTTTATTCGTGTGTATATGTGTTGTATAATTCCATAGTTATTCCTTACTTCATTCGTAAGTGGTGTTCGCATTGAGGATGTTTTTGACAGATTGCCCAGAGAACAATCTCTTTCTTGAACTAACAAATAGAATATCTGACATTGAGATACCATATAATTGGTGGGGAAGAACCAATCATCATAAAGAGAACATTATTTTTGCCAAATTTAATGATACATCATATGATCGACATGTTGTTATATGTAAAGATTTATCCGTTAAGGTGAGTATCATTTATTTTTTATGTCATAGAAAGAAATAGTCTTTAAATTTACTTGCCCCAAAAACACTACATTTCATTGTTCTGTAAAATTTACATTATTCATATTGTTTGCATTGAAGAAAAGAATCAGAAAATCCTTAAACACACGTGAATGTTAGGTTTTTATCTTTCCCCATAATTGTTGGGATTCTGTATTCTGTTTACAGTTAAGGTATTGAGATTGCCACTGAGACATTTATAAAATCGCAGAAATAGAAATGTACATTTAGTTTTTCTGTACCAAAATTTGAAAGCATTTAAAAATATATAATATTTTTAAAAAGTAATTTATAAATTGTCCACAGTCGATTTTTTTACATGCCCTGTCGGGCAAGTGGAAGAAAAGAACACATGCCCAGCTAAAAATTTTACATTGCATGCCCAGGTAATAGATTTTTCCCACCCTGGTCTTTAACTTAAAACTGTACTATCATAATTTCTTGCACGCTATATCTTCAATATTTTTTTCCGTAACTAATCAGTGGCACAGTTTGAAATTATATGTTTAAGTGAATATTGATCAGATTGTAAAATAATTACAATATTTTTCAGGATTCCCCCCCCCCTATTTTAATTTTAAAAAATGCTTATTTTTCTATTTTGAAAATTTTATATCAGTGCTCCTTTTTCATTGCTTTCAAATCATCTTTTAAATAGATCAGGATTTGATGTTTCTTATTATTTTAGATATTCTTAAAAAATGTTGAAGTACAGCCAGTAAATCATATAGACAGCCTTGACAGCATATCTTATCTATTAAAAAATGTTGATAAAATGATCATTTGCAAAGATGTTGAATCTCGGTAAGCCTTTTCCCCCCTTCCAGTTGTTTTTAAATATGTCTGAAAGTGTAGGATTTGTTTATTTATTATTTTTTTAATGTGAAAACAGTTATGAGGGTTTTTTTTTAATACATTTATTTCTATTTAGTAATAGGAAGTCTGATGGTTGTCTGGTTTATATGTGTAAGATGAGAAATGTCTCTGTGTAAAATGTGCAGGAAAAATAAAAATTCTGACATTGTAAATAAAGCAAAAAAAAAAAAAAAAGAATTCTTGCATTGTCAAAACAGAAAATAAAAATTGCACTAGCAAAAAAATATGATGTGCGAAAAAACCAAAGATTGTTGAAGAAGGTAATATTAGAAATAGTTTTATTCTTATATTCAATATTATAAAAGCTTGTCATAACAATTTTTATTTCTGTAGGTATCATCATTAAAAAAAGAGGTTCAGCAAGCAATGTTACAGTGCTCCACAAAGAAAGAGGAGATACTGCAGTCAGAAATAAGTGCGCTGCCATCCAACAACAAGCTGCCATTAAGACTTGCTTTGCTGCAACCAAAGTAAAAAACAAAAGATCCATGCGGTATTCCCAGGAGTGGATTTATGAGTGCTTGCTTCTTCGCATAAAAAGCAAAAAAGCATATGAACATGTACGCCAACACAACATTTTGGCATTAAGTATATTTTAACATGAATAAACTTAATTTGTGGATATTATGGCATGTAGTCAAAGATGTTCACAAATCTTCAGGAATTGGTCTTATCTTAAGCATGTTTTGAGCATTTAGATCTTATAAAAATTTATAATGACTAAGCTCTCTTAGTGGCAATAATATAAACACTTTTGTGTTGAAACCTGTAGTGACAAATAAATTTCCTACTTCAATATTAAGAATTTTTTTTCCTGAAAAATATTCACAAAAATAATAATAGTAAATAAAATAAAATGTATAATTCTTAAACGCTTTGTGGGAAATAAAGTTCATTATTTTTAAAAGTAATATTGGAAAAATGTTCTCAAAGTACTCAAGCCACAAACAAATTAACAGCATTGTATTTTTGTTACTTGTGCTATTACCATGAAATATAAGAAAACAAAACTTTTCAATTTTTTAACCTCTTTAAATAATATAACAGGAATAGTGAAATTATAAAAATAATAAACTAAAACTATCAACTTCTCTTAGTGTCACAAAACACTTGGGTGGTGAGATGTAATGAAGTACTAAAAGAAAAAAAAATATTTATTAATCTTAAAAATGCAGTTTAAATAGTTACAAAAACCTTGAGGATTACCACAAAAACTATTTAAATATGTATACATAACTTTTATTATTTATTTTTAAAAGCGTTATTATGTTTTTCAATTTCTAAATATGAATAAATAATTAATAACATGAAAACATTGACTTCTAATACATGCAATAAGCTTTTATGAGATTGTTTGTAACTTTTGCCGCTAGATGGCAGCATCAGAATAATATCCTACTGAATCCATCCTACGGCCATCTTCAACTGAAGCTGGGCTAGTTTGATAACATGGCGTTTGTTCTCCTTATCTGTACCTCCGTGTTGTTTACAAAGAGTGTCGTAAAACTATTTTATAAAATTTTACCATGTTTCTAAGTTTACTTCTCTAAGATTCAATAAAAACGATTTTTAAATTCTTATTCTTGATATTCACTAAGAAAGTAATTCATTATCAGTCTATTGTATTGAGATGACGAATAAATACTGATTATTTTGAAATTTTTAATCATCTTGCATTTAATATGTTTATTTAAAAATTGAATTAGCCCCTTTTTTGTCTGTGTTTGTCATCTAACGTAGTGTTAAGCTTTATCTTACATCTTACGACTAAATACTTCTAAAATTTATTGCTTATCCTCTTTAATGCGCTTTATTTCTCGATAAACGACATGGAAAGTAAAATAGTTGTTGAATTTTTCACTGGAGAGAAACCGTTAGAATTTTTTTCTGAAAATTATTACATTATTGAAAATATAGTGATAGAATGTTGTAAATACTTAAATATTGGGCCACTTGCGCGCCATTTATTTGGCCTTTGGTGTCCTTCAGATGAGCTGTGGTTACCCCCAAGCATGAAAATACATTTAAAAAGTAACAAGACTTGGATATTGCGTCTGAAGGTCCGCTTCAAAGTACCCAGTATTAAACGTTTAGTTGTAAGTATAAATTATCTGTGACAAAACACAGTGGCGGCTCGTGGGATACAGCAAGTACAGCCGGGCTGCACTTGAAATTATCAACGCATACTTTAAAATAATTTATTCTACTAATTTTCCTA
The DNA here is from genome assembly GCA_038373885.1 of Cheiracanthium punctorium. Taxonomy (NCBI): domain Eukaryota; kingdom Metazoa; phylum Arthropoda; class Arachnida; order Araneae; family Cheiracanthiidae; genus Cheiracanthium; species Cheiracanthium punctorium. The sequence continues at coordinate 746,693 of JAWZYV010002120.1, forward strand.
ACTTCAGATTAGAATTATGGAAATCCTACGGTAAATTAAAAAAATCTCCAAGAAAAAAACCAAACAAAAAAACAGTATTGTGGCCAGATCGCTCATTCAGAAAAAAAGCACTTTAATCTTCCCGCAATTCAATTGGGAAAATCTTTGGTTCAGCCCAGAGCGCCGATAAGAAAATTGGCAGTACCGTTGCCATGACAACGGTTATGTAAGCATTTCCTCCGGCATAGGCTATAATGGGGGTATGCAGCTAAGACTCGGCTCATCAAAGATTTTGAAAGGTCGGCAGCACTTCTGAATTCGACTCACTGATTGGCTCGAGAAGTGAGGGAGGGGGGTAAGGAGAATATATGTTCCGCAAACTCTAACAGTTCGACTTTATATTGCTGAAATTATCAAGAAGGTAAGCCTGAATAGACGTTTATGAATGGACAATTACCCATCAAAGCAGTATTGTTTTTAAGTAAGCAAGAACTGGCATTTAGAGGACATGGCGAGCGAGAAAATTCTTTAAACATAGGAAATTTTAAACAGCGTTTAAAATTATTGATATCTGAATTAAAACAACGCCTTTTTATGAGGGCATCACTGACCGATTCACAAGTTTAAAAGAAAGGAGGATTGATTTGACTTATAAAAAATAAGTACATTTTCTTCTTTTTTTTTTTTTCTTTTCTTCTCAAGTTATCGTTACAAAAGAAAATTCTAAGAAAACTTCGAATCAGACACGGATTAATGCAATTTTGAGGATAAGAGTGGCTGGTTGAAATTTATGTCCATTTTATGGAAGTAAAACAGCATCTCTTACATTTTTACTTTCCGAACATGTACCATGTAAGTATTGTAATCATGAAAAAATTCGACTTCGAGATTTTGGTGTTTTTACACGTTTTGAGGGCTTCTGAATCCATTTATGCTATTTTTACGAGATGTATGTATGTTTGTGTGTATGTGAGTGAACACGATAGCTCCTAAACGGGGCATTTGATTGAGCTCAAATTGAATATGTATGTTATGAACAACCGTCACAATAATGGTATTCATTTTGGTGTGTATAGGACTTAGTTTTTCTACAGGGCTACGACAAATATTTCTTTTACATTCTGGCCTATGAGGGGAAATTCTTGATAGTGCGCTAGCGTTTAAATGGTACCTTCGATTGAGCTGAAATTGGGTATATATGTTATAAATCACCATCTTAAGACCGGTATTGATTTTGGTGTGTATAAGACTTATAGTTTTTCTACAGGGCTACGACAAAAATTTCTTTTATATAATGGCATATGGGGAGAAATTCTTGAAAGTGAGCAAGCGTTTAAACGGTGCATTTGATTGAGTTTCAATTTGGTATATATCTTTGAATTATTCATTGATTAAAATTTATTTAAATGCTTGGTAATGATCTTAATTGTAAGTGTTCGGAAAGTCGAGTGGAGTCACTCCAGATTTTTTTTAATGTAATTTCTTTTTTTTTTTTCCTCGGTGAGGGCTTAATCCACCAGCTTTCCAATTCAATAACAAAGATTTTCCATTCCTGTCCGGGGGAAGGGGGGGGGGGGGCTCATATGCTACCGGCTGCACTAACAGTTTTGACCACGGGCCGCCACTGACAAAACAAATGTTCTTTAATTTTGCAAAGCGTTTATTTATTTATTTATTATTATTATTATTATTTTTAGAAATAAAATTACTATTCTCTTGATCTCAATGAAAAAAAACTGAGTTTTGTATTTTGACTTATTTCCATTATTTAAGGATAACCTGTATTTACTATTATATATTGACTTTTGTCCAATCATTGATTCATTTTTTTCCCCCCATTTACTTTCATTTAGGAGAAAACTGATGCCAAAACTTTCAGCTACTTTTTCCACCAAGTTCGAACTGATTTTTTAGAAGGCAAAATACCAGAGTTATTTGATAAGGATGTTCGAGAGAGTGCCTTTGGACTTGTAGCAACTGATATTATAAGATTGATGCTGGAGTTAAAATCTACTCCTGATACTATGAGATATAACAGCAGGGACTTTTTACCCCAAAATTTACAAAGAAATAAATTTTGGGATAATTTTTTGCATAAAAATCTCCAGAAAGCTGTAAACAGGGGTTGGAAATTTAGCCGACAGAATCCAGAATTTGTCAAGGTAACGAATTTTTCCATTTATTATTAAGATATGTGGAAAGATACACATGTGATTATTTTGGTAAAATCACCATGTAAACAATGCGACAGTCGCTGGAGCTTGGTGGTTACCAAGCCCCAGCGACTGTCACCAACCATTTTGCAAGATCAGCAAAGTCAAAGTATTTTAACACATTAAAATTGCACATATATTCCACTAACAAAAGCATTAAAACAAAATGCATCATCCATATTTAACCAAAAAAATATCAGCAAATTCAGTAGCAGGCAATTTAAAATGAACAAACAGTGGACCGTTTTTAACTAAAAAAACTACAGTGAATTAAGCAACTTATTTGTACAGCTAATTTAAACTGGGGGGCCAACACTGGCCCGTTTTTAACTCAAAAAAACATCGGTAGATTAAACCACCTAGTTGTACACCTCATATAAAGTCAGTATGATTAGAATAGCACTTACAAAAACATCAAATATCAATTTAAAATTGGCATTAAAACCCTTAAACCAAGATTCATTAAAAAAAAGTACTTACCTTTATTTTTTTAATTAACCGTTCAGAAATGTCCCTAACACCCTCTGGCTTATAGTGTAAAACCAGCATGCTTTCTTTTATTTAGTTTTATATTGACACTGCATTTCTAACAAACACACACACACAAGCTGATAATGTAAAACCAACATGCTTTCTTTTATTTAGATATTCACACCATATTTCTAATACACACACACTTTCTTTTCATACAATAACATATTTCATTCCCTTCCATCCATAACATGAAACAATTTCAAATTTCCAAACTGATGATACACGTTTTTTATGGTTGTCAGTCAAAAATACCACCGGCAGGTTACTTCACTCCCTCTGTGCATCGCCCACCATGGTGCCAGAACAATCCCCAAATGAAACGTAAACACAAACAGTGCTATGTAAACAGCACCGGATATGGAATATAGGCCATTATTTTTTAAGGAGGTGCTCCTGGGGTTATCCACCATTTTAGTATTAAAATTTTAATTTTTAAAATGACTCTATTTTTATAAAAATAATATCCTAAGAGTTCCAAGCTATTTTATGTAGATTTTCCATGTTTTAGTTCTCAAAATTTTGTAACAGATTTACCCAAAACTTGGAATTTTATTACAGCAGTGACTGCAAATTTACAGATATTGTGATTATTTTTGCAGCTTTGTTAAATTCATTTTTGCTTTGCATATCAAAACATGGTCAATTTCCAAACAAATTTCAGTCAGATCATCTGTATATTGTATATTTAACTTACTCGTTGTTACTTATTTATACTTGTTAACTTTATGCATAATTTTTTTTTTTTTTAATGAAATATAAAAAAATTCTTTATGTGCATTGTGTTATTTTATGCTTTTTAATCTGTCATTGCTACAATATTGTTCAATATTTAGCCTCGCCCCTCGACATTGAAAAACAGAAATGAAAAGAAAAAAAAAAAAAAATCAATTTTTGTGAAGAAATATGTTTTGAAAAATAATTTAAAATTTTTACTGGCGTACCATGTAAAACATACATAATAGGTCAGTTGGAGCCTACAAAAGAAATTTATCAATTTATCTCAAAATTGGAAAAAAAATAGAAAATTTCAGATTTTGTTAAAAGCTGTATTACAAAATTTAGTTTTTGTAGTTACAATTGGACATTATTTGATTCATTAAGTAGTACTTTAAATAATGCTAACGTATTGTTTTTAATTACACAAAGGCAGAAAGCAGATTAGAGCAAAAATATACAAATTTGAGATTTATTTATAATACCACCAATATATCATATATATAAATGAGAGATGTAAGGAATAGTGATTTGGCAAAATACTGAATATTTGGGCAATAGCTCAGTCCGAATATCGAATATTCGCCACTTAGTTTAGGCCGAATATTAAATTTTTTAAAATTTCATTCTAACTGTAAATAAAATGTCGTTTTTCAAATTTGTAATTAAATACTAAATAGACTAATTAAAATTCATTTTATATTTGTAGATGCTTAAAAACACACAACAGTATATTATCTATAAAAAATCTTGGTCATGAAAAAATATCGTTTACAAAATTAAATACTAATCGTAGCATAATTATATTTTGAGATACTCATAATTTAATAAATATGCTATGGTCAGTGGCATAGCCAGAAATTTTTCATGCGGGGGGGTTAAGACTACTGCAACTGACATAAATGTATACACATGTGTGGTAAGGGAGTAAAGAATATAAAATTTGTATGGCAAGAAATTCCTCATAGGGTGGGTTATCACCCCCCCCCCCCTTATCCCCTTGGCTAGGCCACTAATACATAAATACACTATTCTTTGAGTTTTACAGCCTCTGGGCAAACATATGTAGCAGCTTTTCAAAATTGTTTGTAATTAAGGATCTGAAAATATTCCTCCTTCCCCCACCCTATAAAGAAAGTACAAAACCAAGTAGTGTCACCAAAGTAGAAAAGTCTGCATTTCTGTAATATTACTAAATACAATAAATTGTTTCATTCTGCTTAAAATTCAATGACATAGGATATTTTAGAATATAAAATTGCATACTGAAGTACAGTCAACTCCGGTTATAGTGAACCTGGATCTAGGGAACTTTCGGCTATAGTGAATGCAAACCATTAGTCCCGATTCACATACAGTATATCTGTTCAACATGGGGGCACTTCGGTTTTAGGGAACTTCGGATATAGTGGATGAAATTTGATGGTCTTCAGAGGTTCAATATAACCGGAGTTGACTGTATAACTAAGCAATATTATTACTTCCTTGTACGTAGTATAAGGAAGTAATGTGATCCCGAAAAATTTTGGGGCCAAATTTCGACGAAAAAACCGATTTTGACTACCTCTAAATTTAATTTAAAATTTTTTTTTGATGCATCTCATCGTAAGCTAGCATGCATGATCATATAAATGTGTCTGCAACTCATTTTGACCAGCGGTGAGTCTATTGTGGCCAGTTTTTCCCATGCCGTCTGTACGTACGTACGTATGTATGTAACTCGCATATCTCAAAAACTTTTGATCGTAGAATGTTGAGATTTGATATTTAGGATTGTCCTATGATCTAGTTGTGCACCTCCCCTTTTGGTCACAATTGAATGGATAGTTTACGTACAAGACCGCCCAAAAGATTCGAAAGACATTACGCTCTATGGAACGAAATTCATTAAACTCGCATATCTCAAAAACTATTAGGCGTAGAATGTCGAAACTTCATATTTTGGATAATTGCAACATCTAGTTGTGCACCTCCAATTTTGGTTCCATTCGACTAGATAGTATATCTACAGGACAGTCTAAAAGATTCGAAAAACATTACGCTCTATGCGCCGAAATTCATTAAACTCGCATACCTGAAAAACTATTAGGCCTAAAATGTTGAAACTTTATATTTAGGATTGTTGTAAGATCTACTTGTGCCGCTCCCTTTCGGTTCGATTCGACTGCATGTTTTATCTACAGGGAGGCTCAAAAGATTCTAAAGACATTACGCTCTATGGGCCGAAATTCATTACAGCGTATTTTAGCGGTATTGGTCTATTTCAAACAACTCAGATGTGATATATGCTGTTAAGAGTTACAAAATGAATTTCTCCATTAAAAAAAGTGTCTTTATCATTTATAGTTCTGCTACAGGAACACTCAAAAGATTTCCAATACATTACGGTCAATGGCAAATTTAGGGGCATTCATCCATTTCAAGCACAATACCGTCCTACCATATAAGTTAGGTAATGGTCCGACCACGGTCACGTGCTTTACTCAAGAACTACGGCAAAAGTCGCCAAGCTTGGCGACTTTTGGTGTATGTGTGTGCATACGTAACTCTCAAATCTCAAAAACTATTATGAAATTTCATGTATAAGATTGTTGTAACATCTAGTTGTGCATCTCGATTTTTGGTCCAATCTACTGGAAAGTTTATTTACAGGACCACCGAAAAGAATTTTATTACTTTAATGTCTGTGGACATCTTCAATATTATACAACTGTAGACAGTCATTTTTTGGTCCATGCCCAATATCTCGCCGTCTGTCGTCGACCTTGGCGAGTTTTGCCGAAATATCGCCAAATTTGGCGATAGTCAGTCATTTGATCCATGTCCAAAGTATCGCCATTTGTCATCGTTCTTGGCCAGTTTTGACAAAATATCGCCAAATTTAGCGATAATCTGTTATTGTTTGGTCCATGCTTAAAATCTCGCCATATGTCGTCGACATTGATGAGTTTCGCCGAAACATCACCAAATTTGGTGCCAAAAATTATTTCGTATTTTGTATAACTCTAAAACTTTAACCTGTAGAATTTTGAGCTTTTGTAATCTCTGACTGTTTTCAATATCTTTTTTGACAGCAGTCGACTAGGAATTTATTTACAGGGTGATCCAAATGACTTTAAATACATTGAGGTATATGGATGCATTCAATTCATTGAAAGTCTGTGGTCAATGACTACTTTGGCTATCCCCAAAATCTCGCAAACTATCTCAAGCTTGTCAGCTTTTGGTGAAATATCGCCAAATAAAGTGTCAGAAGGAAATCTTTCAAACTGAACTCAGCTTGGCGATATCGAAATATTTGGCAAGAAATCACTAAACCTTACTATTACTGATATTTTATCTCTTTCAAACAAATAAGTTTAGAGGAAGTGCATCGAAAATACCTGTTCAGTATTTGGCTGACCCAATATTCGGCAAACAAGCCAAATACTGAATTAGTGGCTGAAAATTCGGTACATCCATAATATTAATTGTATATAGCTCTGGTAGCAATTCTTCTTCGCACATTTATTTTAAGTCTTCTTTATATGCATTGTAAGAGGTGGTTCTGGTAACAACACAGTTTGAGCAGTCAATTAAATCAAAATAATCGACTGCTTTGAAATTGAATTTTGGAACTAATGCATTCAACCCAAGTTCTTCATTTTCTTATCTCTCATACAGAGAATACACCTGACAGCTAATTCCCAGTCAGTCATTGTGCATGACTAAATTTACATGGTTCTTTTTTCACAATTTTTCAGAAGCAATCTAATAGGTCCAGAATATGCATATGCATACGTAAATGTAGTTACATATTATTGAGTTGCTCCTTAGACATCTCATTCTGGAAGTGGATGATTAAACAAAGACCTTAATCATATTCTGAACTCATTGGATTGATGACTTTGCTTCTGAATGATTGTGAAAAAAATCCAGTTGTTGAAATTTATCAAATTAACTGGCCACCTCAAGCCATTTGTTACAGTTATACACTAGCACTTCAAGTCCATTTCAGGGTATTATAATACTTGAGAAGTATGTAAAATGCTGGTTTATGCTCCAATAAAAATTAAATCAAGTTGCCAGTTTGAAATAAAAATCAAATCACATTGCCAGTTTAATACCCAACCCAGCAAACACACACAGGTTCTCTGAACGTCTATTAATGTTCAGAAAATGTCTTCTGAATGTTAATAGACATTCAGAGAACCTGTGTGTGTTTGCTGGGCAACATTTCTGGAAAATGATTTCCTTTTGCAAGACAGCTTCCAATGTTAAGCAAATTATTTTCTCAAAAATGTATATTTTGCTCATCCCAAGCACATATTATTAACATTGCTACATGATACTGGGAAAGACATCCGGGAATTAGCAGTTAGGCATATTCTAGGGGGCATAAATAATAATAAGAAAAACTTGGGTGGTGTGTGTGTTTTCAAGCTTCCTAAACTCAATTTCAAAGCAGCCAATTACACTGATTTAATTAATTGGCCAAACTGTCTTGTTACAGAACCAGCTTTTGAAATACATATAAAGGACAAAGAAATTAACATGCGAAGAGAAACTGTTTCCAGAACTCACTTTCTGATACTTCCAATGTCACATGCAACTTGTTAAACTAATATCTGAAGCAACAATGAATGTTTGTGGTGAGACGGAAAGGGATGTATAGATTCATGCCAAACTTTCAGTAAAGAAAGAACTTCAACTTTGTTTGGCAACAAAGCACAATTTTATTTCATCAGCTAAATTCAGTATGCATTGGTATTATAAATACATCTGAAATTTGTAGACGTTTGTTCTAATCTGCTTTCTGTCTGTGTGTAATTAAATACAATGTCAGTATTAATTTAGTAAAAATATATAAATGTTAAATTATGTTATAATTATAGATTTATTATTTGAAGTGCTATTAAATCAATCAAATAATGCCAATTGTAGTTTCAAAAACTAAATTTCGTTGTACAGCTTTAAAGAAAATCCAAAAATTTTCACTTTTCTCCAATTTTCAACATCGAAGGGGTGCCATAAAATATTCAGAGAAATTGATAAACATTTTTGTGGGCGCTAACTGATCTATTGTGTAACATTTTCATGGTATGCCATTAAAATTTTTGAATTATTTCTCCAAAAATATTTTTTCATCAAAATTGATCTTTTTTCTTTTATTTCTGTTTCTCAATGTCAGAGGTGGTGCAGCTAATTATTGAACAATATTGGCGAAAGATTAGCTCAATGAATGAGTTTAAACCGCAGCATTATTGAACAATATTGCTGAAAATTTTTGTGAGTTCTGACTAGTCCATTACATAACTTTTCCACACTATGCCAAAATTGATTTCGAAAAAAAAAAAAAAAAAAAACTTTTTGGCCTATTTGGCCCCACCCTACTCCTTATATATATTTATATAGAGAGAGTAAGAGGAATATAAAATTCTAATTGTAAGAAAAAATAAATTAGTTTTTTGAAAACTGAAACATTTATACTTTTTAATATAAAAATAAATACAAATTTAAGTATGTTCTTTTTAGGTAACATAAATTCTCAATTGATTATTGTTTGTAAAATTGTTTTATATAAAGTATGGTAATTTAAAAATTGGAGCATTTCTGCTTAATTAAATTTCTTAAGAACAGTAAGAAATAAAAGTTTTTATCCTGCATTCTTATACAGGGTGTTATTAAAAGAATTACCCTATTTCATAAAATCATAGCTCTTCAGATTTCAATCCATCTTGATCCAATATTGCATTGGTAGAAAGTAGTCCGTAGTTTAAATAATTGCATTCCTCACTAATATATCCAAATTTTTGCATATTGAGCACAATTTCATTGTGCTCATAAAAAAAATTAATATTCATGTAATATATAATTAATCTGAAGTGTTTATGTTAAATATTTTTTATAAAATGCACATTTCAAATTGGGTTATGCTTTTTGAAACACTTATTGTCTTTTGTTAAAAGTGTACTCTTTGTCTTTTCTTAAGATATGTACGGAAAATTACTGTAATTCAGTTCCCACCCTGCACTGCATGCTGAGATGATTATGTTCCATGTCCTTAGCTTCTCCTACTATTTCAAATATTTGATTGGTACTCTCACTTCTGTTCACTATATATAAGTATTAATTCTTGTTTTAGGAAAAATATTTACAGCAGTTAACAGAATTAGTTCCTGACTATGGGTCTGAGCATTATTCTGTTTTAGTAGATGAAGGTGGTAAAATTTATGAGGTAGCACTTGTTGTAAATCCTTATCATCCAGAATATCCAGGACTTCGCATGAAAGTAGAGAAGAGTAAAAGTGTAAGTTAAAATATTTAATGTTGACACATCAACATAGTTTTTAAAAAGTCTTGCGAAATTATTAAACATGAGTAAATTGATTATGGATTTTGTTGTACTTCAGGTTATTTATAAATTATTTTTATTAAATTAGCTACCCTAACAAATTATCTGCTTTTTTGTATTCATATAAGTAACACCACCTTAAATGCTAAACTATATGAATTTTCCATTTGTTTTTCAAGGGGGTAATATATATATATATATACATACATACAGTAGAGACAGCCAGAAATCCGCACAGCTTGGGACCATGACTGGTGTGGATTTCAAGATTTTGCGGATTTCAGGCCATAGAACATAAATCATTATGTTTTTTGTAGTAAAAAAGCAGAATACAACCACAATGAAATAAAAACACAGTCAAAAGTATTTTACTCATTATTTCGCATTAAATACAAAAGCATAGGAGAAAAACGAAAAAAAAAAAAAAATTGCATGAAGACTAGCAAAAAACACATGGTTTCAAAATTTACTTCTTTTCATTTTGAAAACATGTTCTATGATAGTTTGTTTCAAAAATAATTTTTCTACTTTCAGTTTATACAGAACTTTGCTGTTCTAAAAATTTAAGGTATTCTTCTCCTAACACTTTCATTAAATGTTTTTATTATTATTATTATATTATCCAAGTTTTCATCAACGTCATCAGAATCACATTTATCTGGATTTAAAACGCTGTTCAACAATTTCATCATTAGTAGATGACTGCAAATTTCATTATTTACATCAGAGAAGGTGTGGGGATTTCGGACACTTGCGGATTTTAGGTCGGCAGATTTTTGGTGCTCGTTGTATACTAAATTTAATAAGTGCAGATAGGAAGATTGTTTATGGGGATTATAATTTATTATTGTAGTTAACTTAGAGTGATAATTTAAACTATTTATGTTAATCCTTTAATACTTGATTTATGATGTTATTCATTATTTTATCATTATAATAAGAACCCTGTTAAGGGTAAATAGATCAGTATTTAGTTTTTCTTATTTTATTTTTTAAGTCAAAAATTTTAAATCTATTTATATATTTCACCTACTTAGTGCTGTCGTGTTTAAAATAACATGTATTTTTCTTTTTTGCACATACAGTCATGGATTCACATTTGTGCTATTGAAGATCTATGTTATATAAGTATGCGAAATGATGAAACTGTTGAAATAAGTCGCCAAAATGGTGTTCCACAAGTATGTAAAAGTCTTAATATTAAACTAATCAAGTTCTAATTACTTTAAGGCTGTTCTTCTCCCTTTTATTTTCGTATATTTTTCACATAATTATGTATATGAATATTTATCCTTTATAGGTTGACATGTTATTACACCACATTATACATATATGTACAGTGGCATACCCAGAATTTTAGTTTAGGGGGTGGGCTGAACTACAAATTCTGCTGAACTCGGTTATAGTGACCACGGTACTTGCTAAAGGGGGGTAGGGGGAAATACTTGCAAAATTCTATTATACTTAGCAAAATTAGATACCTAGTTGACAAACTTGGTAAAAAAAAAATTAACGAAAACTATAATTTACTTTCTGTTTCTGGTACTATTGTCAAAATTACACAAACCTAGTTGGCAAAAGTAAAAAGTTGGTAATATAGATAATAAAAAAATAAATAAGTCGCCAAAAACCAATATTTGATTTGGCAGTTTATTGACATCTCCCCCCCCCCAAAAAAAAAAAAGTCTTAGCAATGGTTCTGATATTGACCTCGATTATAGTTATAACTCTCTTATAACGTCAAAATTTTCTGTGCCACTTGACTTGCCCATTGAACAACATGCGCACAAGTGATGTAACTTGTTATAGTCAAATAATTATCTGATATTTTCAGTATCATTGAAACCAAGTTTAACTGTGTTTCGTACACTAACTGTAAGTATTTATTTAAAAACTAGCATTTTAATAAAATTAATTTTTTTTTTTTGAGTACTTTAGAAATAATTGAAAGAAAATTTTTAAAAAGAAAAAATGTAATTCATTAGGGACAATTTTCAGTTTTTAATGCTTTTCACTTCTAACTTTCCTCCTTTAAGGGGGACTTAGCCCCCATAGCCCCCTTCGTGGGTGTGCCTATGCATGTGTACATTTACCATGAAAAGCATTTAACATTAAAATACATATTGTAGAAGAATACTATAGTCTTAGTAAAATGCTATATAATTTCATTCATATGTTATTATATGAAACTTTATATTGTTCAGAATATTGAAATCAAAAAATATTTCTAAGCAGGGTAACCAACGATGTTTTTCATTGTATGTTGTATATGTTAGATATATCAACACAATTAAGCACAATAACTATAAGCATGGGATTCTCACTTAACATTTTATTAAACTTAGACAAAAATAATACAATCATGTTATAAACAAGTAACGTAAAAACATATACAGAAGTTAAAAAAATATGTGCATGAGCAGCGCTATAGTTAACCAGCTACAATTAGAACAGAGACTTGAGCTGAGAGATATAGAATTCAGATAAATAAGAAATTGTACCAATAAAACAAAATATTTAATACTCAACAATATATTCATGTATATATATTAATAGATATGTATGCATATATGGAGAAATTCTCTGAGGTGGCCACAAGAGTTATCACTAATATTTTTTTTCTTCTAAAGTTTGTATCTCCTGTTTTTAAAAATGATATCAGATGACCAAGCAATTATTAATAGAGGTGGCTCTAAGGAAAACCTCCTGCACCAACCCATTTCAGTTTTGGCGTGCGTAATGAGAACCATACTGTGCTCATGATAAAATGTAACTGATGTTCGACTGATTATGTTCTATATTTTCACAATTTGCAATTCATGATTAATATAGCAGAGCCCCGAATATCAGCAAGTGGATGATCCGTAGTGCAGATTATCTGGGACTGTCTCCATAAAAAAAATGTTTAATTACTAACAACAACGAAAGAAAAAAATCCAAGCCAACAGCAAGTAAAATAAAATATGCCCTACAGTGCGAAAGTTGAAAATCGCCAACCTTCAAAAAAGTATTCAAGATTCAGATGGCACATACTTAAATGTATCATACATAAATAATATTTAATATTTCGATAAAATAAATTTCGCAAAGAGCAGCCATCTAGTGGACGGATTTTGTGTTTTATCAAAATATCAAATGTTATTAATTTTGATACACTTTAGATTATGTCATCTGAATTTTTGATACTTTTGATCTAAATTTTTGATACCCCCCAACTCTCTTAAAGAAACTACAATCTACAAGTAGAATAAAGAAAAGGTATTTTGAAAGCAAGAATAAAAAATAACTGATTTTTTTTTTTTTTTTTTTAGAAAGGCGTAAGTGGACTCTTTTTGTTAACAGTACACTATTGCATTTTGTTTACTGTTCATTTTAGCGATTTAAACATTTTCATGTTATCTGCAATTTTTTTTATCCACGGCGTCCTTGCCACCCAATTCCGTGGATAATCGGGGCTTTACTGTGTTGTAATGGCATATTATAAATCAAGTGAAGCAATTAAGAAAAATGTGGTATAGTGCATGAAAAATGTAGCTACATATTTAACAAAAGGATGAGATATACCTAAAATTGAAACACTTGGCTCTTTTACTCAACTACGAAAGCCATTGTTGTTTGTTATCCTTGTAAGTCTGAAAACAGCAAAGAAAGAAAGAATGAATATGATAACTGGTGAGCTTTCTATCTATTGGGAAAAATTTTTACTCTCCAGTTTTAGAAAAACTAACAATTCTGTTAAAAGTACAGTTTAACTAATTGCTGAGAATGAAACAAATAGAAAGTAGAAAGAGGATTCATTTGTAAATGAAATTGAAAATATAATTGACTTAGCAAAAACAGATGAAAATTGACTATACCAAGAAGATGAAGAATTATTGAAGATACAAATAAAATCACAAGGTAAAATTAGTTATTAATATACACAGTTGCCCAACAATCATTGATTCATCCTTCTAAGTGATTACAAAAATCTGCTTCCCAATTCAGAACCAGCTAATGTCTCTGCCATTCTAAAGTCTTCACCGAACCAACTCTCAACTACGAATTCGTAGACGAAGTGATAAAACAATGCAATGTTTTGCAGCAGTCTTACAAGCTAGAAGCTGTAATGATAACTGTTCCAAATTGAGGTTGGCTAGATGATTTTTGATTTCTGCATGTTATTTAGAACATTTCATACTGGACAGTGTCATAATTCCTAGTGCATACTGGAAAACTGGTGCATACTCTCTAATTAAATAAAGAGGATTACTGTATCTTCACATTGCCAGATGGAATTCATGTGCTATGTTTGCCTGTATTTCATACTTTTTCATTCCTGAAGGGAGATTATCATTAGAAATACTATGAGCTTTTATCTCCACATGGCAGGAGGCCTGGTTTTTTCCCAAATCTAACACAAAGATTCACCAGAAACTGATGAATGGTATTTCCAAATTGAATTGTTCTACAGCTGCAAAATACTTGATAACTCATTGGAATGCTGATTGATCCACTGTAAATGTAACACACACAAATATTTGTGCCGAATGTAGGATGGAAAAGATGAAAGAACTGTACCAAAAATGCAAAACACATAAATATTTGAATCTGAAGTTTACTTCAGAAAATAATCTTTGACTGTGCTGAAAGTACTCGAGTTGAAACTTTCATTGTCATGAGTATGGAACATTTTTTTTTTTTTTTTTTTTTTTTTAATTAAACACAATTCTTGTCATTTTCTGATTCTGATTAAAAAAATATCTTGTTTCCTCAGGCAAAAAAATTTTTTTTGTCATAACCCTAGTGGCCACCATCATTTCTAGAAAAGTAGCTGTTTTGAGGGGTAGCCACAGAATAGCAGTGCATACATAAGAATTTTAAAGCTGGGCATATATTAAAAGTAAAATATGTACTGTTTATGCATTATGAAGTATTGAAAATTTATATGCTATTTTATTAATTCTACTTAAAATTAAAAAAAAATTTCATGTTATAGCCTACATGTGTTACTACAGTATATATGCCAGCTACTATGGATTCTTTGTAGTTTGTACGGAAATTTTTTTAAATTTGATTTACTGCATACTACAGAAAAGCGGATAATTTTTTTGAAATTTAAATATAAATTGATTTATTCTATAGCATTTTTAAAACAAATAATTATTGGATGTAATCGGAGCTGAATTTGTAATCAGTGCCGGCTAAAGAGAAAAGTTTTGAGTCTGGACTTCTCTGGAGCCTCTCTTCCAGTCTCATGCCTTACACTTTTCTCTCGTTTGTTTTCATCAGACTGCACTAAACTGTGAAGGCTCGGTAGGTAGATTCCATTCTAATAGAACATGGTGCAAGACACATGGTGCTAACAACAAAGTGCTTTTGTCAAAGTGTATTATAGTTATTAAAATAAGGTTATTTTAAAGCATTTATATTAACTGTAGTAACAAAAAGGTTTAAAATAACAGATCCTTCCCCATCCCCATTGTTAGTATGGTGCATAGGCGTAGAGTTATATGGGCCCATGGGGCTCGAGCCCCCCCCCCTAATAAATTGTGAATAGGGGCTGAGCCCACCCAATAATTTACCACTAAATACAGAAAACTAATTTATACTAACATAAAAAAAAAAGTATTTCACGCCATTTACAAACGTTTAAAAAAAAACTTTAGTTGTACTTTTAAAAATTTTCTTCTTTTGATTTCAATCATGATTTATTATTCATTGTGACACCACGTAAGACACAATGTTACTATAAGCTGCCCTCGCGAGGCTCTGGTTAATTAAAATCAGATTATGCATTGTAAAGTATGAAATGAAGAAATGTTCAGATGTGTCTAAAATGCACTATCTCATCGAAAATGTTTTTTTTTCCTCCTTTGGATTTTTTACTTTGTTTCTATTTTTAACTTATAATATGGTAGGAAGATACTCACATGGATACTTACCTTACATAGGTGTAGATTCTATGGACCCATAGAGCTCGAGCGCCTCCAATAATTTACACTTATATATAGTAAGTCATAGCTGCCAACTACTACGGAATATAATTAACCACTTTTTGTAAACAGTATATTTTAAAATTAGTTTATTGAAAATATTAACCCGCTTGCGCGCGCAGCACAAAAATTTTGCTATATTTTAAGCCGAAAAATCATCTAGAACGACTACTGCAACGACTCCTGCAACTCACATATATGTATACGGGTGTATGATAAGGGAATATACATTTGTATGGCCAGAATATACATTTAGCAAGAATATACATGAAGAGTATACATTTGTATGGCAAAAAATCCTCATGAGGGGCGTTTATGACCCCCTAACCCCCCCCCTTGGCTACGCCACTGACGTGAATATATGTGGTTGTGGGCCCCCCCCCCCCCAAATAATATTGAAAACTTTACGCTTATGGTATGGTGCTTTCCTAAAAAATTTGTTTGTGTATGAATTTTCATTGATGTAGTGTTGATGTTTTTTTTTTTTCATACAGTTCATTTTGTACGTTACATAAAACTCTCTCCAGATGCACTGTATATATTTGAAAATAAATATTTCATCTTGTTTAATGCACAGTGTCTCATCATTCCTTTTCCTTTGCATAACTTAGATTCAATTTAGGTGTTTTGTTCTAAATTTGGTGACTTTCATTGAATTTGGAGAAAGGTTTTCCATTCAAGGATTAGTGAAATTTTTAATGATATTTCTCTTTGATTTTAGAACTTTTGATGGGATTTTAGGTAGTCATTCAGTTTTTTAAAACCAAAATTATATTAAAAATTTTTAGCCAGTTTTTCATCTTAATTTAGGGACTTTTGCCAAGAAATATTTTGTAACAACTCCATGTAAAAGCTTTTAAATTTTTTTTTTAAGTTGTATGAAAACTAACCATACCTTACTGTGATTTATTAAAATATTTTTCTTAGCTAATACTTTTATTAAAATGTTGGTTTGCATATTTTTATTTCAGTATGTGAAATTCTATGGTAAGCCCCAAATGCATTCATTTGTTTCACTTCTGGATGGATATTACCGTCTGTCTGAGAAATGGACTTTCAATTTATGTAAAGACTTACCTACACCATCATTGTTATTATTAAGAGCAATGAAATGCCATGGACCAGTTGGGTATGTGATAGTTCTTTTTTAATTTTGTAATTGCTTGTTTTGGAATATATGTGTATTATAGAATTTAATGTTTTTTTTTTTTTTTTTTTTTTTTTACTTTGAAAAAGAAACATTTCTTTAACATGTATTTTGAATTCTTTAGATGGGGAAAAAAAATCTTACTATAGTGTCAATTTTTTGCCCCCCCCCCCCCCCAAAAAAAAAGAAAAATATATAGATTTTTTGTAAAGTTAGAATTAGAAAGTCTAAAAAAATAGAATACAGGATCAGTACCTTAATGAGACTTTCCTAACTAATAGGTTGTGTAGTGTTATACTTTTATTCAAATTTATCTCCAGTGTTGCCATTCTTCAAATAAGGAGTACAATATTCTGCACAGTTCAATAAATTTGTATAGACACAACAGTCATAAATAATACCTCAGAATATGTAGAATCTACCTGATTTTTGATATATTTGCATGATTATTTCTTTTTAAATCAGATAGTTTTACAAAGTGTTTGCTCATTACAAAATAAAATATGTGTTCTCAAGTGACATATGACTTCTAGTTGTTGCAGAAAAACTGCTACTTATAGTTACATTTGTGGGTTTGAATTGTATAACTTCTACTATATTTTAGATCTATCCTGCTGCTAAGGCAGTAAAAATTGATATGTCATTTCCCCCTTCCTGCACCAAGTTCAAATTTATTTATTTATTTATTTTAGATATTCCAGTAGTACATTCAAATTTTCACTTTTCTGGACAGATATATGTTCTGTCTTGTGTTTAAAAATTAAACCAACTTACTAAAAAAATAGATAATTTTTATTATGCAAATAAATAATTTATTGACTAATAAAATACTTTAAGTGCAATTTATTTATTCAAAAAATTAAACTATGTTTTAAAACAAATTTCAGCATTTTTGATGAAGTTGAATTTTTCCTTTAAATTACTTATTACTGACTTTTCTTTCCTATAGGAGAGTATTTGCTTATAAGAAACTGGAAGAAAAATGTGGCAGTGAAGTTGGAGGTTATTTACTTCGTGAAAGTGAAACTGAATATGATCAGTATTATATTGATCTTATTGTGAACTTAAATGATCAAGAAACAGAAAAAATTCATACGTTTAAAGTGTATAAAGATGAAAATGGTTTTTTCTATTTCGAAGAAGGATCTTATGGACTTCAGTCTATTTCTCAATTGCTAGCACATATTTCAAAAGAAGTTCCTGTTAATTTTTCTCGGTGTATTCCACCATCTGAATATGGTAAGGGATTACTTTTGTTATTTTATGCCTACTTTGTGAGTTTTTTAATTGATTTTTGGTGTTACTTATTCTTAACTTTTCTATTCATGTGAAAGGCAATGTTAAATGTGTATTTCTTCTCTAGACTAAAAAAGTACTGGACCAAATTACATGTGATTTTTGTAAAATGAGCTGTGCTTTCTGGAAAAGGTTTAAAGCTACTCAATCTGACCAATAGAAAGATAGCTAGGGCCCAAAACGCTCCTTTCAAATCCATGCTTAAACTTTTCTCTTGCTGCAAAAAGCAATTACACTGTTTCTCCTTACAGCCAATGTCTGCATAAAATTAAAGAATTTTGAATACGTGTGCAATTTGTCTTGGCTTTCACTTATCTTAGCCAATCAGCACTTTCCAAAATGAGTGCACCTTAGTCTCACTTTGCCAAAGAAGGTTAATGGGTTCTTGGTAGATTGCACTTGGCAAGAAGATAATTGAGTTTGAACTGTGAAACTAAAACATAAAAGAAATTATGAAATAAATTCACTGTTGTAAAGTTTATTGATGTGGTGAGATATCACTGTTGATGAATATATACATATGTATGTGTGTTTGATAATAAATTTCCTTTTTAAATGTTTTCTCTAAAAATCTCACCCCTCATTTTTTTCTTCTGTAATGTTGAAGGTTATCAAAAGGAGAGGAAGTTCAGTGCAGTCGGAAATTTGTCATTAAGTTTTCTTCACTCATTATAAAAAGTGAATCATATTTTTAACCTTAAAAGTAAATGATATCTAAAACACTATTTAAATAGTTACACTCATATAAAAGGGTCCTAACCAAATTTAGGCTGTTTTTAATGCATTTCTATGAAATAGTTGTTTTGTTTGTGTAGTCAGCAATATTATTTATTTCTCATTTGCAATGGATTTTTTTAAATATTTTGTGCTTTTTACTTTTACTTCAGATAAAACAGATCTGCTCTTGTGTAGAAAAGAAAACCATGATGGCAGTTCTATGGTTACAAGAGGAGATTGTAGTTGTGCTGCTCAGTGCATTCCCAGAGATGCTGTCATATTGTCTAAACACAGATCTGAATTATATGGTCAAATAACTGTTGTTTCTCATGGCCAACTCCGAAGGACCTGCTCTGATTATCGAGCTGTTGCTGTAAAAATGCTACGAAAAGATACCAAAGTCACTCATTTACAAGTAAAATATTTTTTTGTAAATTATTAAGTTTTCCATTACCATGTAACTCTGCTGTTTTTAAATTATGGTTGCTTTAACATTAGGAAAGACAGAAATTGATTTCTTTTGTTAATGTACACAGCTAACAATTATTTCTATTATTTTTAAAATTTGTTACTTTTGTTTAAAATTTCATTATATCATATTTGTCGGTGACATAGTCAAATTTTAAAAGTTTTTGAAAGTTTTGTAAAAATTGAATAAAAACTCATCAAGTTGTAAACAAGGAGAATATGATTTTTTTTAATTTAACATTTTTACTTTTGAATATTTTTTTACTTAATTCAGAATTGTGTACTTGTGAAATATACTCTCCGTTAGTAAGTGTTATGAGTTTAAATACATTTTTTACATTCTCAAAGCTTCAGAATATATACAAAAGAGCTTAGTTATTGCGTTAACACCACATTGTCCTATTTCCTTTGGTTTTATAATGCGTATCTTTATACACATATATGTAAAGTTTTTACTCTTACAGGAGTTTTTGTTACAATGTGATAAAGTATTATTTTGGCAACATGATGCTATTGTGTCTACTATTGGAATGGTTTTGTCAAATCCTACTGCATTAGTAATGGAATGGCTTGCCTTGGGAACTCTCGATAAATACTTATATTCATGTGAACCAAAGCCAAGACAAGTAGATTTGGTTGAAGCTGCTTATCATATTGCAAGAGCTCTGTGGTATCTGGTAAGTCTAAAAATCTTTTTTTCTTTAATTTATACTGTGCAATTGCAAATCATTCACAGTAACTTGATGCACATTTTGTAATTTTCATATTGTTAAAAGAGCTTTCGTAAAAGTAAGTTGCACAAATTTTATTGTCTTTGTGTCTCTTATGTATTTATTAGAGGTATTACATTGCAACCGTTCTAATGATTTATTTAGCTGTATATCATTCTGAACAATTAGTTTTAGAAATTGGAATTAAATTACTTTTAAATTATTTGCAGGAAGAACTCCAGTCTTTTCATGGAAAAATTAGATGCCGAAATATTTTAGTAGCTTCACATACAGATAATTCTTTTAAAGTAAAACTAGCAGATCCTGGCATTATTGTATACACAGATGCTGAGTAAGTTGAGAGTCAGATTTATTTATGTTAGTTTCATGTAGGTTTTATTGTTTTATTTATTGCTACATGTTTCAGTGGTCAATTTTCAAGTATTTTATACTCATGTTTTCATTAATATAAAAGAAAACATAATAAATGTGATTAGTTATTAGTTCTGAAATGTACACCTGATAGGTGAACAATGTTAACCCCTTGCTGGTTCAATTTTTTTCAAGTTGGAGGGTCAAAAAATGTCACTATTTTTTAATGCATATTTTGATATAGATATATTTTTGAAACATAATAACGCTATTCTCATATAAGATTTCCTAAATCGTGTATAGTTCTATCTTCTAGTGGGCAGAAAAGTAAATAAAAGTGTTTGAAAACAAAACGAATAATTTGGGAAAGATTACGTAAAAGATAAAATATTTCCTGCTGGCCGAGCTACACTCAGGATAATCCAGAATGGAACATTTTATCTGCCCAACCCCGGTAAGGGGTTAATTAATATTTCAGGTGGTTTTAATCTTTTTTTTTTTATGAGCATTACTAGTGTTGAGCTATAACAGCAAAAAGAAAGACATTTATCGATCAAAAGTACTAGGTCATTTCATTTCCCCATGGGTTTTCTATGCTCTTTTAGCATTATTGTTTTGGAATTTAACTATAATATAAAAATATTTGTGCTGAAATTTTCTTTTCTTACCTAATCGATTTTTAAGTAGTTTGACGAAAGAACTTCAGAGATACTTTTATTAACAAATATCAACTTACAATAGGCAACCAGTTCAGAAAAGTAAATATGAGCTTATAAGCCTGAGTCCCACTTAGTTACTAATATTATTTTTTATCTAAAAAAAATTAAGATTTTTCAAAACCTTTTGCTGAAACCTTCTATTTAAAGTTTAAGTGTCAAATGAATAGAACTATTGAATTTTATTATATTTACTCTTCTAAAATGTACACTTTTTTTTTTTCAAAAATCTAAGGAAAAATCTCATGATTTTCTTTTTTTTTTTTTTTTTTTTCTGCTGCATGTAATCCATGATATAGGTATGAATTAAGAACTCTATTCAGAGTGTAAGAGTGTATTATAAAAGTGAAAAATCTTTGTCCACATAAAAGTATTGTGGCATCATTATTCCTCTAATTATGCTTCTTTTATACAACTGCACTAGTAACATTATTTATAAACATTAATTAGCAATTCTCATTGCCACTACAGCTGTTCTAATCACATTCGTCATCATCACCGGCACAGCCAATGTCCTTGTAAAAGACATCATCTTCAGCTCCATCCTGTGATTGATATAACACTCTTAAACACATATTTCACACCTTAGAAATTTAGAATATGCCCTCAAGAGTTTTGGAATGCATGTTTTAACGCTTTGTTTCTGCTTATAAAATTCCATTTTATGACTGATGATCGCACAAACATTTTTACACATGAATGGTTATTATTATTTTTTAAAATGATTGATTAAAATCACCTTTTCACATAATGTGACTGTCAATAAAATCAGGCACTTTTTTTTTTTTTCATTCTTGCAAGTCGAAGCCCCACAAGTGGCACATAGTGCATTGTGCACTGAACTGGAAAGCGGAAAGTGCCTGGTTGAAAACCAGGTCACATCATCTGACCTAACCGTTTGGAGTTTTCTGTGGTTTTCTCCTAAACTTAGCGTAAATCCGGGTTAGGACCTCATAGAAAGACCCCCACCCCACCCACAGGCCTAGATCCCTCGTGTGGATAATTGGCCTTAGTCCCACAACTTGCAAGTCGAACAAACTAAAACATGCTCCTTCGTGATGTTTGTTTATATAGCTGACACAAGTGAAAAGCTAATCAGCAGAATGTGTGCATTTCACTTTGAATTAGAGGGGGAGAAATGAATTTTTAGATTTTCTAAAGTTATCTACACATTCTTAGGTTCCATCCATCTGATTGAAAATTCCAGAGTCACTTTCAAATTCACTATATGTCAAATTTATCGTGTAAATTATATGTAAGATGGGGGGAAAAAAGCCTTTTTTTCTTCTAAAGTACAGGGTGCACGTTATACACACGTGCATGCTATACACAGATAAATACAGTAATTTAATGTAGATGCAGTTGTTTTATTTCTGCAAGTTTGGGAACTCTGTTTTAAATCAAAATTAGATACAACCATTGAAATTTTATTGCAAACTTATGCCCATTTAAGAAATTCAATCAAATGTCTGTTTGAAAAGTGAAAGTTTATTATGTTTTATAGTCTGCAAATTTGAGTTGTTGTACCATTGTAACTTTATGTCTGAATTGCAAACTATGATAATAAAGTTATTTAACTTAATTTATTATTTTCCTATCCTGTACCATGTGAGGAAAGTATTGTAATAATAAAAAATTTAACTTTGAGATTTTGATGCATTTACACATTTTGGGGTCTTCTGAATTCATTCATGCTATTATTACAGTAATGTATGTATGTATTTATCTGGGTGAACACAATATCTCCTAAACAGTACATTCAATTGAGCTTAAATTTGGTACGAATATTATAGACTACCCTGTACTATAGACCACATGGGAATGTATTGATTTTGGATCATATAGAACATATAGTTTTTTTAACAGGACTATAAAAAAGGAAATCTTTTACTGAATGTACAGGAATTCTTGGAAGTACACTAGCATCTAAACAGTGAATTTGATTGAGTGCAAACTGGGTATCTATGCTATAGATCATGGTCACATGACCTGCAAACATTT
Source organism: Cheiracanthium punctorium (assembly GCA_038373885.1). Taxonomy (NCBI): domain Eukaryota; kingdom Metazoa; phylum Arthropoda; class Arachnida; order Araneae; family Cheiracanthiidae; genus Cheiracanthium; species Cheiracanthium punctorium. The sequence continues at coordinate 769,869 of JAWZYV010002120.1, forward strand.
TGGTGTGTGTACAGCTGATAGTTTGTTTACAGGGTTGCAAAAATGAATTCTTCATTATGGTCTATGGATGCAAATTCTTGAAAGTGGGCTAGTGTCTAAATGGGGCGTTCAAGTAAGTTCAAATTGGGTGCATGTATTATAGGTCACATGCACAGCCTGTATAGATTTTGCTATGTGTAGTACTTGAAGCTTTTGTATAGGACTGCAAAAAAGAATTTTAATGCATTATGACAAATAGATGGTAATTATTGAAAGTGCTAACATCTGAACACTGCATTCTTTTAAATTGAATCAAATTTTTCTAAACACTTGGTAAAGATCAAGTGCTCGGAAAGTTGAGTGGAGTCACTCTAGATCTTTTAATTTGTTCCTCATCAAGTATGTGTAATATCATGTTTTTTAGTTGAGAGTAAAGTATATAAATGATTTAAATGCAGCTTTAGTGGTTTTTTTTTTTTTTTTTTTTTTTTTTTTAGCTTTCAAAATTTATCTTTTAATATTAGAAAATCTAGATATGTTTTTACTGTTTTCTAGATTGAATCATGCAAAACCAGTTTGCTTTCTACCATTTTTTAATGTGTAAAATGAATTGTAAATTGTTGACTCTTTTAATGACTATTAAAAACTCAAATTTCAAATATTTTATTACTAAATTGGTTTGAATGATGTCTTGCAGTTTACCTTGGATTCCTCCCGAGCATTTCAGTGATTACTCTCAAGCTGCTAAATCAACTGCTTCTGATGTTTATGCTTTTGGAACTACACTGTGGGAGATATTTTCATATGGAGTAAAACCTTTAGGAAATCTTTCTCCGAAAGCGGTATTTTATTTATTAATTTATTTTGTTTAAATGTAGTTGTTTTTGTATTAAATTTTATGTAGAGTTTCAAGCAGTGGATTTATAATCCAGACTGTAGGTTTTTCAATATTTCTATATTTACAAAATTTTATGGTTTATTTGTTGAATCTATCCAAAAATGTATTCTACTATTTTTAATCTTCATTTAAATCTAGCTAGTTTTAATCCAAGTGTTAGGTCTGATGTGGAACACCAAAAAACTTTTAATAGCCATGAATGTTGTTTTACAAAGACAAATTTGTAACCAACACTATAGAAATGAAGTTGTCATTAAAAATAAATAAATTAAAAAAATTAAAAAACTGCAGTGGATGGAAAAGAATAGCTTAGACATATTTAATTAACATTAGATTTCTGGCAGAACTTCCAAAATTTGTATCTTATTCATACTATTTACTTTTAGCTTTGAATCTGCAGATTTACAGCTCAAAACATTTTTACACATAAAATAGCATCTCTCATTTTAGCTTCTTTGAACCCATCGCCTAGCTTTTTTCTAAAAGATACAAATAGAAACTCCCACATTTCTGTCAAAAACCTGATATTGATTTAATATATGTAGTTAAGTCATTCCTTCTCCATCAAGGCTTGGCATTGTGTGCTTATTTTGACAAGGTGTCCACAAATGACTAAAAAGGCGACTTTTGCTACTAATTTAAAGATAAGGTGACTTGGGCCACTATTTTGAATTTAAAAAAACGTCATTTTCATACTATTTTCAAGATTTTGGCTACTTATACCTTACTCCAGGTGACTAATTTGAAATTCAAATTTCGATTTTTGTCAATTCCCTTTTCATTTCAAAGGTGCAATCAGTCGTTCATAAAACATTCTAATCTGTATTTTTAATCGTACTATAAAAATAAATGTACTGTATGCTCTGTTATATAATTCACAAAGTTTTTTAATTCATCATTTTATTCATTCCTTCTTAAATGAAATTAAATGATGTATGTTTATTTCTTAACTACAAAATCATGCAAATATGCGACTATTATGGCAATTAAAATTAAGAAAATGGCCACTAAACTGGTGACTTTTTTTTATGTTGGTGAGATTACTAATGATATTATTTTTACTTCCTGACATTGTTGGACACCCCGTTTTGACAAAAACTTTTTTGAGGGTTTTCTGTATAATTATCTAATTTATATTTTGTTACTTATATATTCTGGCAGCTCAAAGATCTTGGAATCATGCTAACAGTTTATAAACATGTAGCTCAAATGTACTTAAAGAAGCCAATATCAAATAATAACCTGATATTAGGGAATGCAATCTCGCTTTTGCGGGATTACAATATCATGGCTATAATTTTCATATTTATGTATGGTATTGTTTTAATTAATAGTCTAAGAGCTAGTGGAAAGCTACCTGTATGTATTTGACCAGACCTGGATTTTTGTACATTGAGGCCCCTACACCTACCATACATGAGATGGGGAGTCACTAAGCCCAGAGTGGTGGACGCGGCGAGTGCGCATGTAAGACAGGTAACGATTTTTGGCAAATTTTAAATTCATTTGACCATGTCTGCCGTTTGGAGATTTGAAAATATATTATTATTATTATCGGAAAATAACAATGGCAGACCATTAGCACGCGGCTTACATTGTGGCAGACAGTTATGAAAGTGCTGAAAAAATAAAATTTTGAAAGTAATTGACCAGATCTGCCATTGATATATTTTCTTTATTAGGGTCTCAAAAACTTATATTCGTCACGGCAGACGTTTTCGTTGCATACACACTTCAGCAGATAACAAGACTTAGCTACTACCTGGTCAGATCTATGCAGTGGCGGCTTGTGACCTGCTTCAGTGGTGGCGCGAAAAAAATAGTGCCAATTAAAATCGCGAATATATATATATATACATATAGAACAACCTATACGCGTGTACACAGCGTAAGTATTTAAAATTTCCCAAATGACAAATGATTATCAAAATTACTGTATAACTGTTGCTATTTTTAACACGCTTTTATTAGCTTCACCTGTATGTATGCTTGTATGTTTGTAACCGACTCCTTTAGACTTGATTTTGACCCACTTTAAACGGACAGATTTAATTCAAACTTTGTACATTTATCAAGAACCGGTGACAATACAATAATCTTATAAGATTATCCTGATCAGGATCGCCAGGATTAAATAATTTCCTCATTTTTTATCCTGATTGCAATCTTAAGAAAACCCTTTCTGTGGCCGTGATCGTATAGTGGTTAGTACATTGCGTTGTGGCCGCATTAACCCAGTTTCAAATCCTGGTCACGACATTTTTTTTTTTTTTTTTTACAAAATATCGTCATCCATTACATTATGGAAGAGTACAAGAACATGTTAAGGCCATTCTTTTTAACACGCTTTTATTTGTTGATTAGAGACCTATTTTTCCTTTTTACTGAGGAAGGTAGCATTTAACTGCAGGTTGATTTTGGTGCACAGCAGGGGCGTAGCCGGAGGGGAAGGGGGCTCAGGGGGCTTCTCCCCTCCCCGAAATGGGGCCCTTTATTTGGCTTACAATTGAACTTTAGCTTTAAATTTGATACCCAACCCACCAATAAAATCCTGGCTACGCCACTGGTGCACAGTGAAAATAAATTATATCTTTGTACTTTCCAACTTAGTGCTCCGTAGTGTCTTATGAGAGATATCGAAAATTAAAAATAAATTTTAAATACATACAGTTAAAAATAACTAAAAAACACGCTTTTATAGCAAATCAAACTAAAAAGTGAAAAATAAATATATAGTTTAAAAAACCAAAAAACATGCTTTAGTGATAAATTGAACTAACTAAAAGGCGAAAAATAATTCTTAATATAGAAATAAATGAATGAACGAAAACTAATATTATTGTGAAAAAAGCGTGGGGTGCTCCATATATCAGTTCTTGAGAATATTCGATCGGTATGATTAGTACAAAAATGATACAAAAAATATAGCACAAAGCATCCCACGGTTTTTCACAATAATATTAGTTTCCGTTCATTAATTTATTTCTATATTAAGAATTATTTTTCGCCTTTTAGTTAGTTCAATTTATCACTAAAGCGTGTTTTTTGGTTTTTTAAACTATATATTTACCTAATTATGTTAAATTGAAAAGTTTACTTTATTACTAAATAAAAAGCCACATTTAATTATTTAATATTTATGTTCTTTATAGCTGCTTGTTCATAATTTTTAAATGATTTATTTATTTTAAAATCAATACCAACATATATAAAAAATACACTAAAACATCGCTTTTCGTAAATCAAGAAAACAAACCAGAAAAATATCTGACTGCACTGCAAAAATATGATCATGCAAATAAAAAATGATTTCCTCCTAAGCGGAAGATTTCGCCAATAGCTATCAATTGCCGAAATTTCCCCCATACAGTCGTCTAGATCACCATGCGAGAGCCAGAAGACAGCGCCAAATAAGCCGTTTGAAAGTCAAGTTAATTCCGTGTCAATATGGCTTTTGTGCTCAATGGCAAATATGTCAACCCGGTGAACGGAGAAAAGACGCCAAATGCAGGGCAAGCCCGCTCATGGTTTAGATAAGGGGAAAATCGTATAACTATCGCTTTTTTAAGTGCTTTTTTAATGGATAGTATTAAAATAGAGTAAAATGCGTGCATTTTTTCAATGGTTAGGGTAGTTACTTAACAGCGCCCTCTCAGGTATAAACCCTGAATTATTTGAATGCTAGTAACAATAAAAGAAAATACTATAGGCTAGAATGAGTACAATAGTGATACATAGGGGAAAAAAGAAAGATAGCTATGCATAGCAACGACAGTCTATACATAGATCTGACCAGGTAGTAGCTAAGTCTTGTTATCTGCTGAAGTGTGTACGCAACGAAAACGTCTGCCATGACGAATATAAGTTTTTGAGACCCTAATAAAGAAAATATATCAATGGTCAATTGCTTTCAAAATTTTATTTTTTTCTGCCCTTTCATAACTGTCTGCCACAATGTAAGCCGCGTGCTAATGGTCTGCCATTGTTATTTTCCGATAATAATAATAATATATTTTCAAATCTCCAAACGGCAGACATGGTCAAATGAATTTAAAATTCGCCAAAAATCGTTACCTGTCTTACATGCGCACTCGCTGCGTCCACCACTCTGGGCTTAGTGACTCCCCATCTCATGCGTGGTAGGTGTAGGGGCCTCATTGTACAAAAACCCAGGTCTGGTCAAATACATACAGGTAGCTTTTCACTAGCTCTTAGACTATAAGATAAAGTATTAAACCTGATAGTGCTTATAAACTTACTTTTTCGTACTTTTCTCTGTTAAAATTAATTTTTATTTGAATGAAATGTCAATCCCGCATGAGATTGCAGGATCTCGCGGGATTGACATTTCATTCAAATAAAAATTAATTTTAATAGAGAAAAGTGCAAAAAAGTAAGTTTATAAGCACTATCAGGTTTAATACTTTATCTTAATTCATAATTAAAACAATACCTTACATAAATATGAAAATTATAGTCATGATATTGTAATCCCGCAAAAGCGGGATTGCATTCCCTACCTGAGATGGAATAAATGTTTTAAAATGTCTTTAAATGAATAGAAGTGTAATTATTATTTCGAAATATCAAAGGTTTCTGTTTTCATCCAGAAAAAAGTGCAAACCAGCTTGGGTGAATAAAGTTATGTAAATACAAAATAAAAATGAAAAACAAAGAAGAATTTGGAGTATAGCTATTCTTAAAAACTGAAAAGAAAACCTAACTGAATGAATCCAAATAAATAAAGCAATGTGTAAACTGTCCGTTTGTCTGTCTGTGTCTCGCATAGCTCCGAAAAGGGTGATCGTAGACCTACCAAATTTTGTACGGAAATTCTCCAAGACGGGTCTCGACACATCTCAAAGCGATTTTTTCTTGCATAATACATAATAACGCTGGTAATTGCACTCGCAAGAAAACGATATTTACATCATCGTATAGAGTAGAAAATTTTCTTTTAAAAACTGTTTGTTCGGACTGTGTAACATAATTTGCAGATTTTTGGGAATTTTTCAAATAAAATTAAATTTGACGCTGACTTTCGTAAAATGTTTTTAAAACTGCTGCATCTTGAATTCTATCAGTGATAACTTTTTTATATTTCGGCAAAAGACGGAGCACACAATTTGCCCACTTTTAAAAGAAGAACGGAGGAAAAATATAAATTAGGAGAATTTTTATGAATTTTTAAGTAAAGAAGGATTTTCATTTCAGCAGCAGCTGCTCACAATTTTCGTTTTGATATCTTGCAGTTTGGTTGTCCTGGATACAGTAACAATGATTAAAATTGCCAGTTGAAAAAAATAAATAAAAACGGGGTCCCGCACCATATCTCGAAGCAATTTTTTGCGAAATTCGAATTAAAACATCTGTTGTTTATTGCCTTAATGCACCAAATACTACTGTTATTGTACAACTAAAAGTCAAAGCCCATTGTGAAGCAATTACAACGAGCGCTCTTCTGAAAATGTGAAAAAAGTTTCTCATTCCAAAGATTTCGTTTTGTGTACATAGTTATTCTTATGTCCAAGCAGACCATTTCTTTGCTTGGCTCGATTTCCTTTTATAAATACTGGATTTATTTGTGAGAAGAAAAATTAAACTGCATAATCTAGAAAAACAATTTTAAAGCCTTTATAAATAGTGCAGTCTTATCTCTTTTCTTTTTGTAAAGGGTTGCAAGAGAGGGTGACGTATTTTTAAAATAAAATAAAATGTCCATTTCATGTAGTGTCTGAGGTATTTAAGGCTAAAACGTGAACCTAAAAGACACCATGTCTGCGGAAATAAGACATTTTGAAAGTGAGAAGTTCACTGCAAACGGTCCATTTTTACTTTTTTGATACCGAATGACGCTGACATAGTTTTTTTTTTTTTTTTTTTTTGGTGTGTCATTATATTGCAAGGATCTCAGGTTATTACATATATGATGCAAATTTTAAGTCAAGAGTGAAATAATTATGCTTTTTCTAGATTCCACTTTACTGGAATTAATTCAAATTACACATGTGAGGAAATTTTTCGTTTCCTACCGTGCGAAGAACGGGCACGCAGCTAGTAATAAATGTTAAAAGTAAAGGAATATGAAATAAGAGTGATAAGGAATATAATGAGAAAAGGTTAAATAATTATATTTTGTTTTTCTCTAGAAAAACAAGAACAAAATAAGTAATGTTCTTAGAGGTTTATTTGAAGCATGTATTGAGTGTAAAAACACCATACTTACTTTTAATATTTTTAGAATGGTAGACGGTTGAAGTGTGAAGGTCCAGGTTCTGGCCCCGTTAGGTGGCTGTCGATCTAATGCTCTGGAGTTTCGGTCAGTTTTCTCCAGATGTAACGGATGCATTAGAACCCCTTAGAAAGTCCTCCGACCAAGGCACCCGCATTCTAGGCAGATACCCCTCTTGCAAATTTGCCGTAATACACACAATAACTCAACATTTTTATCTCCATATGTTGCTTTTATCTATATCAAAAGAATGTTAGTATCATTCAAAATATAGATTGTATAAAGTTGTTTTTAACTAACTTAAAAAGAAAAAAATAAATTACAGAAGATTGCATGATTGGCCCTTTTTTAATATATGTACAGTTTCTCAAAATATACTCATTCAATTGGAATAATTTAAACTGTTTTCTATTAAAGTAGATTCTGAGATGGTCTAATTTATTTTGTATGTTTCGAAGCATAAACATACTTTTTTTCAGAAAATTGGAAAACAAAAATGTTCTTAAGATTATTATTAGTGTATTCTCCTCACAGATTTTGTAATATTTTCAGTATCTTTATTGTTATTCTTTTAAGTCAGTTGAATTTTTAAAAATAAATTTGTTTTTACGTGTTAATTTTAACAGGTACAAACAAATCTGTTTCTTTGTGTTTGTTTTTAAAGGATCTTATATAGCACAAGTGGCCATAGTCAACTGACGAGCCACATGCATCTCTCAAAGATGAGTAGTGTGGTTTAAAATTAAAATATGTAAACTGAAACATCTCAATTTCAAAAAGAAGTTTTTTTCCTTTTTTTTTCTAAGTTTTTTAACTTACTGAAAAATTTAATCTAACTGAAAAACATTAAAGTTCATTTGCATGTAGATGTTTTAAGAATGTTGTCCATCTTAGTCTTCATTTACTAAAAGTTTGGTTAATGACTCGTTAGAGCAGCTCTCACTGGCTTAAGTAAATGCTGATCAGTTTAAATAGATGTCTGATAATTATTTTTATTGCTCTTAATCATTAAGTACAAATATTTACAATGCCAAGTACTAAAAACTGAAAGTCACCTGCTCTCCCTCTGTAATTTTAGGATATTTTGTTTTGGAACCAGTTTTTAAAACTCAGTAAAACAACCGTTTTATTTTATATGTGTCAATCTTCAAGTATTTTTACTTTCCGAACATGTACCATGTAAGGAAAGTATTGTAATCATGAAAAAATTTGACTTCAAGATTTTGGTGTATTTACACGTTTTGAGGTTTTGGGGTGTATAGGGCTTATAGTTTTTCTACAGGGCTATGACAAAGATTTATTTTACATTATGGCGTATGGGGGAAAATTCTTGAAAGTGCGCTAGCGTTTAAATGACGCATTTGATTGAGCTTCAATTTGGTACAGATGTTTGAATTATTCATCGATTAAAATTTATATAAATGCTTGGTAATGAGCTTAATCCTAAGTGTTCGGAAAGTCGAGTGGAGTCACTCTAGAATTTTTTAATATGGTCTTTGACATTGCATTAAAAAAAAAAAAACAATTTAAAATTAATGTTCTTGTCCAGACTATATACTTTTTTTTTTCATTTTAATTTCTATAAAAATAGGTATATTTGTAGCCTTTAGACCAATTAAGTTTGGCACCCTTGTTATATATAGCAAGCATACTTATTAACAACATTCAGTTGTTATTCCCCATTTAATATACTGTATGTGTTTAAAATTATATTTGTATTATTAACAATATTTTCATTACACTATATATATATATATATGGATGTATTTAATTTTTGAGAATAACTTCAACTAACTCTAAATTTTGTTTTTATTTTTTAGATGGAAGTATGGATCTGTATAATTTTAATCTATGTATTTTTTTTTCTTCCCCTCCAGACTAAAGAATGGTATATGAAAGGTAACTCTTTGCAGTTTCCACCTGGGTGTCACAGAGACATTGAAAAGCTAATATTAGAATGTTGGACTGTTGATCCTGATAACAGAAAGCGTCCTCAAGCTATTGTTCGTGATGTAAATCAGATTCTTTATGAAGGTAGTGAATTTTATTATTTTTGTATCTTCTAACAAATAGTCATTTAAGGAAGAGGGTGACACACTGAGACAGTTTTTACTTGTTTTATAATAATTTCTTCCCTTTAAATTAAAAATAAAAATTAAATACAGAACAATGCCAACTTTTAGCCTTCACTGTAATTCTTTTTTCTTTTTAGAATTTATCTTTATTTTATTCGCCAAAATAATAATTTTCAAAAGGAACTCAAGTTGTCACATTGCGCCCCTTTGTAAAGTACAGTGGGACAATGAGTAAGGTGCACAATACATTATTATTATTATTGTCATTAAATGCAGGTTGAGATCAACATAGAACATGTAAAAGCAGTTTTCAAATGATAAGACTTGAAAATATTTATAATGATGAAATACATTTAAAAGTTGCAAAATAGTGTTTGATGAATTGAAAATAATAAAGTAACAACAAACTAAACAGTAAAGAATTAAAAAAATATTTTCAGAAGTTCATTTTATCATGGAATAAATCAGAAGTCTACTGGAAATGATGATAGTGTCATTGTTCTTTCTGTCCCTCCACATGCACTGCTCCACTGTATTCCCCAAGAAGTATTTTTAAATCAAAGTTCCACAAAATTTATCAAAAAAAAAACATACATGATGCTATTAAGAAATTTAAGTTTCAAATTAATGCAGTGATATTTTGATTAATGGATGATATGCTGAAATCCAATAAAGTAAAACCAGCTTGATTTTTCTAACAGTAATTGTAGAAGCAAAAATGGTTGTAATTTTCATACAGGATGAATTGTAACTAGTTTCCACAAAGTTGCAGTAAAAGTTACCTAAATTACAGCATACTTTTCTAATTTTTGAGCATTTAAATTAGACAAAAAATATCTATTGGTTTCATTCTGAGCGGGAACCACTCTTTTATGCTTAAATTTACTATCACAGAGAATAAAAGGTACACAAGTAAATATGCAATCTAATTAACAGGTTCAAATTTAAACAACGCCTCTGTCCAAGATTATTTAACTTTAATAATCTATTGACTAACTGTTGAATTGTGTGCAACTTTTTAAAAAATATTAATTAGTATTTACTAATTCAAGTATTTAATTTTTTAAAATTAGTATCTAAGCCTTTTACATCTCTTTGTGATGGATATCTAAGCAAACTAAACAGAACTAAGTTGTCAATTTACTTTGTGTTTTGTGGCTTGTATAATACGGACTTTTCCTACTACACAGTGTTTATATAAGAAATGCTTGAAAGCATTTGAATGATTAGGTACCATTAAAAGTGTTTGAAAATTCTTTTATTTTATTTGAGACAGAAAGTCATCTTTACCAACTAGCAGGGTTCCCGCTAGAGTGCGAGACCGCGAGAATCTCGCATAAATTTCTTAAATCTCCCGCAAAAAATATTACAGCACGAGGTATTCTCGCGCTGCAAAATATTTGCCACCTGCACGAGATTCTCGCACGCTGTTTGAAAGTTTAAAAACGCCAGTTTACAAATACAAAAATTTGTTTTTACTCTACTACTGTCGGATAACGAGCGTGCCGCAGCCGCAATGAAGCGTTACCCCCTTCCTCTCTTGAGTTGCTGTCCAGAGATAACACGGTTAAATCATCGGAATGCAGAGGAGGAATATTAATTAATGCTATCAGCGCTGAGCTGACGTGTTGATTTTTCTCCTCCTGCTTGCCAGCTGTAAAATGTTTTGTTTCTGTATGTGTGTCCATCGTATATGAGTTTTAAGAGCATTTCATCTGTTTGTTTTTTTATATACCACCATGATTCATGGAATTATTGATAACCTGTGGCAGTTTGAAATTTGGACCCCCCCCCCCCCTTCCGTTCTAAGTTTAGTTGTCGTTCACAGTAAGAGTTAATCAATCTTTTAATATCCACTAACAATTCAAGTGCAAATTTAAGCAATCTTATTAGAATAGCTGATGGGAATATCAATTTAGAAAGTTTTCCATATGATCAAGCTGTAAATTTTTTAATGAACTGAAAAATCGGCTTTATTGAAATTGTACTATAAATAAATAAAATGATGTTAAACAATATTTATGTTCTCACTTAACTTTTAGAAATCTCACTCAAAATTTTTAGATGGGTCTGAAATCTCCCCCAATTTTTTTTTTTAATGGAAACCCTGCCAACTAGTTATTTTATTAATAAAACTAGCGGGATACCCCCATTAGCAAGCCATGACATGCAACCAGTGTTATCATATCTGCCAGTCTCAAATAATATCCAGCTTCAAATCTAAGTCTAAAAAGTAAAATGGAAGAAAAATTATTTATGAAATCGAACCTGAAATTAGACTGACATAAAACTAAAACCTCACAGTAAACGACATTCTTAGTAAAAACCCTATTCGACTTGGTTAATTTTCCCTGGCTTAGCATATCAAGTACCTTAACCCGGAGACAACTTGTGAATGTTGCTCTGGAGAAAACAACATATATCTCATGTGAAAATACAGGGAATTATATTCCAACATTATGAAGAGTCTGGCCCTGAGATTTATTTATGGTCATCAAATAATTTAGTCTAAAGGGAAACTGTCGTCTCTTAAGTTTAAAAGGCAGATTGGTGTCAAAAGGAGAAAGAGATAATCTTGGAGTAAACACACGCACCCCCTTGGTAAGGCCAGTCAAGCTCTCGGCATCTATCACGTTAGGCATCAATGTGTGAATCATCAACCGCATTCCATTACAAATCCCCAATGATGGGTTCATGTTCCTGAGCAGCATGACAACAGCCCAGACTTTTAAATGAAGTGCAAACTCACTTCCTCAAAAGTGGCATATCAGCCACTTTATTTTTCGTCAAACTAAAAAATTGGTCTTGGAAATCTTCAGTCCTTATTATTTTGCATATAAAACATTTCATTCCGGCAGATTTCCCATGCACACGATATTATAATTAAAAAAATAACCTTACAAATATAAACTAACAAAAAAAAATAATCAGTATTATTCTTTTATTTTTACTTTAAGAATTTAAAACATTTTATTCGACATAATTGCCACACACTACACTACAGGGGTTACAATTACGGAATTACAGAAAGCAATAATTAGCCTTTTTGACATGTTTTTTTTATCAATTCCTCCTAAAATAGTTCGAAATTCGAGCAGAAGATCTCCCTCTGAATTTTCCATGGACACCTTGGTTTGAAACTCAACTGTTCTGGAGGAGATAGGCCCACATACATACATAGATACATACATACACATGTTTGTTTACCTCTGGATTTTATTATATAAGATGGAGCCATTTGACTAGTAGCACTTTATTACAAAAGTATTTCTTATCAAGCTTGTTTTCACATGACACCAGTTTTGATGGTTATAGATGCTTCAATCATATTAGTTTCAGTTGTAACTTCATGAAAGGAAAGAAAACATTTTTGAATCAAATTCAAAATGTGCCATATGCTCATGAAAATTATGTGTGAATGGATTAAGCATAAAATGAAGTAAAAAGACTAATGATTAAAAAATCTTTTGAAATATTGTATATCTTATATAATAGAACTGAATATGATTATTTACGAATTGCAAATATTGATACCAAATGTACGGATGAAACAGAAGTCAGTGATGTGCCAAAAATTATTAAGGATTTAAAATCTACAATGCATTTTTATGGTATCTGCCAACGAACATTGATAAATCTATCTGGTATATTGTGCTTTAAAAGTAAATAACATGTTACACTCGTCCTTGCTTATGTTTACCTCTTTTTAATTTTGAAGCTATTGCTTATATATTCTTCTAAAGCGTGCTTCTTAAGCTTTAAATGCATAAATCATTGTCACATAAATGTTGACAACGATTTTTGCATTTAAAATGTGTTATGCACCAGAATATACTGAATATTGATATTATCCAAACTAAAAAAAGTGTAGACAACATGTATCAAGAGTGAGCTAAATTAATATTTTTAAAAATAATCACCGTGTTTGTTATCCATTAAAAAAGAGTGCAATATAATGCAAACATATAATGTCATGTACTAGTAATATTAATTGTAATATTTTTAATGTTTACTGACTTTAAATAATCACAAAAGAAAGTTTGTTTTAGTATATTTTTTATGTTAAGAAAATACAAATATTTGGTATTTAGTGTGTTTTTAAACTTATTCATTTATACAAAAGTCTATGGGCTGATATTGAGATAGTACAATAATTTTGAAAGATTTTATTTTTTTTTTAAGAATATTGCAAAACAAGTTAAAATAGTATTTAATTAAATGTGTTTACATAATTAAAAATGCAAAAGGTATACATAATTATTTTATTGATTTAGCCTATTTTTTAAAAATCAAATGGTTAGTCATTATTAGTATCTCACATACCATTATGTCTGATAATTATCCACAAAACCCAAAAAATGTTACATCCTATCAAAAATATCTGTAGTCATCTGTTATATTTTTATCTATTAATAGTTAAACTTTATTAACATGAAACTGCTTAAGATGAAATGCCGATTTACATGAAACATGTGCTTGATCCCATTAAACCTGATTTCTTTATTTTTTGCAATTCAATTTATCAGATAACAGGAAATTAGGCTGATGTGAAACAATTACTGTGGTCCTTAGGATTTTGCATTAATGAGGTTTTATCTGTATTAATAACTTTCTAATCCTATAGGATGTCTAAGACAGCCCAGCGGTTTCCAACTGATAAAGTGTGCCTCCTTTGGGGGGCGTAGCGTATTTGCAGGGGCAGGGGGGTTGAGAATAACTGCCAAAAACCAAGTGTTAATGAATGTTTAAAAAAATTATCTTAATTTATTCTTATTTTTACTCCGAAGCATATTTATTTTTGCTTAAAATGTTTATTCAAACTTTACTGATTACATTATTTTTTAGAAAGCATGACTAAATGCTCATTGTTGAAGAATAAAGAACTGTATGCTTTTTGAGAGGAATGTGAGGGAGGAAGACATCATTCCAAGTTGTTCTTTGTGGGGGAGGTCGCAATGTTAAAAGGTTGGATACTGCTGATCTAAGAGATACTTAGAATCCTCTGTATCATGTAGTACTGTAGGCACTATGTTTAAAAGACAGAGGTCACACTGATTACCGAAACTTAAATTTATATCACACATTTTACCCATTTTTTTCAAAAGTGACCCACTTTTTTTTAAGAACCCACATTTGCATCTTTGTGTTATAATTTTTTAAAGACCTGTTAAAAGGCCCAGAAAATTCAGCCAAGAGACCCAAGTAGTTAATATAGAAAATCTCTGAGCTTACAAATTCATGAAGTCAGTACAACTCTTGGAAAGGTATTTTTAATAAATATTTTTATTTCTTTTTTGCAGTGTATAATTCCAGAAGAAGTCATTCCTATGCTACTATTGATTCATCTGCCACTCCCATAATTCAAGAGGAAATTATTGTGAAACCACCGGCACTTCCTCCAAGTAGACCCCCTAAGGAGCCACCATTCAACATTCTAAGGAACGTTTTCAAATGGCAGACTCCAACCTCAAGTTATGGTTACAATTCACTTTCACAGTCAACCATAAATAACAGTGGCCAGTCTGTCTGCACTATTATTACAGACCTTGGAAGAGATTCACCAGTAATGCCAGTAAATGGATTAGATTCCATTTGTGAAAGGTATAATCTTAGTTCTTTCAAAATTAAATGTTTACTACTTTGTATGATTCTGTTCAGATGCATTATTTCAGTCTTGTATTTGGGATATAATATATTTATTGAAAGTATTATGAAATCTGGATGTTCAGTTATTCACACATTTTTTTTTTAACAGTGAAAATGACCCTCTTCCTGATACAAATAATGTCAGTTCAAGTGACCTGTCTTGGGTTATAGATAAAGAACAGCTTACTATTAAAGGCACTCTTGGACAAGTAAGTACATACTTACATACATACATTAAGTATCTGATTGGTTAAGAAGCTTTTTTAATTATCTCGTTTAAATGATTTGAAGATATTGAGTATCATGATTGCTCGTGTCTGTAGTATAGCATTGTTTGATTTCAGATATTCTTTTGATTCCACCAGGTTTACTTTAATTTATCTAAAAGAAAGTGTGCAATTTCCCAAGAAAAAATTTTCTTTGCAAATTTTATAAATCCCTTTTGATAAGTTCAAGTGGTCATAAAGCTTTTCCCATATCCCAACAATTTTATTCTTTAATTCACTTTGCTCTTCTATTTTTTTAATAAAAAAATTGTAGTTATCAAATTATTTTGTTAAAATATTTATTTATAACACAAGCTCATTTGCCTTTTGTTAAAATGTATTTTAAAATTATTATTATTATTATTTCCAAACCCCTTGGTGGTCTGCATGCTTTAATTTCTATCTTATGACAAAAAATGGAGATACTTTTCCATCCCAATTTTTTGTAATATTTAAAGAGTAGGTGTGTGTAGTGTTAGTCAAATTATTGGACTCATTTGACTAAAATCATATTTCTTAAAAGTATTTTAATGAAATTTATTTGGTTTAACAGTTGCCTTTATTTTATATTGAATGAAACTAAATAATTTCTTTAATGTCACTGTGTTTATCAAAAGATTTTGATCATCAAAAGATCATCAAAAGCTCATCTCATCAAAAGCGCTTTCCAACTAAGTAGAAAGTGTTTATGACTTCAGTTTCTCTGTCTGCCCATCTGTGCTCTATCTGCCAAAAATATGCACTAGTCTCTACAAAATTTATATATGATATTCCTGTATATTGTACCATGTATCCTTTTGAAATGATGTATAAAGTATTTCTACTTCTTTGACAGAAGAACAAAACAAAAAACAAAAAAATTTCTAATACCATAAGCCAAGGTAACTTTGTGTCAGAATTTGAGGTTTCCGTGCTGTAACATTAACATTTTTTAATACCCTCATTTTATAGTTGGTGATTTAGATTGCCCCATCCTTTCTCTATAAAACTCTATATATGTAAATCTTGTTTTGTCGACTGTTTTTTAACAATCAGTATTAAAAAATGTCACAAACTCACCCTCTACCTTTAAATGACTTTGTGAGAAGCTCATTTTGTATTAGAAATGCATTGGACAAATGAACACTCAAAGTTACATCACATACATTACATTTAAAACCATTTTCACACAGTTTTAAGTGTAAAGTTTAAGATTAAAGAGAATAAATTATATGTTTGGTTTGGGAAAAGCAAACTTGATCCATTGTGAAATATAAACTTTTTTCAACCTCTTAACCAAATCAGTCTGAATTTTTACATATTAAATTAGTTTAACTAAACAGCTTTAAAAAGTCCCCTGTTAATAAGTTTGTTTGGAGGATCAGTATGAAACAAAACTTCTGTTCGATACTAAATTGAGTCGGATTTCAAGGGCCATTTCCAGTTGTTCCCACTGTTTCTGGCAACTACTCTGTCTAGTCTCTTCTCTACTATATTTTCTGGTTGAAAACTCTCCTTCAAAGTTAACAGAATATGATCTCCTTGATTACGTTTTGTTTTTGTGGGTGATAATTTTACAATATGTTCTACATAATATATTAATGCTCAGTAATAATTACCTGACAAATGATAATCTCCTCTGTATTTTGCACTGATAAATTATGGAATCCACTTACTTCGTCATCCATCCCAATGGACTTGCCCTATGTAGTTTTTACCGCAAATTTCAGCCTCTCAACAGGACATGATTTCCTATGTAAATACTTGCATTGCATTGGTGTAGCTACTAATGATGTCTATCCCTTATGTTCGTCAGGTGAAACCACGAATTTGGTACATTTGACAACTTGCACTGTACTTAATTTTATGACTTAATCTTGACAACGATCAATGCTAAATTTTAATAGGCTGCCAGGAATCATAGCAAATACATCTAGATTGACATAGGAAAAAAAAGTAAAATTATTAATTTTTTTTTTCTTAATTGACATTAAATGTCAATTAAGAAAAGTCAGTTAAGTGACTTAAATATTATCCTTTAAACATTTAATTAATTTTTGAAAATTCTGCATTGTTTTTTAAGTATATTTAAAAATTCATTTTTTTAAATGATTGTTTTCTTTTTTCTTTTGAGATTGTTCGAACAAATAACTTTCTGGTATTTGACCTATTGAGTATTTGGTAAGAGTACATAAGTAAAATACATAATATTTATTATATCTCTGCTTAAATATTTGAAAAGCATATTCCTCTAGACATTTTGCATAGCTCTGTAGCACTTTTGTAAAAGTTGTTTTCTGTATAATATTCATGTTATTGAAAAAAAAAAAAAACTTTATACAGTAGACACCGGTTATAACATACTCTCACGAGACCTAAAAAAGTAGTATGTTATAGCCGAAGTACGTTATAAGCAGTACTGCCGGTAAGATTCAATATTACACACACAAAAAAAAAAGAAAGTGGGCTCATAATTTCATTGTAATATGTGTTTTAAACAGGTCTGATTTTTTTAAATTTAAATTAAGCAGAGAAAATTCTTTATTACTTACAATTTTTATTGAGATAAATAATTTGTCATTTTCTTTTGTTTTAAATGGGCAGATGATACTTTAAAAATACCGTTTAGGATATCCATAATAGAATTTTGCAGAGTCTCTGCATCATCAATGGGACATTCAAAAAATCGTGATCATGTTTTTGCATCATTGAATGTGTCGGGTATGCTGGGCATAGGCTCCTCTGTTTCTTCCTCACTATCATCAGAATCCTTATAGATAGGGCTTTTCAGGAGGCATTTACATGGATGAATGACCAATAAAAAACAGGGTCTTGTTCTTAGCCCTACCTAGAAGGCGAAAAAGATAAAAGTTCGCTCCCTTCCCTTCATGCACAATTCATCTCGCTAGAGAATTCGAAAATGGACAACAAGTGTTTTTGAAGGTACTGAAATTTCCGAGAACAAGGAAATAAAATTCTTAAGAAAAGCAAAATTTTATTTTGGGCTTTGGTATAAAAAGTACGTTATAGCCGGAGTACGTACTTTTGTTAAGTACGTTTTAACCGAAGTTAAGTAACATTATAAATATAGGACTTCAATCGGGACCTAGCTTCTAGGTACATTATAACCGATAGTACGTTATATCCCAGGTCCGTTATAACCGGTGCGCACTGTACAATGTAAATGATACTATCAAAAGTATTGTTTACAGAAAAAATAATTTAAATAGATTTAAAAGATCAAATACATTTTGTAATTCCCTTTAACACAAAGATTGTTTGAAGTTTATTAAATTTTAAAAATATAAATATAAATCCAGAGTTTTTGAAACTTATTTACCATTTAAACTGATGTTGCATTGCTATTCATTACTGAAATGACATTATAAAGCAATACATGCAAGAAAATTAAATTTGAATTATTAATATCTAAGATTTTCCACACCTTAATCCTTTTAAATTTACTTTTTCAATTTCCATTTTAGGGTTTTTATGGGGAGGTTTTAAAAGCTACCTTGACACATTGTAGTGGATTAACATCAGAAGAAGTTGCTGTCAAAAGAATCAAAATGAATAATCAACCCCATGAATGTTTTGCTGACTTGAAAAGGGAAATTGAAATAATGAAAAACCTGAGGCACAAAAACATTGTAGAAATCAAAGGTCTTGTGGAAGGTTTGTGTTATTTACATTAATAAAAAAGAAAGCAACAAATTGTATTAGTCAAAGTTCTAAAGTGTTATATTTTTTTCAGAGCCTGAAACAATGCTGGTTATGGAATATTTAGAACTCGGAAGCTTATTAGCATATCTACAATTGCACAAAAGCAAACTGAGTGTTTCTCACCTCCTAGAATTTGCTGTTGATGTAGCTGAAGTAATTATAATTTAGCATTCTTTACTACATGAAATCTTATTTTCTACATTATAGGTACCAATTTTGTATTGTGTTTTATAGAATAAGTTATTTTTCTTGTCAATTTTCCTTTAAAGAATTAAGATTTTTTAATTTATTTTTCAAAGCTTGCAAATCCCGATTTATTTTTGGATATTGGTTTTGTCTTTATATAATGTATAATTTATTTCATTTTCATTGTTTTGCCTGTCATCTTTTTTATTTATTTATTTTTGAGAGAGGAGGGGAGAGGGGCAAAACCACTGAACCAGTACTATTGCTGGCTAAAGATAGTCAGATTGTATGTATAATTTTGATAAAAGACTGGTGGGCAAGCTTTTTGAAAAGGAATAAAGAAAAAACTCGATGAGTCAATATACTCTAATTAGTAAAAACTTAGAGATCCCATCTCTAGCTTTTCCAGCAGGCATGTGATTTTTCCACGAATTAGCGGATTTCCGCTAATTTTAAATAGCTGATTAGCGGACTTCCGCGAAATTTAACATTATCAGAACTTCCGTGATTTTTAATCTTTTCAGATCTTCAGCGAATTTCAATCAGATTTTCTTCAATCTGGTTTTAATTAAAGTACTTTCGTATGATAAAAACAGTATCATTCTTGGTCATTCTGCGCTCTGTTTATAAATAAATGGAAACCGGCTGGCTCACCAAACTGAAGTTAGTAAGTAAGCCAATGGAAAACACGCAACTAGAAACATCAATGGGATTAATCCTATTGGCTGCCGAGCTCGTCACTTTTTAAAACGCCACATATTGTATCGTTAATTAGTGATATTAAAGCACCAGATTCTTTTGGTATTGTGTATCTGTTAATAACAGACTTATAATACAGTATAGGACCGATTATCCGGAATTGTCAGGACCGAAGGTTTTCGGGATTTTGGGTCCTTTTTCCTTTTAATTTTTCCGATTTGCAAAATACAGTACAAAGTCTCAAATCTGGAATCGTCGGGACCGCGGTGATTCCGGGGATTTTTTTCCGCTTTTCAGTGAGGAAACCAGACTTTTCACCCTCTGCGCAAACTTTAAAGCTTTTTTTTTGATCTCCTTTTACACAAGAAACAATCTCATAAATCGCACAATATTTATTTCGCAACATTATTTTTTACAAAATATCTCAGTAATTTTTGTTTGCCGCATTGATTTAGCCTTTTCTTTTAACGCCTTTTCTTTAATTAAAGTTATTGTCATTATTTCTTGCGCCGTAGCAAAACCCTGCTGCTGACATCGTTCAATGGACTAATCAGTCTATCAATAAGAATTTTTCACCACGTACCTCACTTTCACTGATTTTATATGTAAAAGCTCATTATAAAAGGATCAACTCCTACGGTGGAGGAAAAAGAAAAGAACAAAAAAAATCTGCATATTAGAGATGGCCAATGATTCGATGAGTCGAATCAGTGATTCGAATCTTGGTACTGAGTGGCTCAGTCTTTACACTCACTCTCTACTGATTCGAATCTCAAGCCCTCAACTGTGGGGAAATACATTCCAAGTTCGAAGGGAAGGAAAACTTATTTTCCCTTTGCCGTTCCCAGAGATTTTCCCTTACTCTTTCAACTCTTTACGACTCTTTTCGACTCTGAGTCGATAGATGATTTGAAACAGCAAATGAGTGGGTGTGGCTTAGTTGGTCACTGAGTTGGTGCAGCAACGAATCTTTACTGATTCAGTGTTTCGCTCTGTTTCCGTGATTGTATATGATCGTTGAGATTTGTTAGTTTTTCGAATCTTCTATCGACTCAGAGTCGAAAGGAGTCGAAAAGAGTTGAAAGGATGTTTCATTTAATTGCAGTTTTTTTTTTCGAATCTTTGGTGTTCCATTTCTTGGTTGGTGGACGGATTTAAAGTTTCATCTGTCTGTGGGTGTGGAATGGGTGGAACATCGTTTGTTTTTGGCGGGGGGCATAGGCGTTACTTCCTAAGGGCAAGAGGGGTCAATCCCCCCCCCCCCCCGAAAAAAAAATTAAGAAAATTCAAGTATCAGAGCTATTTATAATAACGATATTTTCTACAATCAGAAACATTTTGTCACCCCATCCAAATATTACATGCCAATTTACGCCAATGCTCGTGGAAGAGCGGGGGGGGTGTCTCAAAGTTGTTTAAACCTTTTTCCCTCGGGGGATCTCCCTCCTTCCAACTTGTCTGGCTGGTTTAATATTTGTTTAAAATTTTTCTGAAACATCCCTTTTCTACTTTTAACTTCAATATATGTCCCCCTGCCCCCACCCTCAAAAAAAAAAAAAAAAACCGAACGTTAAGTTTACATGGTGGTGGGTTTTCATTTGAAGGGAAATAGAATGAAATAAAGTTAGGATTGTGCTTGTCACTTTTAATGAAGGATACAGGGGCGGTATTAAGCGCTCTCACAAAAGGACTTTGTAGTAAGCAAAATAACATTTCGCTTTATTGCTGCAGATTTCGTTTAAGATATTTTTTTTACTTTGTTCGTCGTTTAAGGGGAATTATTTTCTTTTCTTTCGTAATTCAGAGAAATACAAAATAGGGTCTAAAGCAGTGGCGTAGTTAGTGTTATTGACAGTGGCGTAGCCAGCATTTTATTTCGGGGTGGGCTGGGTATCAAATTTAAAGATAAAGTTCAATTGTAAGCTAAGTAAAGGGTCCCATTTTTTGGGGGGGGAGCAGCAGCCCCTCAGTAGAACTGGGCCAAAAATCGATAAATATCGACATATCGGTTTTATTTCAACATCAAATATCCGATATTCCCATTTTCATTTCAGTGAAATCTCTAATTCGATAAAGGTCACAAATACAGGCCGGCCAGGGGCGTAGCCAGAAATTTTTCATGGGGGGAGTTATGACTACTGCAACTCATATATATGTATACGTGTGTATGATAATGTAGTGAAGAATATACATTTTGTATAGCAAAAAATTCCTCATGGGGGGTTATGACCCCCCTATCCCCCCCCCCTCCTTGGCTACGCCTCTGAGGCCGGCGATAAGAAAATCATGAGATCAATACCAGCTTGTGATGCTTTTGCTACTGCTTTCTCTCCGTTGATGACAATGCCGGATCGCGGAAAAAACAGCTCCAGGGTTTATTAGTCTAATTACCATAATTAATTAATGTATATCCCGGAAACTATCCACCGGAGCGCGTTTTTATTGATTCTCGACCCCCCATAGGCTCAACACCCCATCGATACTTAAAATTTCGAATGCTTTGACACCAAACTTAACCTTTTAATCTTACAGGCCCAGGGGGTCATACGAAGCTCCCCTATATTTTCAATTTGGGCATTTTAAACACTAGCCTCCTTCGGCGGCATCTCCAAAGCCTGGAAACCATCCCAGAGCCAATTTCTACATGTTTGCAGTCCTTTTAAGCCTCAATCATGGTTAATTAGTCTAATTACCATAATTAATTAACGTATATCTCGGAAACTATCCATCGGAGCGCGTTTTTATTGATTCTCGACCCCCCCCTTAGGAACCCCCTTCGTTGCATAAAATTTCGAATGCTTTGACACCAAACTTAACCTTTTAATCTTACAGGCCCAGGGGGTCATACGAAGCTCCCCTGTATTTTCATTTCAGGGAGAGATGCTAACTGCCTGAGAACTCAGCGGAGAAGAAACCCGATGAATGGGTGAAGGGTGTTTAAATAGTACGGCTTTCGGCGCAGAGAGAGGGAAAATTTCTTTAGCTGTTTTATTGATTCAAGATTCGAATCACTGATTCGAATCATCGAAGTAGTGAGTGAGTCGAGATTCGAATCAGTAAAATGAGTCGAACCGCCCATCTCTACTGCATATGCTCTCAAATTACGACAGATACATAGCAAAAACAAATATTTTACATCTGCGGAGCTAGTATATAAGGGAGGATGGGGAGGAAAAAAAAAAAAAAAACTTGGTCAGCTGGCTCAGTTTATTTAAATCTTAAAGTTCCAAAGCGGCAGCACGAAAAAAAAAAAAGCCCAAATAAGAGCAGAAAGGCTGATAACGGATTTTTTAATTCTAGTGAGTCATGACCTACTTTCCAGCTCGACATTCCAATGTTTCAACTATGTTATCTCATAAACAGAAACGCAATAGGTAGGAAGCACAGAACAACACTCGATTTTCTTTTTTTTTAATCATTCTCTTGTATTATTTTTTATTTTTATTATTCTTCCAACAGATTCAAACACATAAATTAAAAACTTTGTTTAAAAAATGCCTAAATAAAAATAGACCTGTATGTACGTGCGTAACAACCAGGGCTGGGGAGTAGCGCGCTACTTGTAGCGAAACAACAGTAGCCGCTACTTTTTTTTGTAGTTTGTAGTGTAGCGCGCTACTTTTTTTAAAAAGTAGTGTAGCGTGTAGCGCGCTACAAAAAAACAGTAGTTTGTAGCGAATTTTGGAAGCTACTTTTGCCGTGTCATCATTTCCGGCGATTGATCCCGTGGTGCAATTTTTCTCTCTTCTGACTCCAAGCATAACTGAAACTGATGCTTGAAAGACACCCAATCTCTCCCCCGCCCCCCCCCCTCCCAGGGGACACACGCACACGAGGGGGGGTGAGGGGGTTTGCTTTGCCTGAAGCGGAAGCCTGACATTGTGCATCTTTTTCCTTTTTATCGTTCTCAGTATTATTTGTAGAATCACCAATCTGCCATAAAGAGGACAAAAAAGGAAGGAAAGAGTGGTCCAAAGTTGAACAGAGGTTATTTTGATGGGGCCTCGAGAGTCTCATTATCACACGGGCGTGTGGGCCCGTGAGCCCCTGAAAAATAAAGGCCTCGCAAATCTCTCCATTTATTGTATATTAAATTTATATATGCTGCAATAATAATTTTTATTAAGCTAAATTTCCTTTATCTATATCATAATTGTGTAACAATAAAAAGGATTCGAGACTTATTTTCTGTTCTTCTTTCTAACACAATGATAATGGTTTTGCCTAACGACTAGATCAATAAAATAGAAATTAAAGGCGTTATTGAAAATTTATGGCCATATGTACTTATCACAAAATATCCATTAGGTAGCATTTTTTTAAATATTATGATGAAGAAAAGAAAATTTTCTGGCAGGTGGAACTCAGCGCACACATACGCTAATAATACAAATGGATTAAAAAAAATATTAAAATCAATTTTAAATGCATAGTCTTGTTCTAAATGAGTATAAATACATGGGTAATTTTTAATTTAATTTTAGAATTATTTTGAAATGTTTTATTTTTATGCTGGGAAAATAGAAAACAATCACAAATAAGTTAAAATGTCTGTAATAGTATAGGGGCCCAAAAGAACCTTTTTTTTTGCCCCGAGGCCCCTTCTATGTCTGATCAGGGTCTGCATATTTTTGACTGCTATTGCGTGTTTGCAACATAAATCAACATAAAAATGA
This sequence comes from Cheiracanthium punctorium, assembly GCA_038373885.1. NCBI lineage: Eukaryota > Metazoa > Arthropoda > Arachnida > Araneae > Cheiracanthiidae > Cheiracanthium > Cheiracanthium punctorium. The sequence continues at coordinate 794,228 of JAWZYV010002120.1, forward strand.
GTATTTTTTGCTTTCGAAAATGAATTTTACATATCTGTAAATTGTATGCTTTTGTAACATCATTAATTTTCTTTGATCTTTTTTTTTATTGCACCCATAAATACAGTGTAGTGTCCACTTGCCAGGATGATTGCCAATTATTCAGTGTCCAGTATTCCGTGAACTTCCTTTTAGGCGATATCCTTTCAAATCTGACATGATATATAGTCAGTCCTCGCAATTAGCGAGCCCCCCCCCCCCATCCTCTCACTCACCATCTACGAAAAACTACGAAGCGTGAGAAAAACTTACGGTTTTCTCACAGGAATTTTCTTGAAAGCATGGAGACCGCTTCTGGAAGAGTCACCGACATTTTTAACTTTCTCTTTGCCTCCCCCTTATGATCGATGCATTGAACAACAATTTTATTTATGCTTAGTTTTACTAAGTTTATTTATATTAAGGTTTGGTCATTTTTCGACGTTACAGTGCACTTTTTTGAGTTTGGGCACTCTTTATTATCCTTGTGTCCTGGTGGTGTGTTCAACTTCCACAAGAGTAATGACAGTTCTGCAGTATTGTAGCTTTTCAAACATTAATTAATCACGTGATCATGTTCTACAACTCGGAATGTTTTTTGTCTCTAAGAAGTGTAAAAACTGATTAGTACATTTTTCGTGGAACCTGAAACTGAAAAAAAGAAAGTAAATATGTAGAAATTGTACACAATTTTTTTTTTTTTTGACGAATTGATAACCTTATCTTTTTTGAGTTTGTTGAAAAGGGACAAAAGGTATAAGCATATGCATCCAAGATATTATTTCAGGGGCTAAAAATATTGCTGACCTCTGTTACAGTGTTCTTCGTTTGTAGTGACAGTTTTCAGATCCGGTCCTAAGGTAGAGCGAACGGTGCGACCGCACCGGGCACCATCTCTACCAAGGCTGTTCAGAATAATATAGCACTGTGGATGTCGGAAATGGTTTCATTTACCTGTTAATAATTGTTTAATAATAAATCTTTTAGTCAATGTACAGTAGTAATCAATCATGTTAATAGTGAATTTTAGTGAACTTTCTGTGAAAAAATAAATTATTAACAGGTACTCGAGGACGACTTATCAAACCCTACATTGTTACGTGATTCATAACCGTCGTATTTACCTTTACCACTCTTTAACTTTTTGCCAATGAGTTTCAGAGCACCACGCATATTTGACAGTCCGTATATTATTGAAGTTGAAAGCCTCATTTTAACACCTGAAAGCTTTTATAACTAAATGTGTGGCGTAGCTAGGTGCAAGAGCTGATCTAGGGTACGTGGAGCCTCCCTGCAAACGTAAAGAAGCCCCGTGTTATGCACCAGATAAAGTTTTCCTTAGTTTTTTAGTTCGAATATGGCGCTCCGATGCCTTGCTTACCGTGTCGGGCCGTCCCTGGCTACGGGGGAGCAAGGAAGATCAACTGTACCCGGGCGCAGCATCGGCCTAGGGGCGCTAAATGGTATATGAAAGCTACCTAGTTGCATTTTTAAAAAATAGGAGGGGGCGCAAAATCTTCAGTTGTCAGGTGGAAACGAGATTTAGTCATTTGCTGTGGGACAGAGAAACTGTTCTCTCAGCTTGTTTCCATCCCAGATTCAAACTATTCTGGATTGAGGAGGAGAGGAAGACCGAAGCCAAAAAAATGGATGGAGGAATACCTCCAAAATATGTTTCCGACAACTTCAGATATCAGTATCGAGGATCAGCCCATGGATGATGACTTTTCTGGTTTTTTTAATTTCTCTTTCGCATGCACTCGAAATAGTTACGAGGAAGAACTTACAAGGTTCTTGTCAGAGCCAATTAAACCCGTATCTTCGCTTTCTGCGTACACGTATATGAAAGAAGCCTTCAAAAAAACTAACACTGGCGTGCCGTCCAGTGCATCTGTACAAAGATAGTTTTCGATTGCATCGGACGTATTTTCTCCTCGACGATCATGTTTGGCGGATAACAATTTTGAGATCCAGCTCTTGTTAAAATTTAATAAACATGTTTTTGAATAAATTTATGTGGTTTTTATTTTATACTAGAGGCATGGCAGTCTTCCATGAATATGTTGAAATTCTGCTTTCTTTCGTTAGAATTTTAAAGTGTCTATTATATTTAAATTATTAGGTTTTTTGTGTAATAATTTTCAGAATTTAACACGAAAATATGAGAATTTCTATTAATAATTAATAGTTTGTAAAATCCTTAGAGACTTATCTCTCTCTTAGCCTTAACATAACAATATAATTCTATAAAATTCTTTTATACCTAACACAAAGAAAAAGTTGTGTTGATGATAATAACTTTTAAAATTTCTTTAACATATATAGAGGATTTTTTTAATGCAATGTTTTAAATAGATATATCATGAATTTAATTAGTAATTGTTTTCATTATTTTATAATATGCATATCATATGTGATGTTTTCAATTAAAACAATTATACAATATTACATGGTTCACACGGGTCATTCGTCATAAATCACTAATTTGGTAAGTCATGAAAAAAGGCCTTTATACTCATTAATTTTGATTTGTGCTCAAGAAACTAGAATGTTTGTACAACATGAAAGGGGTCTCAAAACGGGACTTTTTCCCCCGTTCAGACATCCATTTTATTATTATATTTTTAAAAACTTTTTTAGTTCTCATGATTTTTCTCATGCTTTCAGAGCTCACTTTCCCAATTTATTTTTATCATAGAGGTATTAAAACTTAATTAGTTTCAGCAATACTTCAATAATTAGCAGTAGTTGCCAGTAGCTTCCATTTCGGGGGGAGGGGGACGATTCGGTATTTTAAACTTTATTGTTCTAAAGTTAAAAGAAATGTTTCAAAATAGCTCCTTTTTAATAATTGCTTTACATTTTCGGAGGGGGCCCGCCTCCCTCTGCTCAAATACTCGCCTGGTAGTTGTTTATTAGAGCAATAGTTTTTTCTAATTAAAGGCGAAAAGGTGCCCGGGGTCTTTCGTGCGTCCACCAAATCTGCGGCGCTCAACGCTACAAGGAAACCACCTTTTAATAAACGCGTTCTTTGGACGCGAGAGACACGCGCTGAGTTCATTAATCACGCTGGACGCGAGTAGAAAACCACGGCTTTAGATATCGATAGTTTTCTCTAATTAGGATATAAATATCCTTAAATATGAATGTAATGCAAATTGAATCTGTTAGCAAAATTTGTCTCCTAAAAGTAGCGAAAAAGTAGCGAAGTAGCGACTACATTTCAAAAGTAGTGTAGCTAACTACATTTGTCAAAAAGTAGTTGTAGTTGTAGTTAACTACATTTTTCGAAAAGTAGCGGTAGTTGTAGCGCGCTACAAAAAAAAAGTAGTTTTTCCCACCACTGGTAACAAGCCCCCCCCCCCCCCCCCCCCTCCGCACTTTTGCCGGTCAACTTCGGATTGCTTTACATTTTTAGGACCTTTTTTTTTCCCCCTATTTCATTATGATCGGGAAAAAAAAGAGACTGGCGGCCATTCCGGCTTTTGAGTACTTCCGGATTTCGGAATTCCGGATAATCGGTCCTATACTGTACTTATATACCTAATATGTAATTTTTATCATTAATTCCATATTGGGGGACCCCTGACTTAATTTAATAGGAAAGCATGATTATTTGATATCACTGTGCTAACATACATTATACCTTTTAAAATTTTCAAAAATTTTGCCCCCCCCCCCCCCTCCGGGAAACCAAAAAAATTCCAGCTAATTTCTTTCTTGGCCAATCACATCCCTGTTCCAGGTTGTGCTACTTCAAAACAAATTTTTTATCAATGTTGCTTAGTATTTAAAAAAATAAATAAATAAATAAAAAATGCTTACAGATCCATACTGTTTGTCTAATCACCTTGAAATTTTGTCCATAGAACATTATAGAGAAGACCATGGGTGACTTTAAAATTCTGCTGATGCACTTGTTCCATGAGTTTTAGCAATTTTCTTTCAGCTCCTCAAAAGCTTCCTCAATATGATACAAAAGTGAATAATGTGAGACTGAATTTTTAATGAGTTTAATGTGTTGTATTAAGTATCGCATTAAATTAATCCCGGAAGCAAAATGTACATCATGAGCAGAACAAACTCATAGACTTTGGGAGTTAAGTTGGAATGGCTTTTTGAGATCTTAAAGATTAATCTTTGTTGCTCAGCAAAAATAAATAAACTTTATGTATTCCAATGTTTTTTATTTTCCTATAAACCATGGCTATAGATAGAGAATCTTAGTTTTCCTTACAGTTTCACTTGTAAATTGCAAGTGAGATAACAACTATCCCTATGTCAAAATTTTGAATTTGCTGCTGTTTTAGACATCAAGTTGACTATGCACAAAGCGTTTTTTCGACTTATGAAAAAAAAAAATCTCCAGATATAATCCTAATGTATATTTCTTAAAATTTTGTCCTCTATTGAAATAATTGTTTTCCAGATTCTCACACTTGCTTATTTTAACTCTTTAAAAAAGGCGGGGAATAGGTTTCATAAATATATTCCATAAATAAATAAAAATTCTTAAAAGTAAGCTTAATGTTTACTGTCTTTTTTTTTTATTATTATTAATCGGCTTTTTTTTTTTTTTTAAACTTGATTTGATATTCTTTTAAGAATTTGGTTGGTTGGAAGGTATAAATAAATTGTAATATTTTTATGTTTTGATGAAAAAAAAAAAAAAGAAAGCAACTTAGCTTTTGTGAATTCACAAATATTATTATTTAGGCATAAGGAAAATAGTGAGATAAAAATTAGCATTATGTACTGCTATTATTTTAATTATCATTATTATGTTTCTTTATTCTAGGGAATGGCTTATTTAGAGCAGAAACACATTGTTCACAGAGATCTTGCAGCTAGGAACATTCTTGTAGCATCAGAAAACCATGTAAAAATAAGTGATTTTGGTTTAGCTCAATTTACAGAAGACCATTACTACAGAATGAGAACTCAAAGAAATCTTCCAATTCGATGGTTCGTGACAACTTTATAAAATAATCATAGCTTAGTTTTAGATTACCTAGATTACCATAATTTCTGGAAGGAACACCTGTTTAAAACTAAAATAGTTATTAAAAAATATTAGCTTTTTATTTTGGTGCTCTACAGAGAAAACCAGTTAGTTGTTTTCTGGGAACTTTGTAGTGCTTATCTGGTGTCTATATTTTTTCTGTTGAGTGCTGGATTCTGTTCCTATTCTCTGTCAGCACATGAATCCTTCCAAACCCATAACCTCCCCTCCCCACTCTATTGTAAATCTACTGTGATTCTTTCTGAAAACTCACTCGACTCCAACTTTGTTGGAATTACAGAATGCAATAGTGATCCAAAACATTCTTTCCCTCCTTTCCCCCCCCCTCTTTTTTTAAAAACTAACATAGTATGTTAGATTTTTTTTTTTTTTTTTAGTAAAATAGTATTACGTATATGGACTTATTTAGTGTGTAAATATAAGTACATTCAGGAACGTAAATACATTTTTTTAATTTCTTACCTAAAATTTATTTTTCTGTTATGATTTGATTTTATTAATTTCTCTTGCATGATATGCCATACATCATGCCCTTTTACATGGGATAGTGAAAAATCCCTGAAAAAGCAGAGCATAGGAAAAAACACGCAATGCATCATAGGAAAATGAAGTCATCCTTGCATTTATCTTCTTTGAACTAGGATTTTTGCTACCTCGCATTGTTTTCCTTACATAGGGGAAGCAGGGTAGAAAGCAGCAAAAGTTACTGCATTTTTGTGTGTGTGTAAATGCACTCATCATAACACAGGCAAGATTTTGCAACTCTAACATTTACAGTGTTGTCACACGTAATTTACTTTAGTGTGGCATTTATGCCGATGCAGCTTATGCTGATTAGGTATTTACTATGTTGAAATAAAAACTTAAACGAAATTCACATTCTGTAAAAATTTAAGGTACCCCTCCTGCTCCTGCGATAACACTGCTCAAAAAAAAAAAAAAAAAAAAAAAAAAAAAAACGAGCCCTGGCACCTTCCAGCTGATTCTTATGTAACATGAACTCCTGAATACGAATATGACTTCCATTTTGCCCCATCATGTACCATTTATGAGGGATCCCCACTCTCATTTTTTATCACTTTTCAGTAATTTTTCATGATGCATTTGATTAGTAGAGGGAGAAGATATTTTAACCCTTAAATTTAAAAATAAAATGTAATAAATTGTAATAGATAACATAATAAATGTAATTTAGTATATTGGATTTATTCAGAGCGGCACCATTGGCTTCAGGGTCGGTCTTCTCTCCTTCATACGGTTTTTACCAAAAATCTTTGCTGTAGGTTAGGAGTGTTTGGACGAAAAAAATGGGAGGAAGAGCTGGAGTTTTAATACATAGAAAATAATAGAAAAAATTGCACTAAAAGAAATCCAGATTCTTTATTGATTTTTTTTTTTTTTTTTAATTTAAGGTTACAAATCCTCCCCCAAATCTCCCCCTTGCTACGAATGTGCATGTTTTAGAACTTTTCTTCTCTGTAGCCCCTCAAAAGACATTTAACGGTTAAAATAATCCTTTTTCCTCTTCCAAATCAAATTCATAACTAAACAATTGCCGAATGCTGTTGAAAATGATGGGGGTGGGGGGGTCATACAGAGTAAATGGTAGGTGATACACAAAAATGGGAGTCACATTTGTAATTGCAGTGTAATTGGAGGCCTGTCTGAGGATATCTCAAATCTAGAGTGCACATGTACAGTCTGCAGAAATTTCTGATTTGAAAAACTGTCAAACGTGAATTTGCAAAAATCCTTCATGCTATATTGTATTCAGCTTTATTGTCCACGGTTTCCTGAGTGCAATCTGCAATTGCATGTGATGACAGCCGTACAGAAATTGTGCAATTCAAATAAAAGTTTTGTGTTGTCATGAATGATTGATATGATATCTTGTCTCTGAATGTAAATAACCTTTGTGCTCTCTGATTGTGATTTTGCTGGCTATTTACAAAGCTGCTCTTTATATGTGCATTGTGTGTCTTTTTTTTTTTTTTCCGATACACATGCTGTCCAACGTTCTTTAAGTTTTTGGCTTCTACTGAGCATTTTACAATGGAAAAAAGTAAGCATTGCCATTTGAAATTTTTTAGTTTCTGTACCTATAACAGTATCTGTGAATGCCACTTTATTGTCATGAATCTCGAGCTCATATCTCTGAAAACTGTACCTGAATCTCATCTCAAGCAGTTGAACAAAATGCTAGCTAAAGGTCCTTATATCAAGATATTTTTTAATGACCACCCTTCATCTACTTTACCTTATTTTCAACTTCATGGCACTAATTGATGCTTACTATGCTGTACTATTTTGAGTGGTAGATTTTTAAAAATTATTTAGATAAACTTCATTTGCAGTCCTCACTTTTTTTTTTTTTTTTTTTTAATGTGTGTTAGATTCAGGAAATGCATTGTTTCATTTTTTAGAACTATTTTTAATTAACTTGCATTTTTATTTTAACCAACTATGTCTAAGATTTCAACAAAGTAATTACAAGTTTTAATGCTTATATATTTTCTTATTGGAAGGTAAGAAACGTGATATGTATTTTTATTTTATTTACTTTTTTTTAATAAAATTACATTATATTATTTCACAGGTACGCTTTGGAAAGTATAACAGAAGGCAAGTTTTCTCATAAATCAGATGTCTGGAGTTATGGTATAACGTTGTGGGAGATGTTTTCTTATGGGGAAAATCCTGAAATACCTGGTGTCCCAGATTCTGCTCTAAATGAAGCATTGCAACAAGGGCATCGTCTTAGAATGACTCCTCACTGTCCAGCTCTGGTCTATACGTTAATGCGTTCATGCTGGGAAAAAGATTCTCATGACCGTCCCTCATTCACTGATATTATACATCGGTTACAAATATTGCATTCTGAACTATGCTCATAAAAAAGAAGATTGGCATTCTGCCAGTTTGTGTATTGAGCGTTACATATGTGTATTGAATTATTGTGATAATGTAGTTTAGAGTGTTAAACTATTGCATATTTTATCTAAGTCAAGCATAACAGTATTAAGTACAATACAAACACGAAGTAGAGTGGCGAAATCATAAGCTTATGTAACACATGGGATGTATATTTTTTATTTCATTTTGTGTATATATCATCTGTAAGGGATCAGAGAATGATTTAATATCTGTTTTGATGGAGAGTATATTTAAAATAATATTGTTCCTATTTGCTTTTAAATTAATAACTGCCTAAATCTTAAAACTTGCTGTCTGTTCTTCAAAAAAAAAATTTTGAAAGTGTTCAACAGTACATTTATTTCCATTAAAATGTTATGTAGGATTGCAAATTGTTTTATCTCAAAGCATTGCAAATCTGTACCTCAGAATCAGACTAACGTAAGTCACATCAGACTAACTTTTCAGGAGGGCATCAAAACTGTAAGCAATGAACTTTAGGTCTGGTTGCAGAATTGAATCAGTCAGCAAAAAATTATTGACATTATTAAATTTGTATATACTTAGCCCATTCATAGGTATTTCGTTTAGAATCAACGCTTTTACCTGAAAATTGATATGGACTTACATTCGACTGGTTCTGGGGTCACTGTCGGATTCAGAATTTTTTTTTTTTTTTTGGGGGGAGGGGCTAACTTTTTATAAAAGCTTATTTCACCCAATTAAAATGTACTATAAATCAAAATTTTATTCTAAATTAATGTGCATGCTTTTGGGAGGGGCTAAGTTATAAAATATGATCATTTTAGCTAATTAAAGTGTAAAATAAAACCGAATGTTACTCTTTAGCAATCTCTTTTGGGAGGCTGAAGCTCCCTATCCCCTCCTCTGGATCCACTACTGTCTGGGGTACAGGAATGTGTTTAAAATTTAAACCATTTTATATGGCTTTACAACGAGAAATTTTTATTTCTCTCACTTTTTTTTAAGGGTGTACATCAAAGCCCCTATTTCTTCTCCTAGTCTTTTTAATTGTGCTTTATATGTAAAAATAGGTTGACAAAAGTGAACAACTTGTATTATTTATTTTATAGCATTTGCTGTAATGTGAAATGAAAATATAGTAGTCGTAAAATAAGGCCATTTTTATGTAATTTTTTCTTGCAAGTCGTTCTTCTACATATATGGTGCTATACAGGAGTAAATAAAATCCTTTCACTTACTTATTTATTTAAAAATTTTATAAAATAGATACTACTGTGTATTTTGTGAACAGTTCCATGTTGTTACACAAATTTTTCTTTGCTCTTCTATTTCCTGCTTGTTTTTCATTCAATATTGCTTATGTTTAGAAAGATAAATATTTATGTATATACTTAGTTGTAAGAAAGTTGTTGCAGTAAGACTTACTAAAGTTATGTAAATTTGTTTAATGTCTATCCAGACAGTTTACTCATATTTATCTAATATTAGAGATACTGAATTTATATGTATTCTTTATTGCAAAATCCTGTGATATTTCTCATGAAAAGAGTTTCTATTTGCTAGTTTTCTGCTGTTATTATAGTTATGTTTACAGTAGATTTTTTTTTTTTTTTTAAGACTGTACTCTATACAGTATCACTTAAGAAGTTTATTGTAGTGAAGAGTTTGCTGTGTATATAAGGTTTATTATAACAGGATTTAACTGTACCTCAATACAATGATGATAATTTATCAAGTTTCTGTTAATTTAAAGTTTTTGAATTAACAGAAACTTGAATAGTGTTTCTGACCTTTAGATTTTGAAGTGTACATTTTCCCCCCTTTCTTTTAAGTGCTGTATTTATCTAAGATTTAAGTTGCATTATATTTTAATTTAAAATGTTGTTAGCTAGCTAATTTGCAATTAATACACAACTGTGTTTAAAAGCTATATTCAAGTATTTTGCTAAGCTAAGAAGTTTCCAATCACCTGAAATTTCTTTCCTTTAATATATTTTTACATATATGTTTGGACACTTTTTTTTCTTCCATATAACAAAAACTGTATTAGATCAAGATTTGGTCTAAGATTCAGCTGTGATCATCATCAAAGCATATTTTAAAATATCCCATTTATGCAATTCTTTTTTACCTCCCCACCTCCTCAGAGTTGAAAATAGCAATCAGCAACACTTTTCATGATGCTGCAAGTCCAAATGTGTGATACTTTTGCAAATTAATAACTTCATTTTTGAGTATTTTAGTACTGAAAAGTTTGCATTTGTAAAAATATGTTAACTATAAGATATTTATATATCCTGAAAAGGTAATAGGATAAATTTGTTTTGGGTATAGCCTTCTAAACTGAATACAGTGAAACCTTCATATAACGATATTGTAGGGACCTAAATAAAATATCATTATAGTGTCACTTTATTGCTGTAGACAGGTTGAACTTTTGCACTTTATTTAAGAGTTAAAGGTGTTTTCTAATTATAAAAATAAAGATAGAATATATTTCCCTAGCAGAAATAACACTTTTGTCACCAATATTTAAAACTTAAAATTACTTTGTGAAGTTCGAGTAATAAATCTATTGTATAGAAGTAAAGCTCAACTCATATACGCAATGTATTAATTACTTTCTTTCTATTTTGAGTTTACTATACTGTACTTTCTTTTATGATTCAATAAGGTGTGGAAATTTGCTATACAGTTTTACTAACAATATACACAAAAATATGTAACAGTTTATTTTTTTATAGCATTACAAAAAAAAAAAAGTAACTTTTCTAGAAATCCCAATGTTTTACACCACACCACAGATTAAAGGCTATAGCACATCAAAATCTAAGAGAAACAAGACACTTTATGTCTGAAAAAGCATACTTTTTCCACTCCATTTTGCAATCTTTGTTTTTATATCCTGGGCCAATGATAGTGTTATCCAAAATAAAAGATTGAGTTGTGCATATTTATAAAAATTTTGTTAAAGTTAAAATTATCATTATAGGCAGGTGCTTGTAAAAAGTGAATATTGTTGTAGACAGGTTCAAAATAAATTAAGTAAATAGGAATTTGTTGGGACTAAAGAAATTAGCATTACAAGCAAGTTTGTCGTTATAGACAGTATCATTATCCGCAGGTTTCACTGCATCATGATCTAGAAAGTTTTTACAATTTAAAATTGTATAGTATGTTTGTTGAAAGTAAAATCTTGTATAGATTGTTAGGCTATAGAAACAAGTCCAGAATCTCATACATTGTAACATTATATTTTGTAAATTTATGTCACATATGCATTGTAGTAGATATGTTTGTTCTTCTGTAATATTTTACTGACTATTTAAAGAAAAAGGAAAGGAATTTTTGTCAGATGATTTGTTCTTTCATTGTCATTAATTTTACAAGAAAACAAAAATCCATTGCAAAGGATTATTATTTTTTAAAAAATCAGTACATGGATTTATGCCTAAAACCAAACCTTATGTCTCAAACACACAGTGCATGTGCCCTGTTGCCCATCCAAAATAAAAAAGTAACATTAATTGACCATTATTATTTCACAACAGCTAAAGCTAACATCTTATATGGTTGTTTAAATTTTAGAATTGAATACTAAACTTGTTAAACTTTGAAATATCTTCTCATGGTCTAATTACTGTGATAGCAAGCCTGAGCTCAATGTACCCAAATTTTGGATGCACCGTAATGGTGTATTTTGAAACAATTGTGTGATTTTAGACCATAAATAGAAAAACTAATCATGTCTAGCACCTTAAAATTATGATGTCTCTTTATAAACTGTACTAAACACTGAAATAAATGATAAACCTCTGTCAATAATGAAACTTTCATAAATAAACTCTTAAAAATAAAAAGTTATAAAGAGTCATCTAGAATTTTTTCGAGTTGTTGGCACAATTAGTTTAACTTGTTGATGAAGACCATGAGGTAGATTTTGTTTCTTCAACATACTCTTTTTTACAAAAGCACAATTTCCATACTCATTTTTACAAAATTTTCGAATTTAAAAAAAGTACAATTTTCATTGTCAAGAATGTAAGAAGCTAACAAAAAATGCCATGACTTAGGCACCAAATACTTTTAACCAGGCAGATAATTGCTTTTACTTGCTACAGCCCTTATAATCCAATGCTGTTCACCTGACACTGAAAATTGTGAATTCCGCAGTTTTCTCTCTGCTTTTCTACCTATCTCAGGATGTATCCTACAGACTTCGCACAAGCCTGTGCTGTGTTTAAGGAATTGAACTGTTCAAGATGCAGCACCTGCCAGCAACCAAATATATCACTAGCGGGAGCTGCATCTTGAACAATTCTGTTCAAAAAATTTTCTGAATTTTTTAATATTTTTGGGGTGACTTTTGTTACTGCTACATGAGGGCTACTGACTTCTAGCGTAATGATTGTGTCAAGTGTAAGTATTAAGAAAGAATAAAATAAAAATTTTGTATTTGATCAGAGGTGTTTCATTTCCATAGTCTATGTACGAGCCACCACTAAAAATCATGTTTATTTCTTGCTTTTTAATTCAATTGTAATCTTTCACTTCTTTTTTTAATGCTGTACATACTTTTTTCTTATTTATTTAAAATTTTAAGACATGAGAAAAATTGCTCAAATACTTTTTTTAATGCATTAATTTAAAAGGTTGTTCTGATTTTATTTGTATTTTTATCTCAATAAAATTTAGTAATCCATATCAAGTTAATGTATGTTTCAAAAGTGTTTCAAGCCAGAATATTTGTAAACTACTTATTACAGATTTTAAGAGTAATTTGCAAAACTCTTGAATTTATTCCTGTTTTATTGTTAATGCATGTGTGTAATGTAAATTTAATAAATATTTAATGACAATTGTCTGGTTGATTTTTAAGTTTGAAACAATGACAAATAAAAGTAGCTAGAGTCTTTAACTGTCGTTTCATTTGTCTTGTTATTTAGTCCCTTTAAATAGCAATATTAGTGCATATGCATTAATTAGATGCTCATTAATATGAGTCCGGATAATTTCCCTTAACCTGTATCGAAAGGAATTATTGTTTAAAATATCTCATGTATTTGAAGGAAAATTTTACTTCTTTGGCTAATTTAAACTAAACTTTATTATTTTTTTTACAATCCCATCTTTAGCTAAAAAAATATTTGAATTTTATTCGTCAAATCTCGTGTGTGTGTGTATGAAAAGTCTTCTAATACAAGATTTTTAGTTATGCTCCTTCAGCTTTATCTTAGGAGCACTTGATTCAAAACATTTATTTCAAAATTGCTGAGAAAACTTTCCATTTCCTGTCTTAAATTTGGTATTTGCCTTCTAAAAATTTTAGGAAAATAAAGGAAAAAGTATATTTCACAAATGTTATGAAATCCTCTCAAATATCTGCAAAGTATATAAGAATAATTTTAAATCGCACTTAAAAAATAAAAATAAAAAGACTGCTATTATCTGTCTAATGAATCCAAATGAAAGTTGAAAATTTACTACTCATGTAACTGAAATTTTATTTACATGAAACCTAGTGATATTACTTGTGAAGCTTCCATCGGAATCCCACCCCCCTCCTTTTTTTTTCTCCTGAACTTTCCTGTAATCTACACTGAATGATTCTTAATATTTGTTCTTAGCACACTTATGTTTCCTATTGGTCCTTTCTGTATACCTAGTAGTTTGAACTTGAAGACTAAATTTTTCATACTCGATGTATGAAACGATTCATGAAATCGTAAACATATAACGATTCATGAAATCGATACAAGGTTGAAAAGAAAAAAAAAACAAAAACAGTATCATTAAAATCAAACAGTTGAGTATACGTAAATATTAAACTAAAAGGAGGGAGACTAGTAGTCTACTATGCATTTTTGAGTTTTCAAGTTTGTATTTATAGCAAAGTGGTGTGAAAAACATACCACATATTCAAGCTTTGCCTGCCAATTATTATTTTATCAGTTTACCACTGTATCAGTAAGTACTACAAAAAATGCTGTTTTCTTTTTCAATGGCATTCTTTGCTTTGTAAACATAAATAATTTTGTGTTGTGGATAAAACAATGTTTTGTGCTTCAAAGAATTATACATTTAGTGTTTTGGGAACTGTCATGAAACAGCATATGACATCTTATAAAAATGCTTTGTAATGGGTCTCTTATGGCACAACCCCCAAATGAAAGATGGGAGGGGGGCTATGATTTGGCTCAAATTCTAAGTTTTACTCTTCCCTCACTGAAAGAATCGTTGACAGAGGCAAGGAGATGTTGCTATATGAACATGCAATATATATAATAACATAAACAATACTGTTTTCATGCAGCTTTTCTTTCTTTCTTTTTTTTTTTTTTTTTTTTTTTTTTTTTTTTAGTAAGAAACAGCATTTGGAATAAAAACCAGCTTGGGTCTTAGGAGCTTTACCCTTCCTTCACTGAAAGTATCATTATTACTTACAAAAGTAGCTTACTCTTAAGTCAATTATAATTGTATAAAAATACTATTTTTAAACTACTCTCTTCCATGTGAGTTGGTTTCCCGGATTTCTTCCAACATAAAGAAGAAAAGCCAAAGTAATGCCTTTTCTGTAATAAATTCCCTGTCTTCAAAAGATTGATTTTCTCCATAATCTTTGCCTTCCATTATCCCTCATTAAACAAACTGATGCCTACAGTATGAGAAGAACATTACTAACCAGGTTCCTGCATGGTAATGTTCTCGATGTGTAGTGCCTGTTACCTTAATTAATGCTGCTGATTCCAAGTATCAATACATGCACTGTGCTATGACTTTTAATTCATTCTGGTCTCTCAATTCACCTGATATCAAATCAGTTCATACTATTTGAATTGATACTGGCATGTGACTAAATTAGAAGAGTTGAAGTGAGCATCTAGTGTTAAATATTTCTCAAATCACAGTAATGGGCTACAAGTCAATCATAATTTCTGTTTATGTGAATATATACTGTACTCTAATTTGGAATTAAACGTGTACAGATATAATAAGGCTTTAAAGAACAATCCAAAATGAATGTATTAATAATTTTATCCAAATAAATTTGAAAGAACAGTGATATAAATGTTATAACTAGTTAATTATTAAAAGTCTTAAGGTTATAACTATATAATTAATAAAATTCATTTTAATTTTATTATAGAGAAATTAATTTTAAAGTTTTAGATTGTATTATATAAAATGTATAATGAACCAATTTATAAACTAAAAAACTTGAAAGATTAAATCTATAAAAGAATTTACAGATTAAATTCTTTTATCATAAGAAAGAAAGCCTTTGCAAAAAATAGTGTTGTCTCGTTTTGGGGAGACAGAATTCAACAGAGGGAATTTCAGTTGTCTGTTGAATATTTATGTGTGGAAGTACTTATTACCTTTAATGTTCAAATTACATGTATTATTACATGTAAATGTTTATAGTACAAGCTGTATCTGAAGTCAATAAATATGTTTAATATTCTATCTAGCAAGGAATAATTTGCTTTGAGGGTTCATGTAGTCTCATGAAAAAGCCACCAGTTAATCTAGGAAATAAACAAAACTAAAAATTAAATATCAGTTGATTTTCTCATATAACTGATCATTTCACTTTTGACTCTTTTCTGTGTGAGATAAAAAGATCAAAAATGTTTCACATTTAAAGAGAAGGATGTTATCTTTTGAGAATTTGACAGATGAAGACACTAAACTGATCTTCTCATATCAACTATTAAACATAGAGAGTTCTTGTATTTTATATGCTTGAAAAAGCAGTGCACATTACAAAATAAAGCAAAATGTAAATGTAACACACTATAAAATAAGGATTATAGGTTTTGATTTTAAAATTTTTCAGTTAGTGAGCTCAGAAATTTAATTTTTATTATTGTGTAAACATTGATGGAGGAAAGGATAAAACATATCTGCTGTTCACACAAACTATCATTACATACTTCCACTTTCTGCTTCTATAAACTAACTTCGAGGTTGTGACTTTTTTTTTTTTAAGTCGGTAATAAACGCTTAATTGAGGAAGACTTTTACAAATTATAAATGTGTTTAGTTCTTATTAAAATCTTACTTGATATTCCCATAAAAAATAAATGAATTGTTTAATAGTTTTAAGATTCCAACTTTTGAAACTAGCCTATCTTTAGTTCAGATGCAATATAGTGTAGCAACAATGTCTTAAAATTGTATTTTTATCACCCTAAGCAACATTGATAAAATTGCTTCATTTCTTATTTGAATGATAAATAAAGCCTTTACTTTAAAAAATAAATGTGTTTTCATATTAAAAAATATATTTTGGAGTGTGAATTGTTTTTGAATTATAGTTTTATGCGACCAGGTCAAATAATACCAGATATATTTAGGAATAATGGAAACCAGTGTTATCTTACTACTGAAGTCAGGTACCTTACTAGGGAAGTGTCACAGAGCCAAGGGGCCCCTCCTGAAATATTGGGTTTTTATTAATTGAACATAGTTAATCAAGCCTTTGAGAAATTTGATCTCTTGGGCCCTTTCTGATTTTTTTTTTCTCACTACATACCTGACTAAAGTATTTATAGTAGACTCCCTCTTTACCGAATTTCCTCTTTAATCGGCCGTATTTGACCACAAAAAAAAAAAGCATTTAAAAAATACAAAATTTCAGACAATGACTGACACCAGCCTCCGTCGTATCACATGCAAATGGATTAAAAGCACTGGGAAAAGGCTTTGTGCTATGCGGAACAGCAAGCATCAGCTTACTCCATCGATGCAATGCTTTAAAAAGAAAATGATGAAACTGTGCAGTAAGTTGTTGAACGTTCAGTATTCAGCAGGAGAAAGAAAAAAAACTTGATATTTTTAAAACTTCCCTCCTAATTGTACATAAAACTTTCGTAATAAATTAAAGTATTTATTATAATTTAGTTTCATCAATTAATAATAAAAACTCAGCTGTTCGAGCCTCGTCAGGGGGAGAACCCCCTTAATTTTTTAGTTTCATTATTTCCATATTAAAACGATATTAATTGACTAAGTCATTTTATCTCTCATCTTTCGTGCATTTCGCCTGGTAACCCTATGTTGAAATTTTTATGATTTTAAACTATTTATGGAAAAATACATGTGATGCATATTCTACAGCTTACGAAATATTGTAACAATAGATTAAAGCTGTTGTGAACTAACAGTATTTAAATATATGTAAAACTCGGCTGTTCGAGCCTCGTCAGGGGGGGGGAACCCCCCTAAACCCCCTAATTTTTTTAGTTTCATTATTGCCATATTAAAACGATATTAATTGACTATGTCATTTTATCTCTCATCTTTCGTGTATTTCGCCTGGTTGAAATGCTGTTGTTGAGATTGGGTTGAGGGTTGAAATGCTGAAGTTGAAATGTTGAAATTTTTATGATTGTGAAATGTTGAGGGTTGAAATGTTGAAATTTTTATGATTGTAACCTATTTATAGAAAAATACTTGATGCATATTCTGCAGCTCACGAAATATTGTAACAATAGATTAAAACTGTTGTGAACTAATAGTATTTAAATGTATGTAAAATTATGTCGCATTTTTATGTCTTTTTTGGGATTTATTTTTCGGACATTTTTCAATAAAGGGGCTGAGAGATAAAATGACATGGTCATTAATATTTTATCGCTCTCTGCTTTAAAGAGATTTTCGCTGAACCACCTCACCCCCAGTCCAATTTAGCCGGTTAAGAGGAAGTCTACTTTGCTACAATAAATTAGTATTGTGACCCTCCTACGCGCTTAGAAACATATGTGGGTTTAAAAATCACAGAACGTAAGTAATTTTGAATTTAATATTTGAAACGCAATAAATTAAATTTATTTATCAATTTTAATAAGTTTTGAGATCAGAAATCTTAAATAAAATTTTGTCCATTCTCTCCAGCATTGCTAGAGAATTGTGCATTTTCTTTACTGTAGTAACGCTATTCAACCGTCCAAGGATTTTAAACTGGAGTATATTTTGTTACAAAAGACACTTTCTTGATCACGGCTATTGTGATATCGTGAAATCAGCGTTATTGCTGATCTAAGTAATTTTCTTCCTTGTTATGTGAGCTTCTGTTTTCTTATTCTCCAAGCTACGTTTCTAATTCTTCCCCTCCAGGAGCGGGCACCTGTCCATTATTCATTCACCACAAAGACCCGAAGTATTGACCATTTTATCATGAGGTCAAGCTGTAAGTGGCCAACGTTAACCCCTATTAAGGGACTGAGAAGTTAACACGCAAGACCAAGTCGGTAATCGAACCCTGATCTGTGGTGTAATGGAATAGTTCGTTAACCACTATATAACCAGAATAACATATTTCTAATTTTAAAAATGTAAGTGCCTGCCTGCACCATGGTGGCTTATTGGTCCTTTCCAGTTCACAGTCATTTAAAAGTGCCGCTAGGGGCCCATCAAACGGCTGTAGTCTGGATTGTATGAAGAGGAAAACGTAAGAGAATCGTATGTTTTCCTTTTACAGCATTTATTAGTTCAATATTTTTAACACTAGAAGATTTATTTTCTACAGGGTGCCCCAAAAAGGTGGTAATACTCTTTAATTCTTTATTAGAGGTAAGTGGGCAATTTAAGTTGAAAAAAATTCTCAAAATTAGGTAGAAAAATAGAATACGTTAAGAAAAAATTCTTTTCTTTAATTTTCAAAAGTTTTTTTAAATTTTTATTCTATCGCCCGTAAGTTCACTATATTTATTCTAATTTCTTTTTAAAATTCATGTGTTTGTATGTAAAAGTCGCAGCTTGCGAGCCTAAATTTTCGGGTATGTCTAATACATTTCTACATCGTCTTTTGTTCCTACGATTTATTGTTTAAAATGTCAGTAGAGTCTCATTCTTTTACGTCCCGAGTTCGTCTGGAAATCTGGACGTTAATTCTACTAAGATACTTTTTCAAATTCAAATCTTTCAAGTTGTTGACCGAACGATGTGCAATATTTCGTAAATCCCAAGAACAATTGAAGAGCTCGAAAAGGAGGCAGCTCTATCCTACGGATGTTTGGAGTTACATGTACTGTCTTGCAGGTGAAATAAATACAGGGTGCCCCAAAAAGGTGGTGACACACTTTAATTCTTTATCTACTGGAGAAATGTGAGCAATGTAAATTGAGAAAGAAAAAAAAGGTCTTCAAAATAAGGAAGAGAAAAAGACTACGTTAAGAAAAATTTTCTTTCGTTAACTTTCAAAAAGTTACATTCTTTAAATTTGTAGACCCCTGTTAGTAAAATGTGCTTCATGCTCTAATGAGATGATGTTCAAAATTTGAAAGTTATATCCTAAGTGTCAAAGATATGAAAATAAATATATGCTGACTTAAACCATTTTTCAATGGCTCTTGAAAATATAAAATCATGTCGGATGATTGCGTTTCAGGGATCGTACAGAAATTACGAAAAAAAAAAAAAAACTTTTTTGCTCTGTATCAGTAAACGTTTACATTCAAGTTCATGTATAGTCCCTCACTATCTTTGAAGATATCTCTGAGACGATTTATGATGAAAGCCTGAAAATTTGTACCTAATAAGTGTATGGGGCACATTTTGCTGATTGGGAATTTTTATGTATGAAGAATTGTATAAAAATTTTTAAAGGTAAGTTTTTGAAAATTAACGAGAGAAATTTCTTCTTAACGTAGCCATTTTTCCTACGGTATTATGTGTGTTATTTTACAAAGCTTTTTATTTATATCGTATTTTAACACCAGTTTTTTGAGTGTTTTTTGTTACTACCCTTAGTTATTCAAAAGCGTCATTTAATAAAACAGAAGTCAAGATACAGGGTGGTTATAGTTAATGTTCCACTTTAAAACGGCCAGAAAAAGAAAACTACTGGACCAAATACTATCAAACATGGTAATCGCGTAAAGGTGGTCATGGGAATTTATTACCCGTGGGAAAAAAAAAAGTATGTGCGTGTAATCTTTACTCGCGATTGAAGTATAACTTCTTTGATGTTTACAACACATATCACTGAAATGATTAAACTATAACTTAAAATAAATATTATATTATAATTTAATTACATTTATTATTCATGTACTTTATAAAGATTATATAAATGTTATATTCATATTATTCATTGGAAATAGGTACTTGAATGACATAATTTTTCATGTGTGAAATTATAGGTCTGTGGTAACTATAATGTGGAACATAAAATTTACTCTCTAAATTTGTTAATTTTCTTAAAACTACAACATCTATCGTTGTACCGAAACGCATTGCTCATTGAAGTCGAGAAGCATTCATAGCTAGATCAAATTGTTCTTTTAAAATATCAACTAACGGCTGAGATTCTTGAGACCAAAAATTAACATTAAAATCTCCATTAAAAAATCATCGGTAATTCATGATAATTACTAGAGTCCAGGAAGTGTCTATGTTGTAGTATTAGTCTTTAATTGTTTTCTTATACCATTGTTCCGTCTGGAGGTTGGGTTTGAATGGGGGGAATGTCCATAGTCTAGTATTATACTTTAACTGATGTTTTCCTCTGTTTGTGGGTTCGAATGCAGGTAGTGTACATTTTTTTTGTGTGTGTTTTTCTATCACAGTGTTTTTAAGCATTGATTTCGTCTGCTTGTAGGTTTCAAATTATTATTCTGTATCCGTGTTTTTAAACTGCAGGTTCTGTCTATTGTTTGGGATTGATTGCAGCCAGGGTCCGTTTCATTGTGCTTTTCCAAAACCATGTATATTATTCATCTAAAAATAAGGATTATCGAGAACCTCCTGTGAGGTTGGGATTACATGTTAAATATTGTGTTGGATGCACCTTCACAACGCTTATTGATTACAAAATAAAGATTGATGTCTCAAAGATACGGCACTTGACTGTTTTTCTTCCCCAACAGGTTCCGCGTACTTTTACTGGATGAAGTCGGCGAAAGCAGCAAAGCGGTCGAAAAGGTAGGTTTTTCTGTGGTTCTTCTTTTTCAGGGTCAGCGTGGAGTATGACCTACACGTCACTTCCTTTACTGAGCTAATCCAAACAGTTTGCCTACTTACGAACACACAATTAGCCAAGGTTAGCCTGACGTCTCACTAGCATCGTTCCCAATTTTCGATGATATTTTCTTATGGGAGGAATCAAGAGATCTTCAATTTGCTGATCATAGACTTATAACAATAACTTTGCAAAAATCTATACCACAATTACTTAAAAGGAGATACAAAACAAATACTCCAGCAATACATAAGTTCATAAAAACATTAAAAAGACAAAAACAACTAAAAAAATAATAAAGAAAAATTTATTAACTAAAGCAGAATTTGATGATCAATATAATAAAATAATCCAAATACTACACAAAGAACTAGATAATAATTTAAAGAAAAAAGCCCCAACAAGAAAGGTAAAAATAAATTGGTGGAATGAAGACTTAAGAATCAAAAGAAATAAACTTAATGCTCTCTACAGAAAGCATAAATGCTTAAATAATCCAATCCATACCAATCTGTATCTCCAGGCAAGGGCCCGATACAAAAAAGCAATTTTAGAGGCTAAGGCTAACGCATGGTCGGCCTTCTGTCGGGGTGCTGTCAACCCATTTGGGATACATAACAAAATAGGTTTCCAAAAATTTTTAATTTCAAACTTTGAACCATATTTAGCCATATCAGACACTACCGTTAGCTCTAAATTTGAAATACTTAAAAATATAACTGAGAAAATATTCGGACCTTCTACAAATACGATTGAAACAGAAACAAACTCAGTTACAGTAGCCTCAACTTCCCATAACTTTACACCACAAGAAATTAAAAATGCAATCTACTCATTTAGATTAAATAAGGCTCCTGGCCAAGACAATATTGATCATAGAATAATTAGAATAATACACCAAAATATTCCAAAATTTTATGATTTCTTATATAACAACTGTTTAAAATTACAATACTTTCCAGTTCCATGGAAAATAGGAGAAATAGTCTACTTTTTAAAACCATATAAGAATCCACTATCCCCGAATTCTTACAGACCAATAACATTATTGCCAATACTAGGAAAAATACTAGAAAAATTAATACTTAATAGAGTTGAACACTTATTATCATTAACAGACAAAATACATCCGAATCAACATGGTTTTGTAAGAGGGAAAAATACGGAAACAGCAATCAAACAAGTACAGGAAATCATAAACATTAATAGAAATAATCATAAATATACTGGTATAGTATCCATAGATTTTACTAAAGCATTCGACTCCCTGCCTTGGACTAAAACAAAAGACTTACTAATAGATTTAAACCTTCCAAAGGACTTAACAAACATAATAATTTCTTTTTTACATAACAGATCGGTGATAGTGGATTGGCAACATCCTGAATATTTGCATCACCTTTCAAAAGGTTGTCCACAGGGCTCGTGCTTTGGGCCCTTTCTTTGGAAGGTACTATTAAACTCATTGCTAATAGATTTTAAATTGCCAGGTGTTACTCTGGTGGCCTTTGCTGACGATCTTTTGGTGGTTGGTGAAGGTTCGTCAAGGGCAGCTTTGGAGCGAACAATAAATAATAGTTTAGATTTTATAAATACTTGGTCAAACAATAACAGTCTTACAATATCCATAGATAAGTGTACTTCTATATCAATAGGTAAACCACGACAACTAAAAAGAAGACCGTATTTTAAAATTAATAATGTCATAATACCATATGATACCAAATTTAAATATCTCGGAGTTATAATAGATAATAAACTGTCTTGGATACCTCATCTGAAATACATAAGTAATAAAATAGACAAAATACTACAACAGCTTTTTAAATTTTCCTCATCAAAAAATGGAATAAGTAAATATATATTGAAAATATGGTATAAAGCTATTCTAGAAAGATCAATAGTTTATGCTTCCACATGTTGGTATGAATCGTTAAATATACACGGAAGACGTTTGCTTCAATCAATACAACGCAAAATTCTTTTACTCATATCAAGATCATACAGGACAACCCCAACTTCAGGCCTCCAAATTTTAACAGGTATTGCACCGGTCCATTTAACTATTCTTAAAGAAATTAAATATGCATTTATTTCAAGACTAAAAACCCAAGTTACAATAAATACAACAGTACACAACTACTCTGATTATGACATTCCTATAATGAAATCATTGTTGGATCCCTTGCTTCCCCCAGCTCAATTGTTTGATAATATCCATATAGACCTTAAAATTTATACTGATGGCTCTAAAATGAAAGAAGGTTGCGGAGCGGCATACTGTGTTTTTCAAGATGATATTCTGATAAAAAGTAATCAATTTAAGCTCAACAGCGACAACTCCATTTTCCAGGCAGAATTATATGCAATATATGGATCGTTAAAATGGTTTTCAACAACGCCATATAATTCATGCTTAATCTTATCTGACAGCAACTCAAGTATTCAAATTCTACAAAATAATATAACTACAAATAAATTAGCTCATGAAATTTTAGTTCTCCTTACAAAAATACCTAAAACAGTAAGATTTAAATGGATAAAAGCACACTCTATGATTATGGGAAACGAGCTAGCAGACGGATTAGCAAAACAAGCAGCTATTTACAATAGTAATTTTATCACTAAAAACAAAAATGGTAGTCGCCTCCAAGAAATAGCAACCGTTTCACTTCCAAGCCCACTATCTTATCTAAAATACATATTAAAAAAGGACAAATTAGAAAAATGGAAAATATCATGGGACACAGAAGTTACAGGCAGGTATACTTACCAATACTTTAAAAAACCATCAGAAGATTTTCTTTTAGAACACAGGAACCTTTACCTTTTTTTTACCAATCATGGACCATTCCCAGAATATTTTTTAAAAATAAACAGAGCCTCCTCCGATCATTGTAAATGCAATATGCAAGGAAATTCATTACATTATTTCACTAATTGTAAATTATTAAAGCAATACAGAGTTTTAAAATCACCTTCACAAAGTAATGAGCAGTGGGCTGCATATGTATTAAAAAATAAAAACTTATGCAACAAAATAATAAAAGGGATTGAAGAACTACAAAATAATCAACCCAAGTATATTCATCCGATTGATATAAGACCTCATACACCAGTAAGCGATTCAGATTAAATAAATACAAGAATTTCAGTTGATAAAAACCACGTAAAAACTCTTAAATAGAACAATTTTTTTAATTATGAATTTATTAGCATTATTTCCTGACATAGAATTTTTGTTGCTGCTCTTATTTCGTTAGATTTAAAAAAATACACTTCTCATATCGAAGCCAAAATTTATTTTTCAGTATATTATTATATGTATATGTATGCTTTCAAAATTTAAAAAAAAAAAAACCTTTCTTTCTAAAGCACATTTTTGAATATTAGTTGTATTTATTTATGTTTAAATTTTTCAAAATTACTTTTTAAGTTTATCATTCTCAAGCCTATTGTTTACTTTTAGATATTTATTTACTTTTTTTAACTTTCAAAATTGTAAAAAAAAAAAAAAAAAGAACGTGTTAAATATATGTATCTATGGTCAAATGTTACTAAGAACAATATTGTGAGCAATTGTAAACCATTGTAAACTAACTGCCTTTATATTGCATAACACTGATGTATTTTACCAATTGTAATACAAAAATTGTGCTGTAAAAAAATAAAATAAAAATGAGGGAAACCGCTGCTTGCTGGACCTGAGCCTAGAGCTAGGGTTCAGCAGGACAGTAGGACACTCCAGGAATTAAAACAGGCTTTAAACCAAATAGGTAGGCCGTTCCTGAAGGTAGTATCCTATAGTATCCTTTACTGAGCGTTACTTCTGTCAGAAAAAAATCTGAGTTATGTAGAGGGGGATGAAGATTATACACGTCCTTACGTTGCGCACTAAAGTGCTTACTTTAAAATAAGACATAAGACAGCATCTCGACAACTAACATATTTTATTGATAAAAAATAAAAATGAATAAACTTTAAGGATAACAAATAACATAACAAAATTATCAGTCGCGAGCTATAGAACATAATGCTGCCATTTTCTTTAGCAGCTTCACTCACAGCTGGGTGTTTATATACTTGCCAACCATCTACTCCGGAGAGACTGGTGAAGGTCAATTTGCATCTTCGTGAATTCGCGGGACTTTCCGCTCTAGGTGTGTTCGCAAACTGACTCGCTGGTTGTCAGCTCGCAAACTGTTGGTTCGCAAACCGACGAAATCAAAGCAACAGTTGCTCCACTCCTTAGTTGCGCCTGAAGACGTTGTACTTCAGAAATTCACCACCAGGGGTAAAATGGCGCTGTATGCGAGATTGGTAAACGAAAATAAGACATCGGCTTAAAATGCTCGTAATCGTTTTTGAAATGTGTTACAAAGCATATTCAATGTATCCGAAAGCAATTTGAATCGTATTACGGCATTCTCAACAACAGCTCTTAGCAATATGAGTAGGAATGTTACGGACATGTCGTTGTATCGCACCTTTCAATTCCGCCAAATTGTTTAGGTTGTCACCATAAACAGTCAGTAGCGCACACAAGGGAGGGGTCCAAGGGGTCCGGACCCCTCCCAAAAGAGTTATCAATTTTCCTTCTTTAAATCGTCATGTAATTTTTCACTTTTAAATATGTTAGACGACATCACATTCTTATTTTCAGCAATTAAGGTAGATAAATAAAAACACAGTAAAAGGAGGTTACGATAGAGCTATAAAAAAGTCCGCACATTTTCAGCCAGTTGGTGTCACAGATTTATGTGTTGGATCCTCTCCAAGAGAAAATCATATGTGCGCCACTCGCAGTGGTGGCTCCTCCATTTGAGCACGTGAACCCCCAAAGGAAAAACTAAAGAATAAACACATTAACAAATTAAATTTAAAAAAAAATTATGCACACTTCTAGATTTATGTGAATTTAAAACGTGGGTTTTCATCCCCCCCCCTACCCCACTATTATTAAATACGATTATTATAGCTAACGCACTGTATTGTAGGTTACTACAGCAAAGTCTAATCAATCGCACGTGCGAACGGAAAATTTTTCCTCTGTACCGCTCTCTGGGGTCAGAAGCCGAGACAGCTGAGGAGAAGTGCGGCACTGATGAAATCATTCCGCTCGCACACTTCCATTGTGCACACAGGGCCAATTTTGCGTTATAGCTTCCGGATTTTCCCTTGGTTTGTTATGTTAGGTTAGTTAATTAATTTTTATTTCATTTTCTTATTATTTTCTTTATTTCTATCCCTTTTCGCTACTTTTTTTTTTCTTCACAAATTAGTGTAAATGAATTAAGATGGGAGTAAAAGACGTGTTTCGGAGCTAAAGCAATGGCATTTTTCAATAGTATCCTTTGAAAAAAAAAAATTGAAATGAAATGAATCAAGACAGCACCTTTGCTGAAACTTATCTTGGTGACGAAATGTAAGACCAAAGATGACTTGTTGTCTTTCAGTAGCGTGCATAATTGTTTTCCTTTAACGGCTGGAAACGCAAATATGTTTCATTTGTAAGGTGCGTCGTATCTGCATATTTAATTTTCGAAATTTGTTTTGTGAACCTCCTTTTAAATCACCCACGAGCCGCCACTGCGCCACTGTAAACAGTGCTTATGAGATAACCCCAGTTTGGTTTTAGAAACGATTACAAGCATTTTAAACCGATGTCTTCATGTTTTATTTTGTTTACTAATATTACATATGGTGCCATTTTCAACCTGTGGTGAGTTTTGGAAGATTTTTTTTCCGCGGAAAATAAATTCCCACAATCTCTTTTACACGATTACCAAATTTTATAACATTTAGTCCAGTAGTTTTCCTTTTCTGACCGTTTCAAAGTGGAACTTTAATTATGGCCACCCTGTACTTTAAACGTGATGCAATACAATGCTTGGTTTAGTTATTTAAAATCGTAATTCGAGATGTTCGTTCTTTAAGACGCATGTCTACAAAGACACGTCTATGATTATGCATACAGAACCGGGATTCGTCTATAAATGAGTGATATTCATGTGTCTAATGTGTCACCCCACTGTTTGCGTGCAGTCTGGTGCAGCGTCAAGGGAAGCTGCAATAATGTTCGCCAAGGTAGGCAGTCTGTAGTATTCCAGACGTCGTCGTCGCTTAACCCTTTAACGCGCAATGTTCCCGCTCTTGGAACACCAAACTCTGACGTTTTGACTGTTGCCAGTCACGAAGAATAGATTTGATTTCTATAAAAAAAGTTGCGGGTGACATAGATCCACGAGAATCCTTTACTTTTTAGCACGTCGTTTCCCGCAAAAAATGTTTACGATTCTTTTTAACAGCACTGACATCTGCTGAAAAATGGAAGAATGCGAGAACAGCTGAATAGATTTCCCAATGCTGAAAAAAGGTCAGCCGTTGCCATCGCTCGACTTAACTACCAGCAAGATAGCGGACGATCGAAACGTTCACCGCGTGCCACAGATCTAGAGACCCTTTTTTTGACGACAGCTGGCCAGTCAGTATAATTAGTGCAGTGGTTCTTTATAATTAGTGCAGTGGTGGCCAAATCATTGGACTCATTTCAACGAATCATCACACCGTTAAAACTTTATTTTCGTTGAAATGAGTCCAATGATTTAGCCACCACTGCACTAATTATAAAGAACTGGCGGTGAAGCCAGCTTGCCAGTGACGACAGCTGGCTGTGCCCGCACAGCCAGCTGTCGTCAAAAAAAGGGTCTCTAGATCTGTGGCACGCGGTGAACGTTTCGATCGTCCGCCATCTTGCTGGTAGTTAAGTCAAGCGATGGCAACGCCTAGCTTATAGTCCTTTTTTCAGCATTGGGAAAGGGTTGCGCCTCAAACTGTTAATCTGTGTGGATATTTGTCGTGCTGCAAACGATACCATTTTAAAAGATAAAAGTCCGTTATGTGGCTATACGACGATCCTATGCCATAGGATCACAGGGTGTCCTCCTCTATCATCATACACCCATAGTATGGGTATATGACGATAGAGGACACCCTGTCTTCGGCGTTAGTGACAGAAGGCTGTTGAGATTCTCCACGTTTAGTATGACCTTCCTAAAGCGAATCAATCGTTATATGTGTGGCAGTCGTGGGGTTCTGACGATTGAACAGCAATATTGTAGAACAATGAATCGCAGTCTTGCTAGGCCATGTCCTTGCCGCGATAGGGCACGTGCTGGTTGGTGTTACTTCTTATACGAGGTATTATAACAGGATGTTCTCACAATCAACCAACATTCAAGTGCGATTTCTGAATGAGAAAAACTACCAACCAGCACGTCATTTTCACGTCGTTTTCACGCACATCATTTTCATTTTCTGCAAAAAATGCGATGGCGTTAGCGCAACCATGAGAAAGGTTAGTTATTCTCATATCCAAGCATGCAGTACACTTTAGACAATTTTCACAAATGCTTCAAGCTGTTTTATTTATTTTAATGACTATGTCATTTTATCTCTCATCCCCTTTATTGAAAATTGTCCGAAAAATGTGTCCCAAAAATGCGACATAATTTTACATATATTTAAATACTATTAGTTCCCAACAGCTTTAATCTATTGTTACAATATTTCGTAAGCTGTAGAATGTGCATCACATGTATTTTTCTATAAATAGGTTACAGTCATAAAAATTTCAACATAGGGTTACCAGGAGAAACATACGAAAGACAGAGATAAAATGACATAGTCAATTAATATTGTTTTAATATGGCAATAATGAAACTAAACAATTAGAGGGGGTCTCCCCCTGCCAAGGCTCGAACAGCCGAGTTTTATATTTATTTATTTCAATTTTTTATCTTAATATTTTGTTGTTCATAACGAAGTTTTACAAAGAAGTAAAAGTATAGTTTTGTGCGGATTAAAATGTGTAACGGCCGTCGGACTTTTTGATGAAGCTGTAAATGGCCTTTGGCAGTCAAAATGTTAAGTTTAACACCGTAGAATGAATGCAATGATCAGAAATAAACTGTCACATGGTTCACAATTTTTTTTTCTCCTTATGATACTTTTCATTCAAGGTTATTAATATGAATGCGAAAATATTTCTTATATATATGACAAAATTCTACTCTAAACATTGCTCAGGTAGGCGAGTCTCTGACAAACATCGATTTGACTATTTATTTTTGTGTCAGGTGTTGGCGAAAGAATGCCACAGATGAATTGCGTGGGATCAGTGCAGTAATAAATGAAGCATTTATGTGTTATGAGGAATTTAATAACAAACTAAAAGTACAGTGCAACCTGTCTAATGTGGCAACCCTCAGGAGTAACAGAACTGCTCATCATATAAAGGTGGTCACCTTGATTTAAAGTGAAATTTTACAAAAGTGGTCGCTGTAGATAGATGGTAACTTTACTAGATTCGACTGCAGCTCTAAAACATGAAACAAGAAGTCGATTGTTCAACTAATTATAGAGTTTGATGCCCATGCTGGAAGCTTGCAGTCCAAAAATATTTTCGAAAGGAACACCAATAAGGGTTTTTTCATAAGACTTTTTTACACTGAGCATACATTTGACTAACATTCAATCCTTCTTAATTCAACTTCACCTTGATAAGAAAAAGCTCATTTTTCTTTAGCTCTTTAACGTTCGGTGTCCTCGCAGTGAGAACACAAAACTCTAAACGTTTTGACTGCTGTCAGACACGAAGAATAAATTTAATTTCCATAAAAGTACTTGATGTTGACATAATTACACGATGATCCTTTACTTTTTAGCACATCATTTCCCGTAAAAATTGTCGATTATTTGTAAAATTGTCAGGATAACAGACCACTGGCATCTGATGAAAACTGGAGAATACGATGAAAATACATTGATAAAGAAGAAAAACTGGATTAGACTGCCCAATGCTGAAAAAAGGGCAGCCGTTGCCATCGCTCGACTTAACTACCAGCAAGATGGCGGACGATCAAAACGTTCATCGCGTGTCACAGATCTAGAGACCATTTTTTTGACGACAGCTGGCTATGCGGGCACAGCCAGCTGTCGTCACTGGCCAGCCGGCTTCACCGCCAGTTCTTTATAATTAGTGCAGTGGTGGTCAAATCATTGAACTCATTTCAACGAACAAACATTGAACATTGAACTCATTTCAACGACAAACGGTGTTTGTCATTAAATTTATTTAGTTTAGGGTTATTACAAATTTTGTTTGCCATCATAGACGCTGACGGTGGCCATGCCAAGTACTGACAAAATGTGCAAAAAGACATAATTGGTGAAATTTCCATTCATAAAATGATTATAGAAATACTGCATTATATGACACGTTGTGGAAGATGTTGTAGAAATTCATACAGAATTGCTTTTTAATTTCCAAGTGCAGGCTTCCTCAAATTAGTATTTAGTGTGGGGCCTTCCATCTTCCATTTACTGGTTCCGCTAATAGGTACTTTTCTCTTTGAATAACATCGGTGTTGTGCTAAAGTTAGCCACATGATGTTTTTGTTTTTATAGTATGGTTGCATTATTTTATACGTATCCCTAGTTACAATAATATGAAAGAAACAGGGAATGGCCAAAATGTGCTTTAACCCACTGCATAGTAAAGTTTTTGCCCACTGCATAGTAATCCACTGCATTCGAGTAACCCACTGCATAGTAAAGTGCCAAGTATTGTAAATTAGATGTCTTAAAGCAGTGAGAAGGTCCGAAATATCATGCATTTTCACGTGTCCATTATTCTCATTTTGTGATCTAGCTACTGCGTGGCATACGTAAATAAAAGTAACGAACATGCTTGCTCCATTTGACGTCATGGAAATGTTAATTTGGATTTTTGTGCATGCGTTATTGTTGTTGCGCTAATGTTTACATTTAACTGTTGCCGTTCGTAGCGTGGAAATATCGTCGATATTGGTACCGCATACGTTAGCGTATTATATAAGTAGACATGGTTGCCGACAGCATTGGGCAAGGGGGGGCAATGGCCCCCCTGGATTTTTGTATGCAGTGTTTTCCCTTGCTTTTTTGCTCTTTCCAACGTGGTAACCATACGTTGAAGTAGTTTTTGCCCCCCCCGCTTGAGTAGTCTTTGCCCCCTCCCCCTGGAGTAGTCTTTGACCCCCCTGGGAAATATTCTGCCGGCGCCCATGTAAGTAGATCCTAATTCGTACATCAGCCTACATTTAAACTTCTATCCAAATATTTTTGTTACTATTTCCTGCCTTACATCACGATATTTCCAAATTCTCCAGCATTACTCACCCCCCTCCCTTTTATTTTGTCACAAAAACTCATCTTTTGGGTTTGTAACCTTTATTTTAGACACAGTGGTAATTCGTTTACCCTATTGTACATTATTCTGTCCAACTCACTCTGCGAACCCTTCCATTCTGCTGATTCAGAATCAAACATTCTCGGGATGAAATGCGGGCTCATTCTCTTTTATTTATTTCTTTCGAGTGCCACAATATCAGACCTAAATTTGTTTCGCATCCACCTCCACCTGCGATCCTTCTATCCAAACCACCTGCTACTTTTTAAGCAGCTGACGCTATACACGAATTCGAGGCGATGCGCTCTTTTCTGGGCTTTTCTTTGTTTTCTGAGCTTTTGACTGAAGGCGATAAGATGGGAGTTGCTGTGACCGGAACGTAAATGGCAAAAAGCAATTACGAATTCAAGGCGGCTACCTAACTGCAAAAGGTTTGTACGCTGAATTTGGACATTTCATTTTGCATTTATTAGAAAGTTTGGATTGATTAGAATTTGAAGTCACTGGCGGTACAAATGAACTCGGTTATAACGATATCTCTTATATTGTGAGAACATTTTGTCCCTTTTAATCTCCCCTAGACTTCGGTGTTTCGGCAGATTTCTTAAATTTACGCTTGACATTAACAGCTAAATTTTAAAAGTCAAATAATTTTTGTTTCCTTCCTGTTTCGTGAAAAATAAAAAACTAATTTAATTAATTTATGTTTAAATATATAAAAAGATGCATACTTCTTATATGTGTAATCCGAATTCTCATTATTAGCTTGTTTGAGTATTTTTTAAAGTTAGTTAAATTAAGTAAGTTTCAAAAGCAAAATTTATAACATCATGAGAAACAAATATTTTAGAAATGTGTCCAAATGAACTTTTTAGCCAGCAGGAAGACAGCTAAAGCACAAACGCTAGATGAAAAAAATTTAAAAATATATGAAGCAATGTTTAAAAACAAAACCAGTTTAAAGATTTTAAAGCTAAAGATTTCTTTTCTTTTCTTTTTTTAAAAGTTGTTCTTCAATAAAAATTGTATCAGGATATATGACTACTAATTCCAGACCTCAAATGCAGGTTTTCCAAATCGCTATTCATTTAGAATTTGAATGATTTTCCTCAAATAATTTCGAGAGAAGGAAAAAAGTTGTGATGTGTATTCAGAGACCATACTTACCACAGTAATATGTTCGAAGATATCGTATTTCCATGAATTCCAATAATTTCACAGTGATTTACCTACCGAAAAATACAAATGAGGAATTTATGATGAAATTTCATTTTACAGAAAAGAGAGGTGTATTTAAGTAAAGTTCGTAGCTGGCTTATATATAGGTATAAAAAAATAAATCGAGAAGAAAATAGCTGTGGTAGCACAAAACGATCAATTCTCCTTAAAATTCTTATTTTTAAAAAAACAGTGGCCAAAATATAACTGAAACTGATTATCAAGGATTTGAAGTCCTACTGTTTCTGAAGAAAAACAAAGTTTGTGTAGTATGTTTCCCTTTATACAGAGTGCCCCATAAACACACCTAGGCTTTTATTCATTAAATATTGATCATAAAAGAACAAAGTTATGTAAAAAAGTCAGAATTTTATCTAGCATCGATTAAAATTGTCAAGAGATTAAATCTAAATAAAAATAAACAAATGAATTCGTATACGGCCTGCGTACAAAGAAATTCTCAGTTACTAAAATATGTCCCATACATTAATTAGGCAATGTGCAAAATTCGAGCATTTTTTCCTAAAAAGTGTCGGAGATATGACAGTAAATATATGCTGGCTTAACCCCTTAACGCGCAGTGATCCCGCTCTGGGATCACCAAACTCTGGCGCTTTGACTGTTGCCAGTCACGAAGAATAGATTTGATTTCTATAAAAATAGTTGCGGGTGACATGGATCCACGAAAATCCTTTACTTTTTAGCACGTCATTTCCCGTAAAAAAATGGTCACGATTATTTTTAACGGCACTGACATCTGCCGAAAAATGGAAGAATGCGAAGAACAGCTGGATTGATTGTCCAATGCTGAAAAAAGGGCAGCCGTTGCCATCGCTCGACTTAACTACCAGCAAGATGTGCGCGAGCACAGCCAGCTGTCGTCAAGAAAGGGTCTCTAGGTCTGTGGCACGCGATGAACGTTTCGATCGTCCGCCATCTTGCTGGTAGTTAAGTCGAGCGATGGCAACGTCTGCCCTTTTTTCAGCATTGGGAAAGGGTTGCGCCTCAAAGGGTTAAACCACTCTTCAATGGTTCTCGAATGCGAAAAATAATCACGTCAAATGATCGCATGTTGCGGTAGTATACAAGTTGTTAGAGAAAACAATGATTGCCAAAATACACACCTCAGCTATTATTCTTACTGTAGCCTCACCAACTTTGTTCTAACATATCTCTGAGCCTTTTATGATAGAAACCTGAATTTTTAATGAAATTTAAATACAAATTAAGCAGTTGAGGTTTTTTTATTTTTTTAAATTTTGTTTCTTCTGGTAAGAATTTAATGACTTGTTTAACTTTTTAAAAGATTCCAATATTGACTGATCCAAGACGCATTTATACTGTGTGCGTTTAGTACTTAAGTATAAAAACAATAAAGTTCTACAAATCTCAAATGTAAATTAATTTAGGTACACGAGAAAAGTAATTGTTCTTATCTCATTAAAGATATTTCCAAAAACCGGATGTAAGAAGTTTGCAGAATGTAAAGGTGACAATTGGAAAAACGTGGCTTTGAGATTATATAAAAAAGTATTAAATACCTTTCGGATATTCAGACACTATAAGAGTGCATAAATAAATGTTTCCATGTATGTATATGTATATATATATATATTTCTTTTTTTTCCTTCCCACTCGAGGTTTGTAATTCTTGCATCTGCTGTTATATATTTTTTCATGCGGGGTATGTCATATTTGCAGTATGTACTTTATGTTTTACTTATTAGTTATATATGATTCATATATATATATATATATAAATGAATCAAGATTCTATGTACAGAAGAATTTAAAGCCTCCAATTTTAAATCTCTATTTCTGACTGCAAGACAAAAAGAGAGCTGCTTAGTAGGATATAACTATCCTACTAAGTTCCTAAAATCTATTATATACAATTCATGCAGGTAATGTGTCTATTGTCTTTATTAATTTACTGGCGGTTGGGTGGGGTTTGGTTTAAGGTTATAAGAGGAAGCTTTTATCACTATTATAAATATATATATATATACATATAAAGAGTAGAACACACACACAGACACAGACACACACACACACACACACATATATATATATAGTTGAACTTTAATTAAAATTACAACAAAATTATAGTTGTTTCACATGCTATCCAGCGCTTAAAAAAGCAGCATAAAAGAAAACATGCGTTTAATAATATATAGAAAATTAAATAGAAAATACCCCCCAAGCCAGTCATTGTTAAAACAACTAAAAAATGTAAATTTAATTTTCTATCTATCTATTTAATCTTTTTAATCTTAATCTTATCTATTTAATATTCTAATCTATTTAATTTTCTATATATTATATATATATATATATATATATATATATATATATATAACTGGATGTGTATATGAAGGCATATATATATATATATATTTGGAGGAGGGGGGAGGAGAGTTCCTATTTAGTGACTATACATTTTAATTCTAATTAATTCATTTTTAATTTTAATTATTCTCTCTAAATATTAGAATAAATTTCTGAAAAATAAACCATATGTATGTATTTAGCTGGTACATAATATATTCATTAGAGTTTTAAATATGATAATTTTTTAAATATTTAATTCGCAGTACCAGCTATTTTTATGATTCAATAATTATAATTATAGTTTAAATAATATTCCTTTATGTTAATTTGATTAATATACCTGTACTTTAACACTGTCAATTGATATTACGCTACTGTTTCTGGCTAAAGAATCATTCGATCACGCCCGGGTCTGGGTCAGTTTCCCAGCTTCGGCATGGGTGTTAAATTGTCCGTCCCTTCGTAGGGGGGCAACTCTGGCCGCAAACTGGGCGCTCTCATAATAAAATGGCCATTTCGGCCTTAGTAATGGCGAATGCTTGATGATCAGTGGCGTAGCCAGAAAATTTTCATGGGGGGGGGTTATGACTACTGCAATTCACATATATGTATACGTGAGTGTGATAAGGGAGTGAAGAATATACATTTTGTATGGCAAAACATTCCTCGTGGGGGTTATGACCCCCTATCCCCCCCTTAGGCTACGTCACTGTTGATGAGCAAAACTGTGCTAGAAAATGTTAAAAATTTTCTGGTGTACCTATAATAAATGTACAGTGAGTGGGCCAAATTATTAGGAACAGTAAAAAAAAAAATGGTATTTCTGTACTTTAGCTACGAAAAAGACTGCTTGCATAATATAAATATTTTATTTTTATTCATTAAAAATTACTTCATTACTTTCAGCTAAAGATTATAAATTTGAGGAACATACGGAAAAAAAAATTTAAGAATGTCAATCGGTATTTGGAGACATTTCCTGTGTCCTCTATAACAGCTTCGATACGTTCTAGACATACTTTCTATGCATTTTCTTTGATTGCAGGATGCAATCAAAGAAATTCGGCATTACAATGCAGATGACATTGTAATGCCGAACATTTTTTTTTTCAATTACCTGGCGTTTAGCTTGGTAGCGTTTAGCTTTTAGTCTATGGTGGTAAACTTAACTGGCTTTTTGTTCAGACCGTATGAAAGCTACCGATTTCTAAGAAATGGTAGAAGCCCCTTTATTGACATTGCAGGGATAATTGGTAGACGAAATTTCATTTTCCTTCAGGACAACATCCCCATTCAAGTTGCAAAATCTTCCTGGGAAGGGTTTTTCGACGATGAGATAGATCTATGTGGCGTAGCCTCGGTAGGGATGGATATGCAAATGTCAGTTTCAGTGTGTGGCAGAAATGAAGCCCTCCCATCATTGAATGCTGGTATAATATTGATATTACTATCCAACAGGGATCGGCAAATGATATGCTTATGCCACATCGTATATTCCAAGGCATGCGTAAACAAGACGAATATATTGGCCATTGACAGTTGTGGCTTTGTTTCGATGAACAAGTTTTTCTTCTACCATTTATTTATTTATTTTTCCTTGCTACGTGGAGAAGGGAGTTCCTACTTTTGTAAGTGCAAGACTGTGTGAAGACTTTTGTAATATATTTCTTTCTTATGTGTCTGTTACATGTCCAGTGGTGGGACACATTGTACTATCCCTATACTCTAGCTTAGTACTATTTTTCTATAAACCGAAACATTCATTTTTTATTATTTATATTAAGACAGTTATCTGAATTCCCCATTATTTGTAAACTGCTGATTCTGTTAATATAGTACAGTTTATTTTTTAGCTTAATTATTATGAGGATCTGTTTTGTTCTAATAGAACCCAAGTAATAGATAAAATACCGCTTACAGCAAGTTAAAGGACACAAACTTTCTTTCAAAGATGGCAGTTAATTTTTAAAACACAGCTGTGAATCACATGAACAATAACTGAAGCGTGTTACAAATTCTATTTTCCAAAATGCTTTCACAAGACAATGAAGCATTTTAAAGAATATGATCACCAAAGTTATTCAACAAGAAGTATTTCCGCCCGCATGGAACATCGAGGACCAATGTTTATTATTCAACCGGAGCATTTCTCTTCTCCTTTAGACAAGTACTACTTCCCGCTGCAAAAATCTTTTTTATGTTAATAACATTCATATGTTACAGCAAGTTGTTTCCAGTGTGGGTCCAACGCCTATCAGAGGTGTAGCTTTATTGTCAAAGGAGACAGTTTGATAATGTCTGCGTCATTTAGGTTTCACTCAGTGAATAATTCAGTTACTATAGGGTGTCCCAAAATTGACGCAAGATTTGAATTAAACAGATAGCGCAGTTTTTTCCCATTGTATTTTTACTTTCCGAACATGTACCATATAAGGAAAGTATTGTAATCATGAAAAAATTCGACTTCTCGACGAGATTTTGGACGAAAAATTGTTTTGAATTCTCGACGAGATTTTGGTGTATTTACACGTTTTTTGAGGTCTTCTGAATTCATTTATGCTATGTTTACGAGATGTATGTATGTATGTATGCGTGCGTGTGTGTGTATGTGTGTTTATGTATATGTGCGTGAACACGATAGCTAAAAAAACTCAAAACGGGGCATTCGATTGAGCTCAAATTGGGTATATATGTTATAAACAACCGTCACCGTCGAAAGACCGGTATTGATTTTGGTGTGTATTGTATTTATAGTTTTTCTACAGGGCTACGACAAAGATTTCTTTACATTATAGCCTATTGGGGGGGAGTTCTTGAAAGTGCGCTAGCGTTTAAACGGTACATTCGATTGAGCTCAAATTGAAAAAAACTAAGAATTTTTGCTGAATTATTCGTCGATTAAAATTTATTTAAATGCTTGGTAATGATCTTAATCGTAAGTGTTCGGAAAGTCGAGTAGAGTCCCTCCAGATTTTTCTTTATTGACATACCGCTCATTGGATAGGAGGTTAAGTATGGAAATATCACACCGGGCAAATGACCCCCCATGGCTTTGCTGGCATACACGAACCCTTTTTTCGAATTTTTCCAGGACTATTTCGAATAAAAGTGGCTGTATTTCGTTGATGCAGGTTTGAGTCCTCCGCACACCCTCCTTCAATGTACAGGAGGATGTGGGCTTGTTGACATAGCCCTTTGACTTCAAATAACCTCAGAGAAAGAAATCCAATGGTTTTAAATCACATGATATTTCTCACCATTCTTCAAAATCATCATGAATCAAACTTTCATCAGTTCTAAAATGTTGTACAACAATGAAAACGCGTTGTCCTTTCGTATTTGGTGCACTTTTAATAACCCTAAACTGTTAGCTGTCAAACTGTTTCCCCTTTTATGGTTGCCAATACTAAATTAATTAACTTTTTATTTACTTCAAATCTTGCGTCAATTTCGGGACACCCTATACATGCTTTAAATAGGAGGCTATCGTAAAAAAAGCTTAAATGGAGC
The DNA here is from genome assembly GCA_038373885.1 of Cheiracanthium punctorium. Classification (NCBI taxonomy): domain Eukaryota; kingdom Metazoa; phylum Arthropoda; class Arachnida; order Araneae; family Cheiracanthiidae; genus Cheiracanthium; species Cheiracanthium punctorium. The sequence goes on from JAWZYV010002120.1 coordinate 832,421, forward strand.
ATGCCCTCCTCCTTCAAAAAGAAAAAAGAAGTTGGAAAACATTGTTTGACTTTTACATAAATGAATTAAAGTAAAAAATGTCTACATTTAACTTTTTATATAGTCTGTGTGCCTGCCATTAAAATACAAAATTTAAATTTTTACAAAATTTTTGCTCCCGTACAAAAAATGCGCCCCATACATGAATTAGGTGATGTACCAAGTTTCAGTATTTCATATAGGTTCAGAGATATGTTTAAACAAGTTGGTGAGGAGCTATACAATACCAATAATAGCAAAAGTATGTATTTACGCAATCAATGTTTTCTTTAGCAATTTGTGTACGACTCCTGAAAACCGATATGCGAAGTGATTTTTTCCCCTTCGAGAGTCCTTGAGAAATGGTTTAAGTCACTATATATTTATTTTTATATCTCCAACACCTTTTAGAATAAAATGCTGAAATTTTGTACATCCCCTAATTAATGTATGGGAAACATTTTACTAACAGAGAATTTCTTTGTACGGGTACCGCCATATATGGTAACAACAGACTACGCTGTTGTACTAAGAAGTACTTTTGTGTGATTGTTTTTGAATTTTTGTTATACTGTTATGTGTCTTCAAAAAACGCAATTGTGCTGGAATGCGCTTTTTAATTGATGTGTTTGGCATGATTTATTTGAATGTTACTGATAAAACTTTCAAATGGAAGTTTATACTATATAATGTTTAATTACAGCACTTGCAAGACGTTGCATATGATTAACGTCACACAGAATACAAAACTCTCTGGTTGGACTTTTTGAAGATAGATACATTCCGTAATAGATTGTCTTCAGGTGCTTAAATATTTACTGATTTTTAACATTATTTTGTTGGTATTTTCCAATTAACACTGATAATATACAGGGTGGCCCAAAAAGGTGTAGCCCGGTTTAATTCTTTATATATTAGAGCTAAGTGTGCAATGTAAATTGAAAAAATGCTCGAAATAAAGTCGGAAAAAAGACTACGTTACGAAAAAATTCCTCTCGAGTTAATTTTAAAAAAGTTAAATTATTTGAATTCGTAAACGACCCCCGTACAAAAAAACTTTTTTATAAGTTAAATGCACCCTTTATACTAAAGAGGTGATGAACAAAATTTCAGCCTTTCATCGTAAAATGTCTCAAGAGATATCTTTAAACGAAGACGACCGGGAACTGCACGCGAATTTGAAAATAAACGTTTATTGCTAGAGCAGGGGGAAAAAAGAAAAATTGTACGATCCCTGAAATGCAATCATCCGGCGAGATTTTTCTTCCCTTCGAGAGCCATTGAAAAGTGGTTTAAGTTAGCCAATGTTCATTTTCATACCTCTGGCATTTTTAAAGGTATAATTCTCAAATTTTGTATACCACCTCTTTAATTTATTGGGCATATTTTACTAACAGGAAATTTTTTCGTATAGGGGTCGTATACCAATTTAAAAAGTGTAACATTTTGAAAATTAACGAAAAGAAATTTTTCTTAACGTAGTCCCTTTTCCGATCTTATTTTGAAATTTCTTTTCAATTTACACTGCCCACTTACCTCTGGTAGATAAAAAATTAAAGCTTGTTACCAACCTTTTTGGGACACTCTGTATCTTCTTTAGAGTCAATTTATTCAAAGGAATAGCGTTATTTTTAAAAATAATGGTAGAAAACTGATAAAGTGAAGTGATAATTGTTTTATGAAGGGTATAAAACTTATAAATGAAAACTTTCTAGAGTTGTCTTTTAGGCAAGATATATCGTTATAAGCGGGTCTGAAGGCAACCGCTTTTCATACTTTGATGCATTACCTACTTTAAGTTCTTTTACTGCGGAAACCAGGCACGCTGTTGAAATAGTATACGGCTTATTTAAATGATGAAGACAAGAGTATTTAAGATAAATCCAGAAAAATTGAGAAATTTCAGCAGAGAGTCTCCGATGAATGAGCGACCTTGTTTGCAGTTATGATATCAATTTGTAATTCCACCAAGTGTCAAAATTGAGTACTAATGCAAGGTCGCAGATCTACACATAAATTTTAGGGAGCAATATTGTCTAGATCTACTCACATAACTTTTAAGTCGGTAAAACTAGCTATTGCACTACAGTTAAAAATTTAGAGATGAAGAGCTATCACACACATAGGAGACTGAAGTCAGCTCTTCTAGAATTTGAAAAGTTATCGCCTGTATCAGAAACTGGGAAATATCGAAAAAAGTCCAATTATAAAAATGTAGATCATTTTAAATTTTACTATTAAATGATGTTTTCCATATAAAAAACTTCATTAGAAATTCTAAAATGCATGTCGTTCCATATACAGGGTGTCCCAAAAAGGTGGTAAGGGGCTTTAATTCTTTATGGATTTGAGATAAGTGGACAGTTGTCCATTGAAAAAAAATGTTCAAAATCAGGTCGGAAATAAGACTCTGTTAAAAGAAAAATTCACCCTCGTTCATTTACAAAAAGTTCCACTCGTAAATTTGTGTACGACATCCGTAGAAAAAAAAAATTGCCATTTAGTAAAATATGTCCTAAGGAGGCGACATACCAAATTTGAGCCTTTCATCATACAATGTCGTAGCAGAGAAATCTTTAAAGAAAGATGAACGGGGACTATATATGATTTTGAATGTAAACGTTCATTGCTAAGTGGAAAAGAAGAGTTTCTTTCGTAATTTCTGTACGACTCCTAAAATGCGATCATTCGAAATGATTTTTTCCTTTAAGAGCCGTGAAAAAGTGGTTTACGTCAGCGTTAGATTTATCTTCATATCTCTGACGCTTTTTAAGGTATAATTCTCAAATTTTTTTATGTCACCTCATGAATGAATGGGGCACATTTTACTAATAGGGAATGTTTTTGACGGAGGTTGTGAATTTTTTTCTTAACAGTCCGACATTATTTTGAACATTTTTTCATTTTACACGGCCCACTTACCTGCAACAGACAAAGAATCAAAGCCCGTTGCCACCTTTTTGGGACACCCTGTATAATGACCAGCTCAAATATGTCCCAATCTCGTGCATTGTGGTGTTTGCCCATAAGGGTAATGTTCGCAAAGAGTTTGGAAAAAGCATGACTTCTATTCTATAAATGTGTTTTGAGTGTGGACTACTTTTGAAATACAGTTGTTACTAGTAAGAAAAAATTACATAGTAAATCAAAAATCGTCTAAGGTTATCCGTTCTTCGGAATCTTTTTTTTTTTTCCCCAAGTATCTTCAGCGATAATTTTTCACCTTGTGGATCGATTTCGATGATTCTTTTTTTATTGCAAAGAGCATACTTCAGAAGCGGTTCCATTCTAATTTAGGCAAATTCAGACATATTATCATTCAGAAAATCGTAAAAAACAAACAAACAAACAAAAAAAACATGTTTTTAAACCACTGACTAAAGGGCTGCCATAGTAGCGGTGCTAATCCTATGTCAAAAATCGCTAAGGTGGGCCATTTTGGGGATTTATCGCCATTTGGCACCAAAAAATAAAGCTCCAAATCTGAACACTGCTTGGGATATTTCCTTTATCAGTCGAGAAATTGCCAAACCAAACTCTCATTCAACAGGCATATTAATTAGTGTATCTTTTTTAATTGCCTTTTTTAAGTATATTTAGCGATAATTTTTTATCACGTAGAATGATTTTGATGATTCTTTTTCGTTGGAAAGGGGTAGCTTAGTGATGGTTCTGTATTAATTTGGCCAAGTTCTGATGATATGACCAATGACAAAAAAAAAAACCAAAAAAGATACTTTTCATTTTTTATGAGCGCATAAACAATACTCTGGCAGATCTCTTAGTTTATCAGGATGTATGAGTTACCACGATGTCGTTAAGGTGAAGTAACTTGAAGTCGCTTCATATATCCCGAATAAAAAATCATGCTTGTTTTAATTAACTCTTTTCTTCCTACCTTACAGTTTCTGAAATAAGCATAACTTCCAAATTTCAACCCTCGAGGAACATCCGTTCCAGGATCGATCCTAGGCTATCGGTCGTGGCGCCCTCCTGCAAACGCAAAAAAGTCTTCCCCTTGTATTCTCTAGATCAAGTTTTTCTCAGTTTTCGAGCACGAAATGGAGCCCCGATGAAATGCTTACCTTGGCTACCGTGTCGGTCCGACCCTGATTCGTTCAAAAATTATTTACGTGAATCCAGACTTCAACTTGTGCTCTGTATGCGTCGTTTTATAAAATCCTTAAAGAGTTTCAATTATGCTATAAATAATAAAAAATATTATTTTAGTTCATTATAGAATAGAACTTATTTAAAAATGCGCTTTCTTGCTGTGTTTGTGCATATTTGCAAAACTATTCAAGATATAAACTTTAACTTTTTTTCATACATAAGTAAATGTTGGTAGAATGAATTAAACAAAGTACAAATACAAATATGATTTTTTTAAAGAACAGTAAATTCGCAAAATTTAAAATTGCCATTAAAATTAGTTATAGAAGTGACAAGTGACTCTTGCGACTGATTCACTTTTTTTTTTTTTCTTTCTTTCTTTTTTTTCTTTTTTTTTTTGGAGGGGGGAGGGAGAGAGTGAGAGTGTAAGCATAATTGATCTAAATAATTTTAAATTTAAATTATTATTCAGTGTTTAAATTTCGAATGTTTACCACATTTAGCAACTGGCTTGGTTTAATTTAAAGTTTGATTACGTGTATTTAGATTTCTTTTCGAATTCTGAACTGAAAACGATTAATTATCCAATTCTATTATTTATTATTTCAAAATAGAAAAAGGATAGAAAAAAAGAAATTTTAAATCAAAGCTATGATTACTTCTGAAATTATTTTGTATATAGTATTATGCTAAATAAATATTTCAATACAATAATACTTTAAATATTCAGCTGAGTTCATCTGACATTTTGTATGATTTCATTGGATTTTTTCTATACTGAGGGCAGTCAGTTCTTCGGAAACAATCTAGAAACGAGATATCCTGTTTCCATTTTTATTTCTTCAAACCGCTTTGCTGAGATCCTGATGGTTGAAACAACAAGTTGTAAATCAAAATGATCAACTATACTCTTGGAGAACACCAGAATAAAAACAATGCAAAATGCGGAATCGACCATAAGTTTCAGAGCCGTGTATAATGATTGCTACCGTGGGTTCTCAAGCTCTTCACTGGAAGAAACATGTCTTATGGGCAAAGCCACTTTTAAAAGGTATAGTTTGGAGATCATATTTGCGGTTATTTGCAGACTTTTTTAATAGCCTTTCTTCGCTTAATATGGTGAGATGGATCTTAATTTTAAATTGTGTAAGAAATATTTTTTTCTGCAAATAACTGACACGATCATGTTCGTAAACTATATAGTGGTAAAATATTTCTTGTATGGTTTTTTCGGTTAAATATTTTTAATAAATTAAAAAGTGCTTTTAATAATAGACATGAGCAATTGTTTTACTAGAACGCTTTTAGTATTTTTTAAAAGTAAATATACATTTTTAAAAATTTACCGTTTGTTATACCTCGAAATATAAATTCTAATTGTCAGTATTTAAAAAGAAAAAGAACCCTTCTACAAAGAAAGAATATTTTGTGATCTATTAAACTTGTTTACTTATTTATTTAAGTCTACATAACGTTAAATTGATTTACTAAATTTACTTAAACTTTTCATAGGCATTTCAATCAGCTTGATGACTTATTTTTCTATTAACATAAGTATTTTTTAAATGTTTAATTATCACTCACTTTTGAAAAAAAATGTATTTTTTAAAATTCTAATATTGTTACATTTTATTCGCTTAAGCTCATATTTATTTAATAATGCACCATCCAAAGAATTTTTTTTTAAATTTAATCATTTACAGTTTTTCGTTACTTTCAGAGAATGTTAGTTTCAGTAATAAAATTCGTTCAAAATTTAAGTTTTCTGCTATTGAATTAACTTTAGCTCATTGAAGGCTTTAGTTGATTAAAGAAAAAAAAATATAAACCAGTAAAGAAAATACTTTCTCATTCTCTTTAAACATTAAACCTGTTAAATGAAATACTGCAGTGATGAAATAATAATTTCCAGCAACTGTGTTTAAAAATGCGTTACAGTAGAGCGTGGCTAATGAGCATTCACTGTGACCAGACACTCTCTGGATTATCAAAATGTCCGGATTTTTGAAAAGAACCAAAAACGGTCGTTCGAGTTCACAACAAAAAGAAAACTTGCTAAAACTGTTAATAATTCATAATGTATTTTAATGAAAGAATATCTTTACATATGTAATGTACAATATGTACACATGCATGTGTATTTACAGAGAACTGTACAGTTTATACATTGTCAAAGTTGTTTGTCTGTGCTGGTGCCAACAAACAGGAAACAAAATAAGAGCTCGAGAAAAAAATTGATTTAAAATTTTTTATCAGTGCAATGGGTCTTCTTTATACATATCACTCCAACTACTTTTTCTTTTCACCGGAATTGCATCCGGATTATTGACAATCTGCTGTACTTAAAAAAAACAAACAAAAAAAAAACATACCCTTAAACTTTGTGTAAGATGTCAATGTGGTTATTTGATAGTATTAATCACAGTGTTTTGAGCACTAATTTTCTTTTGCTTTTGAAAATTACATTTTTGTCGTATATACTAGTGCAATACCGTGAATGAATAGAAAATATCCTCATTTTCCTCATATTCATAAGAAATATTTCCGCTCTCTTCCTTTTCCACCCCATCCCTACTTTTTCAATTTGATATATGTTTGGCTTGAAACTATCGTCATCATCAAAACAGGCAGAAAACTATTTGAACTTTTTAACAGTTAATGTACAAATAATTTATACTGAAAGAAGACTCTCTTCGAGAGCTTCTTACTCTACCTAGATATATTTCTAAGCTTAAAAATTCCTTTTTGAAGCGTGTTTTCCTTTTTAAATATGTTATAAAGTTTAAAAAAGTAAATAGTGGCATACCTATTGATCATCGACGCAGCAGTACTGTACTTAAAAAGTTTCTTTATAGAAAAATGAGTACTTCTGATTTATTGTCACCAGGCTGAATTGCGTTGTTTAGCGCTGTTTACTTAAAGTTTTCAAGGATTGCCAACCATCCCGTTTCTAGGACTTAAGAGGACACGTCCCGCGAAAGGGGTGTGCGGGAAGCCAATTTCCCGTTTTTTTTTTTTTTTTTGGAATAAGTTATTTTATAATTTGATAAATTAAAATGATCCCAGAAACAATTTTAAACATTGTTTCTTTTATATATAAATATAATCTCAACAGAAGTGACTCTATACTTTAAGTTTCTTTTCTAAATAGGTAAGGAAGATTAGGGATCAAGTATCCCTAGTCTCCCTTACCTATTTAGAAAAGAAACTTAAAGTGCTAGGGATACATGATCCCCTAGCAAAAAATATACCAAGATCAATTAGTAGAGAGTTGAAATCTGGCAACAATGTTAAAGTTATACTTGTACATAAACACTAGTTTGTTTTAGCTCAAGAAATGATTGTTTGAATGAGGCAAAGAGAACTTTTTGAAGGTAAATAATGTAATATTTGTATTATCTGTCATATACAACTTATAAAATTTAATGAAGTGTAAATTTAAAATATTGACTGTCATTAATAATTAAGTTATTTCTTTAGTAAGTAATCTTCGATTGTTTATTATTCAAAATGTATGTTTTATTTAAATCTTAGGGATACTTGACCTCTTTTTTTGAAGGATGCATGAACCCAGGAATCAAGTATCCATATAACAATATTAGAATGATGAGAAGATGATTATTTTAATTTATTCAGTTTTCCGAACATATTAACCCAAATTTTCAAATATTAATTGAGAGGAACTTTGAGAACTAAAACAACTGTCATGTTTGCATTTGACTTTTAAGGATTTGAAAACATTTACTAGGCTTTATTTTCTTTATTTAAAGTATACTAGTGCCTACAAATAAAAAAAATCCCAATAGATTTAATTGCAACAACTCTTACTTAATTTCGTTATTGCTTACCAAGAAGTAAGTAATTTAATTTTTGTAATTACTATTGTTGCAATTTTAGATTTATTATATTAATAAATATTAATAAAACTGTGTACTCTTTTACTAACAAAAAGTTCACAAATTTGTTTATTCATAAAATATATCGTGGACAACTGTATCAAAGATAACAAACTGATAAAAAAAATCATAACACATTTATAAAACTTACACTAGAAATTGCAGAGTTGAATTTAAAATAAAAATGCTGTTTTCCACATCCATATTGTTATCATACCCACAAAAAAATATTATTTTTTTAGAAATATTACTTAGTAACCTGAAATATGCAAATAAATTGCTTACCTATGAAATAGCCCATATAATTTCTGAGTGGGATCGATAAGTATGCCCTGCAAAGAGATTGTGTATCCCTTGGGGGGGGGGGGGAGATGCAGATAAAATTATCTGTTTATTTTCAAATAAAAAAATATATCTGTCTCAGGAAAAAACATGTATCATTGTTCATATCAAAAATTTCTGAAAACTGACAATTTACAGGAGAGATAAAAATGATTAATTAAAGTGGGGATCAAATATCCCCAGTCTCGCCTAATACACTGCTCAAAACAATTAAAGGATATTGCGGTTTTAGGTGGATCTTGTGGCTGGGAAACTTTTTAGCTGATTGATACATGATCGACAGACGTAATAGGTTATAAGAGAATAAATTACACATGTTTGGCAGAAAAAAATGCATTTTATTGCGCATTTGTGTAGAAAAGGAAAAAAACACAATTTGTGCATTTGAAAAAAAAAAAAAAAAAAGAATAATAAAAGGTGTTTTCTTCAAAGGAAATCATTTTCAGTAGGGGGTATGGTTTCCACGGACGGCCAGCAACGTTGAACACCTTTGAGGCATGGAGTCAATGAGGCTATTAATCACGAGTTGGGGTATTCTGTCCCACTCTTCCAGTTCTTGGAGAGTTTGTGGGGGTGGTTGGTGGCCAGCAACTCATCTTCCTAGAGCGTCTCAAACGTGCTCTATTGGATTCATATCTGGAGAACACGCTGGCCATTCCATTCGTACGATTCCTTCCTCGAAAAGGAAATCCTCCACCAGGTTAGCACGATGTGGCCTGCAGTTATCGTTCATTAAAATGAAGTCATCTCCGATTGCTGCAGCGTAAGGGATACAATAGGTCTGAGGATCTCATCCCTATATCGGCGACCAGTCACAGGTCCATCTCGAATGGTGTAGAGGTCTCTGCGCCCATCAATGGAGATGCCACCATACACCAACACTCTACCACCGCCGAAGCTGACACTTTCGTGCACGAACGCAGGATTATTCCTACTGCCACGGTCCCTCCAGATGAAAATACGCCTATTATCAGGATGAACTGAAAAATGGGATTCGTCAGAAAAAAGAACATTGCTCCATTCATTTCTCCTCCAGTTCACATGCTCTGTTGCCCACTCCCTGCGGTCACGACGATGCCTTGATGTTAGTCTAACACATACCATCGGTCGGCGAGCATACAGACCTACACCATGGAGCCGTTTCGGACAGTCTGAGTTGAAGCCGTGGTGCCAGTAGCCGAGCGAAGGTGTTGTTGGAGAAGAGTAGCGTTCATATTCCGGTGTCTCCGAGCCGTTAACACTAAATAACGATCTTCATTGGGCGTTTTTGCCCGTCTACGACCTTGCCCTGGTCTTCGGCCTGCACTACCATTCACCAAAAACCGGTTCCAGATCCTGGAAATCACACTTTGTGACACTCCAATGGCTTGCGCTACTTCGGCTTGAGTTTGGCCCCCTTCTAACCTACCGACAACTCCCCAAGCTTCTGAATCGGTTAAATGACACCGCTGAGACATCGTACTCATCGAAACAAAGCAGTCGCTGAATGCCGATCATCCTTGTCTTCATTGTCTTTTATTCAGTTGAAAGTCCAATTTCATTCGCTGCCGCTGAAGCGACGTTTTTGACGTGGAACTCAAAATTAGCATACTCCACAGTTTGAAAATCAGAAAAATTTGCATTTGTGATTCTCTTCTTCCATTTTCGGCAAAAAAAATTTCGCTTATATCTTTATTTTATATAAAACTTACAACATCCTTTAATTGTTTTGAGCAGTGTATTACCATTTCAGTAAAAGTTATTAAATACATCTTATGTATTTTTCCAAATAATAATAATCATAATCTTAGTAGAAGATGTGATTTAAGACATGAATTTTCTTTTATTAAGGTATATTATATACTGATACCTACTTATAGGTTGTTTTAAAACAACTTAAAGGCCAAAGTACAAATGTTTAGATTTTTGTTTGTGAACGGAATTAAAAATTTCATTTAATTTTGCTAATTATAGTGCTATTTGTTCAGATTATAAAGAGAGATGGCAGACTCCATAATAATTAATGTTAATTCTTCATTAGTTTGCCTGATTGTTTCAGCTTTTGTTAACTGTTTTTGCATGTATAGTTATGCCAAAGTAAAACATAATATTCAAGAAAACTATTTAAAATGTAAAAAGTAAATCTGATTTTAATTGTTTTTCTCGTCTTCCTGTAATCCATAACTTGAATACCGCTTTGTTTTAGTCACCCCCCCCCCCGAATTTTAAAAGCGAAAGTCCCGTCAATTCGTGAATAAAAGTTGGCAAACCAGTTGCACATTAAATCCCCATTCTGTGAAGGAGTCAGAATTACGAAAACTATTTTATAGTTTTTCCGCAAAACAGTTTTATAGTTTCACATGAGCGCAATTTTTCTAGCATTTTGTGGTTGTAAATATTATACAAGATTAATAATGCACAGGCTGAGAGAATGACGGCAAACATAAAAATTTGTAGTGGGTAAATGTTTTGATCTTTCATGATAAACTCGTTGGAAATTTAAGGGGGGGAGTAAATTTTTGATTCAAAAACATCTTTAAACAATGAAACATGTCATCAACCGTATAATGGTGCTAGTGCTAGTGATGATTTTTTAAATGTTAATTTGGTTCTATTAAAGCATTGTAACATGAATAACCTCATAAAATACTTTTCTAACAGTAAGTGTATGTCTGTGATCAACAGAACGGAAATAAAGCCCGAGAAAGATTTTTTTCGGACAACCTTGTGATTTCGATCACATCAAACATACATTTAATCGTAACCGTTTTCTAATGTTATTTGTGCAGCATTCTTTTTCAACTGTCACCGTCAAGGTTAAGAATGTGTTGGGCAATGCCGGACCTAAAGGGTGGAAAGCCGGAGTCCCTTCCCTGAACGGCAAATTTAAATGCGAGAATATCACAGAGGGATAAGCGAGGAAGGCAGTTTTACAATTTTGCCCCTCTTTGGACACAAATTCCTGAGTAAGATGGGCGAGGACGGTAATTTTACGTTTTTGCCCACCTCCGAAAAATCCAACATCCGGCACTGGCTATTGGATCAGGCTTGATTTTCAGATTCATTTTATGCGAAATCTTTTCATTTCCAACAATCTGTGAATGAGAACTGTGTATACACTTTTGTTCCATACTTCGAAACGATTACACCCTTGCCACCAAAGGAATTTATTTCAATCCCGATAGCAAAATTTGGATCAGTACCTGCGACGATCGTAATTTTAGATGGCTTCTCTGCAGAGTGCCTTTTAATGCACACAGGGGCGTAGCCAGAAATTTTTCATGGGAGGGGTTACGACTACTGAAACTCACATATATGCATACATGTATGTGATAAGGGAGCGAAGAATATACATTTTGTATGTCAAAAAATTCCTCATGGTGGGGGTTATGTCCCCCTAACCCCCCTTGGCTACGTCCCTGAATGCACAACACATGGACATGTACATGGGCGTCGGCAGAATATTTTCCGGGGGAGGGGGGGTAAAGATTGTTTTAAAATGGGGTTGTCATGTTCGAAAGGACAAAAAAACAAGGAAAAAACGGCATACAAAAATCATCTTGCCATATGCTGCCGACGACAAGGATATGTACGATCATGTTTAAAATCAGGGTTGGAAAATACCAGGTTTATTTGAAAAAAACCAAAAAACCAGGTTTTTTTGGTTTAAACCATTTTTTTTTAAATCCTTTTAAAATTACCTGTTACATACTTAATAATAAAAGTATTTGTAAAATATTCAGATAACAATTAATATTCCTTCTGAAAGTAATTAAAACAAAGTAAATAAACAATTGTTGCTATACTTATGTGGACATTGAAATCATTCAATTTTAATATTTTATGTAGAGATACTATTTTTTATATTTAGTGTCGTTTTTACGTGATGCTTAAACAAAAAAAGCGTCACGGACAGAATGACAGACAGACAAACTTTTTTTTGAGGGTCGCATCGGATTCCCGGGTGCTTGAAACGGATAGAAATCGCAAAATTTTTGAATTCCAAGAAATGTACAGACAAAAGTCTAATTTTATTTATATAGATATAATATAATACAATATTAACTGTTTACTACATTTTACATGGAATCTTGCGCTTAGATTCATCAGTAATAATGGTGATAAGTTGTTCAAAATGATATTTTTAAGGTTTAAAAATAAGTTGTTAAAACACAAAACCTCTATTTTCGAAACAAATTGAAAATGCAGTCTATAATTAAAGTTTAATTAATAATTTTTAATAATGATAAAACAATAAGATGTCTATTAGATTGATATAAAAACTTATTGTTGATACTTATAAGGATAATTTTTAAAAGGTATCAGAACATATTCTATCTGTAGTATTCGGAATTTTAAATTATTCTTTTTAAAAAAACCAATTGATTTTTTTTTTGAGAAAAAAAAACCATTTGGTTTAAACCATGATTTAAACCGTGGTTTAAACCAGTCGGTTTAAACCATGCCAACCCTGTTTAAAATTACCACCAAAACTCGCAAACTTCACTTACGTGAAAGAAATATATAGAAAATGTTTTCAACTGAAACTAAATGTTGAAATAATAGTAAGAGTTTTCTCAATTAAATGAATTTTGTAAAACGCACCTAACTAGTACTGTAGCAGCCTATAAATAATCTTAGCTTCAATTCTCAGGGGAAAAAATCATTAAATTATCATAATACGGTTGTATAAATTTTACGAGTATTTTATGGTGTATTCTTCAACGCTCCTTTACGATGTGGTATTTTTATTCACATTTTGCTTAACTTGGAGACAAACATGTGCGATTATTTTATGCTGTAGCACACACGCAAGAACTTCTAGACCGAATTTGAGAAATAGCTTTTAAGCCTACATTCTTTTATTAATCATTTTATTAACTTCTTTTTTAGTATCCGAGCAACGATCGTCTTCTGAAGCTAGTTTATCGCTGTATTTCTATTTTTGAAAGTATTTGAAAAAACATTCTATCAGTTATGAATTCTGATATACACCAGGATGTCACCATTTTATCAGAAACCCACACTCCGCACACGCACAAAATAATCGTATCCTCTTACATAAAGTTGCATTCATAAGACATAAAAATTTCCTCAAAATAAGTACTTTTCTATGCTATATAATAAAATTACGATTTACGTTTCTAAATTGAAGGGTTTGCTGTAAAAAGAAGATATGTCCAAGTATACAAGTTTGCGGAGAACTGTAAATAAACGTGTGGGGATCAGAACAAACGAACGAGAGAGAGACATGCAAATTCATTTCTTGAGTAACATAAGAATTAACGATTGAAATCACATCCTGAATGTAATATTTCATTACTAGACAAGAATTTTTTTTTTTCTTTCGCAATTTCCGTATGACTCCTGAAACACGATCATCCCACGATTTTTTTCTTTTTGAGAGCCACTGTAAAGTGGTTTAAGTCAGCATATATTTATCTTCATACCTCTGACACTTTTTAGAATATAACTTTCAAATTTTGTACTTCATCTCATTAGAGCAGGAGGCACATTTTACTATTCGACAAATTTTTGTACGGGGATAGTATACAAATTGAAAGAGAGTAACTTCTTGAAAATTAACGGAAGGAAAATTTTCTTGGCGGTTTCCTTATTTTGAATACTTTTTTTTCTGTTTACACTGTCCACATTTTTCTAATAGATAAAGAATTAAAGCGAATTACCACCTTTTCGGGACACCCTATATATATTTCAACTGCAAGACAGTACATGTAACTCCAAACTTCCGTAGGATGAAGCTGCCTCCTTTTCCCAGCAACCCTTCAACTGTTGAGATTTACGAAATATTGCACACCATTCGGCCAACGACAACTTGAAAGAGTATCTTAGTAGAACTAACTTCCAGATTTCCAGACGAACTCAGAACGTGACAGGCAGAGGCTCTACCATAATGCACTTACACTTTTAACAATAAATCGTAGGAGCAAGAAAAAAATCTAGAAATGTGTATAGACATAACCGAAAACACAGGAACGCAAGCTACGACTTTTACAAACACATGGATTTTAAGAAGAAGTTACAATAAATCTAGTGAACTTCAGAAAAAATTTGCAAATAAAGTACACTCATGTCCATAACAGTGCTCACAACTGTTTTTAATGATATCTCTAGAGGAAAAGGGACCAAATTCTAGAAAAAAAGAGACTAAAAAGAGACTTAGTAAAACACAACCCCACAACATTTGCATAATTTTTTTTTTTCACTCATGCTACGGGATTTCAGCTTAGCTGATATTTTTAATTTGTACCTAAAAAGATCAAAAAAAAGGAGGAATAAAACAAATTCATATAATTCCCTAATCCCAAATTTATGAAATTCCCTCATATTTCCAGCTGGCTCTGTTGCCACTCTGCATGAGGACCTAAAATAACGAAAATAGGTGAAAGCAGGAAGATAGAAAGAGAGGGGGAAAAAACAATAAGTTTTAAACAAATGTAGACCAATCAGAACATTGAAATCCACCTTTTTAATGTTAAAAATTGTTGCTCTTTATCAGCAATGCATAGTATCTGATGCTTCATATGAATAGAAATATATAGACAGAAAAGCCTGGGGAAACACCAAATGCCAGATATGTGAAAATTCCACACAGTTCAGTATGTAAATAAAATTAAATTTGCAGGGAAAATCCAAGGAAAAGGTAGAGAGTGTGTGTGTGTGTGTGTGTGGGGGGGGGGGTGTTGAATCTGCTGCACATTTTTTTTTTTTTTTTTTTTTGTAATAAATTTTAGGACTCCTTATATGATAGTCTGAAAACTAAAAATATAAAAAACGGTGTTTCTCTTTTTTAAAGTCAGCATATCTCGATTTTAAGTGGCTATAACAAATTCAAGTCAGGTTGGATCACCATTATCTGCATTTTTGTGCAAAATTAAACTATTCCGCAAAGGTTTATTACTCACACAAACTTAAATTTGAACAAAATATACTGATATTTAAAAAAAGTATGATTTGAAAAGGGGGGGGGGGAGAGAGAGAGAGAGAGAATAGAGTTCGCGTCAAAAGAACAATAAAGATAACAATTGTACGAACGAAGAAAAATAACACTGAAGAATAATTATGTTTAATGCATTCTTTTTTTTTAAATTAGTAACTCTTTCTTTTTCAGTATTTAGAATTTTTAACTTTTTGGTAGTGATCCTAAATTTGGGAATTATTTGTGCACTTGACTTGGATCCATCCTGATGTTGCCATATAATTGTAAGGATGATCCCATTAAGTATTTGATATTCACCAATGCACAGAATTAAACATGTTTACAAGTGTAAACAACTGCGGTAACTTAAAGTAGATGCTAAATAAATAAATAAATAAATAAAATCCTAAACGCTTTCATATTTTAATACGTACTAAAGTGCTCTGTATTAAAAGTGTATCATAATTCATGCGTTATCCCTATTTTTCTTCCTTGTTTCATAGAAAATATCTTTGGAATCAAAATTTATCTTAAAATTGCCTACTAAAACTGTTTTACAATCTTTGCCAAGCATATTCGAACTGAAATTCACCATTTTAAATACTGCTTGGAATGGGCATCATAATCCATAGAGTGTGCTGTGTCATTCTTGTTCCACAAACACTTCGGAATTGAAATCTATATTAAAATCGCCTCCTAAACTATTTTACAATTTTTGCCAGGAATATTCTAACTATACTTTTCCTTTGTTATAAACTGTCATGTTTGAAGATATTGCCAAGCTTGGTTCGGTTTTGAAGATACAAAATTTGGCGATCAATTATCAAAAATTGCAAATCTTGTGCAACTTTCAACATTTTATTCTCCCCCTCCCTCCTTTCTTGTAATCTGGCAAACACATTTGGAAAAAATGCTTCAGCACAAGAAATTGTGTAGGCAAATTATGCCAATGCTAAAAAACCTGCTAGTACTGTAGTGCTTTAAAAAAAAAAAAAAAAAAAAAAAAACAGAAAAGAAACTCATATTTTTTCATTTGTGTTTCCCCATCTTCTCAGATTGAATCATTAAAAAGTGAGGGTGAAAAGGAAGATCCAGATTCTGTTTTCTATTATAAATAAGCAGGACCAGAAAAAATTCTAATATTTGACATTTATGTGGATGGGTTTCACAGTTCGTTTGCAATTAGATTTCTTACAGGTGCTTATCATTCGAGAGTTACCATGACATGACTTTGGAATTTCTAGAATCCACGGTGAAAAAGAGGAAATAGGGACCATTTACATGGAAAAGGGACTTTTAGAGAGCTCCAACTAAAAAAGAGACTTTTAGGGAAAAAAGAGACTATTTGTGAGCCCTGCCATAAATTAAGGATAATTCAGAATCACACAGAAATTGATCTCTAAAATAAAAATTTCACCTGTGGAATGATCACACACATCTTGAAGAAGAATATGCAAATTACAGGAAACCACCAGATGGCGTGGATGGTACGTCACAATGACGAGAGTGTAAGAGAGGGGTATATAAGGAATGGTGGCAAAGAAGTAAAATTGTTCACAAGCGCTGTGAAAGCCTTTCAGTGCAAAAACCGCATAGTTATGGCACAAAGGAGGCATTTGGATGATGTTTTACGTGGCAGAATTATCGGACGACTGGAATGTGGACGTACCCAGCTGGAAGTATCTGAGGAACTTGGAATCGCCCAGAGTGTCATCTCCAGGCTTTGGCAACGATTCCAAGATGATGGTAATGTGAGTAGACGTTACAGCACAGGTCGCCCCCGAGTTACAACGCCGAATGAGGACCGCTATTTGGCAGTTACTGCCAAAAGAAACAGACGGGGTACAGCATCAGACCTGTCTCGTCAGCTTTCTTCAGCTACCGGTACGACAGTTTCAAGGCAGACCGTGTGCAGACGCTTAGGGCACATTGGTCTATATGCTCGTAGGCCTGTCAGATGTGTTCCACTTACCGCAACTCACTGTCGCCTGCGATTAACCTGGAGTAGAGAGCATGCATTGTGGACACCGCAACAGTGGTCTTGTGTGATGTTTTCCGACGAGTCCAGGTTTAGTTTGGAGTCTGATTCTCGCCGGACATTCATCTGGAGAGCGCCAGGTACCCGTTACCACCAAGAGAACACCATTGAAAGACACCGTTACGGTGGTGCAGGATGGCTCGTTTGGGGAGGAATTATTCTTGGTTCCAGAACTGACCTGCATGTTCAGAGTGTAACGATGACAGGCCACATCTATCGGGATGTCATTCTGGAACAACATGTACGTTTGTTTCGGGACGCCATGGGTGCTGAATTTGTGTTTATGGATGACAACGCCCGTCCTCACCGTGCAAACATTGTAGACGAATGCCTTCAATCGGAGGATATCACCCGTATGCATTGGCCAGCATACTCACCGGACTTGAATCCAATAGAGCATGTGTGGGATATGCTTGGCCGACGAATTGCAGCCCGTCAACCCCCTCCCACCTGTCTACCGGAACTTCGGAGTGCATTGCTTGATGAGTGGTGTAATATTCCCCAAGATCAGATTGATCATTTGATATTCAGCATGCCTAGGCGTTGTCAGGCCTGTATTCCATCGTCCGGGAGACATACTCCGTATTAACCATCCTACTAACCATGTTATACTGTTTTTTGTAAATAGGTTCTTTTTTGAAATTTGGTCAAGGGAGTAAAACTTGCAATTTTTATTAATTATGTCAAACATATAGCATCTTTTTTGCTCTTTACTTTTTGTTTAATAAATAGACTTTACAAATAAGTCAAATTTGTTTTGCTTCTTTCTCTTTCTTTGCCTGAACTTCATTATCCTTAATTTATGGACATGAGTGTAACTGACTAAAATGTAGTTCTCAGTATTATTAATAAATCTGGAATTAATAGCATTCTGATGCTTAAGATTTTAATTACATAAATGCCAATATTTTAAAAAGGCTGGTTATAATCAACGATCTAATAATTTGATATCCCAATGAAGTTATTTAAGTTTCATATTTCGTACATACATGTCAATAACCAAATACTCCAATTAGCTACACATACTACAACTGGCAATGCCACAGCATTGCTGGAACATTAGCATTTTCCCCATAAAGATAAAATAGCGTTAAATGAATACATTTAGATTCATTTTTGACTTTCAAGACTAAAACTGCAGACTGTTGGGTTATTGTGCTTCCAAGGAACCTTTCACGACGGTGCAAATTTATGGCAGCGCCAGTTCGAAAAGCTGGGTAAGACAGACTCGTAAATTTTACTTAACAAGAGGCCTATAAAACTTTCTATTAAGTCTTCCAGAGGAAGCTCTGTTCAAACAATGACAATCATTCGTGGAAATGTGGTAGTAGAGGTTCACCACGGATACAAGAGAGATGCTACTTACACTTGATGTGACCCGTTGAAAGAAAAGTTTCTTTTATTAAGTAATGGTAAGTGCTGATCTCTCGCTTTTTAAAAACCTAATTACTTGGGCTTCGAAATGAATAACTTTAATGAACAGCGATAGTAAAAGTTGTATTTCGACGTTTTCTTTTTATTGATTTTTATCCAGTTGCATATGTTTAGAAACATACAGAGAAGATGATCTACGCTTTTATTCCATAAATATAGATCGTACAATACTACAGCCGTTAATATTATAAATGCTTAAGTTAGTCAGTTGTATATGTTCGTTACTCTTCCATGTTGAAAAGGCTGAAGGGATTTGGATGAAATATGGAATGACGATAACTTAGACCCTAAATTAACACATAGGATATTTATACAAACACATATATACAAACCATTGTTTCATTGATTTCCAAAATTTGTGGCCCATTCTAAATCATGTCGTAAAACCGAATATGGCGCTGGCTGAGCCGCGGTAAATGAAAATAAATATATAATTTTAATGCAATAGATGAACGTGTAAAAAAAAAAAAAAACTTTTTTGAAAAACATAGCTCTTTGAAGTTTTTTTCCATTCCTTTCGTTTCTAATTGAGAGTATATGAAGTTTCAGACTTCTAAGTTGACAGGAGAGTTCTCCTGTATAGCCTTAAAATTTGGAAAAAATGTATGTATATATATATATATAAAATATAAAATAGCTTAACTTACGTAAAATGGAATCCCAAGTGAAATATTAATTGAAAGCACTTTATAACAGATATAATACGTAACCATGAATATATATTATTACAAACCAAAAGCCGGCTAAAATCCTACATTTCTAGAACTACGCAGTTTTAATTCAGTTGGAACAAAGGAATCCGCTTTCAAAAACTGCAATTACTACACGGTCCCTTGCAATTCCTTTGTAATTTTGTAGACGGTCCCGCGTCCAGTCAATCTGGCGTCTTAAAAGCCATAACAAACCTTGAAAAACCGATGCCCAGATTTTGGGATCGGCCAATAATTGTAACGTGCATGGATCAAGTAACACGACCTCAAAAGTTAATAAAAGGGGCTGGTGCCGCCCAGCAGAGACTTTTTCGCGTGACCGCAACTACCAAGGAAAGACGTATCGAATTACCCAATAAAATAATGTAATCGCAGTTCGACTCATTCTTGCTTCGACGGCCATAGCGCCCCAAGGATTATCACAGCTCGCTCCAGCGTTTACCGGTCAGCGAAGACCGGCCAGGATCCAACCTAATGGCTCTAAGCCAGAGTCCCGAGCCGCCTCGCCTAACACCCAACGCCGAGAATGGGTCTCAAACAGCCTCGCGTCCTCCGGCCCACGACAACAATCTTCCTGTAGCCGTTTAATGCTGCATATATATAGTTACCAATGTGTTAAAAAACTGGTTTATATAGGCATGTTTACTAAAATAACAAACGGAAGTAAGCATAAACTGAACCCATAGGCAATTATGTGTTAAGAAAAAACAGCATAAATGATGAAAATTTGCATTAATTCTGAATTGTTGCTATTGGGATACACCTAGGGTTGCAACCGTCCCGCGCGAGAAGGGACGTCCCGTTTCTAGGACTTTAGAGGACACGTCCCGCGAAAGGTGTGAGGGACGACGACTGTCACGTTTTTGAATACAATGAGTAATTTACCATTATGATAAATTATAATGATCTTAGAAGAAATTTTAAACATTAAGTTTCTTTTCTCAATAAATATGATCTCAGCAGTAGTGATTATGTTCTTTTTCTAAATAAATAACTTTAAAATTTTGTTTTTGTTTCTTAAAGGGATTAAAAAAGTTTATTTAATTTAATTACAAATGATAGCACTATTTGTTCTGATTATAAAGAAGACAGATGGAAAACTCCTTAATAATTTATGTTAATTTTTCATTAGTTTGCCTGACTGTTAAAGTTTTGTTAACTATGTTACATATACATACAATTATGCCAAAGTAAAACATAATATTCAATGAAATTATTTAAAATGTAGAAATTAAATCTGGTTTTAATTGTGATTTTCGCCTTCCTGTAATAAATAAGCTGGATCCCGCTTTCTTTAGTTACGTCCCCAATTTTAATCGCGAAAGTCCCGTAAATCTGTGAATAAAAGTTGGCAAGCCTAGATACACCGTACGACAGTTTACTAAGAGTAAATTGATTATCACAACTCAAAATTTTTGTAAAATGTTAAAGAAGGGTATTAAAACGAATGCAATAAGTTAAAATCATCAATTTTACGTGATATTTACACCCAAAAGTTGTGTTTTATACTGGGGTGCTTGGTTTACAAGTCAATTTTTCCCTGTATATTAACTAAGTATTCTAAGGATTCCATTCGCTAAAACTGGAATTTTCTGGAGACATTAAAAAAAAAAAAAGACCACCTCACGATACTGAAACAGAGCTCATTTGCAAAAACATTATCTGGACTTTAGAAGACAAGATAAATATAGTTCGATGAAAAATGAGCTTGCTAGAACATAAAATAAGCGAAAAATGGTTGAAAAGGGGACAAAACATAAAATAATGCTTGAAACAATAATCATATTTATTACTAGTCTCCTATTTCTTTTTTTCAGCAATAGCTGTCGCTTCAGCCACTTTGTATGACGAATTTTGAAGAACGAATTTAGAGACGCACCAAGGCTTTTACATACAACGTTTATCCACCAGAATACGATTAACCCGTTTTTGGCAAACTCCATAATCGGCCTTCATTTTTCGACATTTTCTTGACTTTTCCTCATTTCTCGAGTAAGGCAGTTTCTTCGACGTGGTGGACACCCTGTATTATAAATTCATTTCTTGGCGAAGGGACCAATATTTTTTTGAGATAGCTTCCACGCTAAAATCTTCCGAGCTACGATAGCAGCGAATGAAATTCCAAAAACATTGGAGTTGTTATTTTTACGGCAGGACAGTTAAACGGTCGAAACTCCTCATTTTACTGGCATGTATTGCTAATGGTTGTAAACACTGAACATTGCTAATTACGTCATACAGTTTATAAATAATTTTCAGATACAGAAAACGAGATTAGTAAAGTATTTACTGTAATCGCATATGATTCGAAACTTTCTCAATCATTGAACTTGAAGGCTACATGTAATTACAATTGATAAGTTATAAATTACTTTTGCGTAGAGGCTTGCCGTTTTTTATTTTCCATCTGATTATTTACGCGTGGCATCCGGGCATTGTGATGAGTTATAAATTCTTATCGAAGTCCATTATGAACCCTTCAGCAAAGCCAGGTGCTTCAATTTATATCTCAGAAATCAACACCAGTTAACAATGGATGACTGACACTTCACAAGTTTGATATCAGGAAAGATAACGCGAGCAAGGAAGTCGAGCCCCACAATTTAGTTTGACATTGGCTGACCACGCGGTTGAAAGAGGAAAAGAAAACAGAAAAATGGAATAATGCATTATACAAACTTCACACTACTGAAAGAACGACGGAAAATATTATTAATGATACAGACTTTTTGCATTCGTCTGGAAAGAGGCGGCAATGTGGAACACTAATAATACTGTAGAAGAGTAAATTACGGACGTTTATATAATATTCTTTTTCAGTGCAGTGATAAAGTTTTGAAAAAAGCGTGTAAATGAGGGCGCGTGATTTCAATTATGCTTCTACAATGAAGATAAATGTAGATCTCTCAAGTAGGTGGTCTTTTATTTTTTTAAATGGTATTTTTGTATTGAGAATATTGGTTCTACGCGCGAGTGGAGAAAAACGCTTAAATGGCATTATAACGTATCATAAGTGGTGGGATGAAATGGCCAAAATTATTATTTAAAAATGAAAGTTCATTTTTGAATGATGAATTATTTCCAGCACAATTTAATACACTTTTTTCTTTTTTGCAAGAATCTTAGCTTAAAATGCTGTCAGACTATTTTCACAAAACTCAAGACTGTTTTGCTTATGTATTGTTTTCAAGAGAATAATCTGGAAGAATATTCACATGAGTACAAATGCTTTAATTAATATTTTTAGTTCAAATAATGATATCGTAAGTATGACCAATATTCACAATATATTAGTCGATAGCTTAGAGAATATTCATTTATGTATCTATACGCGTTAATTTTGATTTATTCAATAGATTAAAGTATGCAATTTTGTACTCACTTTCGATCTCATGAATTTAGTAATTTTACATACTGCATTAGAGTAAGTGTTTCTATAATTGGCTTGCAGTTTTACACGCTTTGTAAAACTACTGTTTCTTTTTTTCAGCAATACAAATTATTTAAAAAAATTTTTAGGGTGTTTTTATAAGGAGGAGGAAGAGGGAAACACACTGATTACGGTCATATATCTTAATGCACAATTTTTTTCACCAGAAGAAAAAAAAAATCATAAAACAACGTTTCATATTCAGACAAAAACTGATTTTGGGACTAAGATAAAAATCAAGAAAAATGGATTTAGGGAAAGGATCAAATAGCGTCAGATCTTAGATCAATTTTTGTGTTGAAAAACTTGAAAATAACTAACAGTAAAACAAATACGAAAAGAAAATTTCTCGCTCTTTTAATAGCCACAACTTAGGAGAACGCAAATATTGTCATTTAAAAGTTATGAAAATTTACGGATTTTTTTTTTTTTTTTTTTCCCAGTAACTTAAGTTAATAAGGTTCTGTCTGTATTTCACAATATCTCGTAGCACAAATGTGTAAAACCACTCATCCATGAAGAATATGAAATTGAAAAAAAAACATTTGTAAATATTAGAAATTTAGAATTTTTAGTCGACTTAAGAAAATCACTGCAATATTTCACACAGATTGAATTTAAATAATTATAAAAGTACATTTTAAATATTAACTTTCGATAACATGAAAAAGAATTGAGGAGAAAATTCAGTTAAAAAATAACCAGCAGATAGTAAAAGTACAAAACTAGTTTTTCAGCTAACCCAGCTGTTTTTTTTTTTTTTTTTGTTTTTTTTTTCCCCTTCGACAAAATTTACCAATTGTTATGGTAAAGGGTAACGAACTATATTCCAACCCAGTGAAATAAATACAGAGATATTGCTAGGAATTTTTTCAAGGAGTGAAAATACTCCGAGTTATTTTAAAAGAGTTAATTTAATTTCCGAGAAGAAAATTTAGCAGTTAAAAAAAAGAATAGAAAACAAAGGCAAGCATAAAAATGCCCAAAGAAATTAAAAGAAAACTATATTGAAGTTAATTAATTGGCTATTATTTAAAAAATTATATTAAAGCATATCTTACTTACACTATTACAACAGGAAACATACTGTGCTATTTCAAAAATAAGTTCAATCTTATTTAAAAATGGGGAGCGTGAAAATACATATAATTAAAATTTTAAAGAGTATTTTTGATTTTCAATGTGTGAAAAATGCTTGCAAACATCTCTATAGGCATTGAAAACAACTCTGTTGAAATTTAATACAATTTGCTGTATTTTCTTTATAGCATTAACAGAACATAAAAATGCTAAATATAAACGGAGATGCAGAAATCATGTTAAAAGCATTGATTATAAAACAATTTTAACAAAACTATTTTTGAATTTAAAAGAAAGTATGATAACGTTTCACATTTCACGAAAGCTCAATTTTTTTTTTTATAGTTAAAAATATGAAACATTGATTTTAATAAACACAACACACAGCTATATTTTGATGATGGAGGGATGATCTTTCGCTGTACAATTACAGTAATTAATACCATTAAGGAATTTGATGAAAGTTGATAATCCATTAAAAAGTCTTATGGCATTTAACTTTGGTGCACATGATTATGTGTATGTGTTCAGGCAAACTTACACGAGGGCTATCTGCCTAGGACAGAGGATTTTTTAAGGGGTTCTAATGCATATTGACGATACATCTGGGAAAAACCACCCAAAGCTCCAGACCATAAGACCGACGTGGTAGGCCAGAATCCCGGACCTTCACATTTCATACATCTACCGTGTTAAATGTCTTGCCCACTCAGCCATGATGAGCTGCATATTACTTTAACTGTGGTGCATCTATATCGTAAATAATATCAAATGTTTTAATATGCACTCCAAGAAAACAATCCAGAATTCTACAATATGTGCTTTTAGCAGATTTAAAGAAACAATATCAAATTCAGATAGGAGTCTATGTTTCAGATCATTTATTCAGAAATAGAGTAGGTTTATTGTTTGTACGTGGCAGCAGACTCTGAAGAAACATTTTAATATAATTTGTTTATTCTATATTTGTTCAAAATGCTATGTAACACATTATTTGTGTTACTTGCCATTTCCTGTGTTACTAAAGAGATATAGTTGCCGTTAGTTTGTTAATCCCTAAACATTTTCTGCAAACTTCAAGAGTTGGAATTAGATATTTTTTTGCAGCAAGCTCTTTAAATTTATTTATTTTTAAATTCTTCATAACTCTCTGCACTATTCAACAATCAAATAACTTAACATAAAAAAATATCCCTTTTCCAGCTTTTGTATTCAACACTAACCATATAAGATAATTGCTAATTTTATTTATTTTTTCTCCCTTAGGTACAAACAATCTCTTAGGTGCCTCTCCCTTCGGTACAAGCAAACAAGAATGGCTATGCGCTTGTATCACCGAAAATCATCGGCATCTAAAGAACGCCTGGACAGGCTTCAAGTTCCTAATGGAATTTACCTTTCTAACACCCTAAGAATGCAAAGCTTGGGTGCTTGTGGACACAGAGATTCCTTAGGGCTCAACAGACCAAGATCTCAGTCACTTTTCCCAGGAAGTGACCATTCTCTCCCTGTTCCTCCAAGGTCGAGATCTGCATCATTTTCTGGTGCACCACCAAGAATATCAGAATGCACCTTGACTGCTTCAGAGGAAGAACATATATTTCAGTGCTATACAAAAGTTATGTACATACTTTTAGGTGGCTTGGCAGCAGCAGCCACAGGACTATTTTTATACGGAGTGCATTCATTTGTAAAATTCTGATGAAAGAACTAACCAGTGATTTCCAATGTAGGCATGTGATAGTTAAAGTCATAAGTAACTGTCATGACAGGTATTAAAATTGAAATTATTGTATGCAAATTAACAGAAGGAAGAGCCATGCTATTTAAATTCTAGTTGATGTAACGCAACTAGAATGCATAAGAGTTCTTTGGATAAATAATAAGTATTATTATTATTACAGAGCATAGAATAAAATTTTAAATGGGGGAAAAAAGTTATTAAATGCATTAGGCATTTTCAAAGGATGTTTTTTGTGTGGGGAGGGGGGCAGGGTGTTGTTAAAAATAATCCTTAAAAACAACAAAGTGTACAATGTAGCAGCTTTTGATAACAAGTCTACACAACATCCTAACACTGTTGTGTTGATTAATCTGCATTTGAAGAAATTAAGAAAGATTGCAGTATTTCAAGGCTTTTATAATTCTATGCATTGTTGATGAAAAACTTTTGTTTTTCTCGATATAATAAAGCAAATTATGAGTATTAAGAAGCTTAAATTGTTGAAATCAGTACAGCTGGAGCATTGAATTTTGATTTTTTTTTTAAAAAAAGCGTACATTCTGAGAAACTTGTTTGGCCAGTCAGTTAAAATTAACAAAAAGAATTAAAAAGGATTCTAAAAATTAACAATTTGACTGTTTACTGAAGTAATAAATTTTACATTTAGCAGCAGCATATATCTATTAGATCTGCATTAACTAGCAAGTATGAAGCTGAAGCTGAATTCCAATATCACTGGTATTAGGACTTTTTTTTTTTGGGGGGGGGTCTTAAATGTGTGATACATGAAAAATGTAAATATGGTGTATTCATGAATAAAATATTTCAAAGAAAAAAAGAGAAAATTATGTATTTAAAAAAAATTGAAAATAGTAATATTTTAAAAACCAATACACTTCAAAAGCACAAGATTGTAATGAATTCTTGAAAAGGCTTAAAAAATGTCTAGTTGCAAATATAGTAGTAATTTAAATAGTGTTTCTTAAACATTCAGAGAAACAGTCTAGAATATTTTGGAAAAAGCTAAATTTCAAAAGCTTACTGACGTGTAACATTTATAAATGCTGTTTATGAGAAGTTTAATATCTCATTGTGTTAAAAGTTTAAGCACAATTTTAAGCACATGTGTGTTAAAATATTAAGCACAATTTTATTTTAGATGTGCTTGAAAAACATATTTACTAGCAAATCAATTATATAGAAATTATCACAATACTTTAATGATCAAAAGGTTTAATCTGAAATTGGGAGCAAAATACAAGAACAAGAATCAGTATAAGAGATACTTCAGGATATTTTCATTGGGAAAAAAAAAAAGTTAAGCCACTTTTGGAAAAATGTGAAGTAACAATTTTGATCCCAACTAAGAGAACTTAGAAGACATTATGAAAGGTTTACAATCAGATTTTGAAAGTTTGCAACACTGTCTGATTTCCATATAAGTTGGCCAATGGCATACATTGACTAGACTTCGTTTTTAAGAGGTTCCTTTTTAGAGGAAGTTAGGGTAAGATGACGAACTTACGCACCAATGATTTTTATGACCACTGTGTCTAAGAACTGAGATTTTTGGAAAACTTCTTTCTAATCTTGCCTTACACCACAATTTTTTTCAACTGCCTATTTAAACTTTTAAGAGGCAAAACAACGGTTATCCTAAAAAAGGTAATTTTCATCATCTTTCCCCAGCTAGGGGTAAGATGACGAACTAACCTCGGAATGTGAATTAACATTCATGAGCAGTTTATTAGCAAATAATTTTTAAAAGAAACAGAAAAAAATACATTTAAATGCGCAGGTCACATTTTTAAGGTCTTTGGTTGTCTTCTCCACTATCGTATCTGGAACACTCAGTATGAGCCCACTTTAAGTACTGATATCAAAGTTCATCTTTGCCTTCTTCTGCACATATGATGCAGAATTTATGTTTAAAATCCTCCAGTTCATATCATCTTCAGTGTCAATGCACAGTATAGAATGAGAATAGTCGTCATCAGAGGATGAAGAAAATTTCAAATGATGCAGTGGTTTCTTTTTTTGCTCCTTTTGTTTTGTTTGCCTTTTTAGTCAATCATTTTTGCATTTTTAGCTCTTTCTCTTGTTCTTTTTTTTCTCTTCCAAAGCTTGTTTTATGGGAGTTCATGATAGCAGAAGGAATGGCAATTTCTTCCTTGGCTTTCTCACTCTTCTCTCAAAATTTCAGCTACCTGCCTTTAATTGTATTGTTATGTCTTATGTGCCCTTAAAAATGGATAAGAAATAAAAACAGGAGAAAATATATTAAAAAAGTATGTGGGGTAAGCATGTGGGTCAGTATATTATATAGATGACGAGCTGAAAATTATTCATCATCTTTCCCCATTGAAAATTCGTCATCTTTTCATTTCACACCATTTTTACAAAACCAACATTTATTAGAAACTAAAAAAATATCTTTAAACATGGATCTACTATAAATTTGTACCCAGTAGGCTGAGAATTCAGAATATTTTAGTGAGAACATAAAAAGACTTACTATAGAACAGGGGCGTAGCCAGAAATTTTTCATGAGGGGGGTTACGACTAATATGTATATGTGCGTGTGATAATGTAGTGAAGAATATACATTTTCTATGGCAAAAAATTTCTCATGGGGGTTGTTATGACCCCCCTCCCTCTTGGCTGCCGTAGAATCTTGATTCTTCCATTGAGATGGTCAAATATTAGACAAACACACTTGGAAAATGAAATTTTGTTTATAACTTCCTCTAAACGGCAAGTACAGGTGGCTATCTTAGTTCCCCTCCAGGTGTTTATTATGCTGATCAAGACGTGCTGCCATTTGTGAATACCTGAGAGAAATACTGAATTTGTCATCTTACCCCACCTTCCCCTATATTTGCTGAAGATCTTTTCAGTTTCCCCCCCCTCCCCCCCCCCCTGGAATAGCACTTTCACTTCAGATGTGCTTTCTCACCATAGTTTTACACAGACACACTGCAATCTCTTCTCTGAATCCAGTTTAGGGGATATCATTTGCTTTCAACTTTTTATGCAGAATCTATGAATTTAAGAAAATTCTAAAATAATGCATTTTAGATCTCATTGTCATATTATTCATAGTAAATCTATGCTACCCCTACATTTATTATGTTTTCCTAAAAAATGATTCTGCCGAATTTCTGCTTGTATTCCTTCTAATGTAATGTAAAATCCCAATTATAAGCCCCCTACCCTAAAACATATTTATTTGGAAAGAGGATAAAATGCGTGCCTGGGGACGGACACTGCTAACAATTGTGACATCACCATGAAAGGCAGCTGAGACGTCATTGTCGGGAGGTGAAGGAGGGGCAATTATAAGGCCTTCTCCCCGATTATAAGCCCTCCTTCTCCCCCACAGATGGGATGCTTATAATCGGGATTTTACGGTAAACATTTTTGTGCTGTATATCAATAAAATAATATTCTGTTCTTAGTGCCAGATTTGGCACACACAAGAAAATCTTCTTTTGAAAAGTTCTGTTGAGATATGGATATTATAAAGTAACTTAAAGTAGACGCTAAGTTTAACTAAAGTTTGTCATGCAAAATTTATGTTTTAAGGTTTATCTACATACAAAGAGAACAACAAATTAAACAAATAATTATCTATTTATTTTATTTTCTTCTTTCATACAAAGGTTTAGAGTCAGTACCAAGTAAATTACCCTCACATGGATTTGGTAAACATAAATATGATTTAAAGCACTGAAGATTAGTCCACTGCCTTTCATCTTCAGGAACACCTAATTTTGTTAAAAGTTTATCTGATAAAGTAGGAGTAATGGGCTTCAATAAAATACCACTCACTCGTAAAACTTCCATAATTATATGCAAAATAGTTGACAGTTTTTCTTTGCTTACAGGATCATTCATTTTAGCAAGTTCCCAAGGCTTTTGAAACTGCAAAAAACTGTTAGCATCTCTTAAGCATGCCATTATGCATTCAATTCCATTATAAAAATTACCCTCCAAGAAGTGCAGCTCAACTTTACCTAAAATAATAAATGACAATTATTAAATTTCATTTACAAGCCTGCAAGGATTTATAAAAGTGAAAATTTCAACTTGAATGGTAATCAGTATTCTTAGCTCATAGAATTTGAGCTTTAAAAAAAGAAAATGATTGTATATTTTGTATGAAGGATATAATTAATGCTCCTTCACACTGCTATACAAAAAATTTGTTTGAAGAATATATACAAAATAGGGAATTTTAATAAGATTTATTTTTTTTTACCTTTTTATCCTGAATAAAATTATGTTTGAAAATGCCTTTACATTATAGAACATTTTAAGATGTGCATGGGTTTTTATGAACAGAAGAAACACTGACATTCTGTTTATAAAACACATTTATAAAGTCTCCATGATAAAATAAAAACCCTAACTTCTAACTTCAAGCAAAATAATTAAATAAAAATGGCTTGCACTTTAAATTACATTTTCATTTTATTATATACAGTAGACTATGTAACGAAAAAAGATATTTCACTGCACCTTCATTACTTAATTTAATGCAGTTTTATCTCTTTAACTCAAAGTTTTCTTTTTTACTCTTTCTTGATAACTTGAATTTTTTCGCAACTTAACATTTCTTCTTTTTCTCCGAACTACTGACCTCAAACAACTTTTAGCAAACATAACTGCCGTATCCTTCTTATCAACTCCCTTTTCTATAAAGCATTATTGAAAAGGGCGCAATGCAGCCTCTAATGCCTGATCCTTTTGTTTGAAAGTCGTCAGTCTGGATTCTCCTCCCCGTGCCCCCTACCTGATATCTCTGGCAAAGTGAGTCAGTTTCTTGGAAAATTACTGACAGTCTAGAATGCAACCTCACTTCTCACATGTTTAAAGAACAAGAGAAAATTTTACACTCAACGCCTTTTCACTTTTACACAGTCTATCGTACAGTGCTGATTCCGATTGTTGAGAATAATGGTGACAAAACACAAATGTAGTACATTCTCAATAGCACAGAAGAAGATTATTGATGCTGTTGATGAAGGAAGGAAGGAAAAATTTGAAATAGCCAAAGACTCCGGTATCCCAAGCAGCACACTATCGACAATTTTAAAACATGTGAAGGTGATTTTAAGGAGTTTTGCTAACCATCAAAGGAATAGGAAAAAAATGAGGAGTGGCAACTTCCCAGAGGTTGAAAAGTGTTTAATGAAGTGGATTTCACAGTGCTGGTCTCAGAACATACCACTCAGAAAAAACACCCTGAGACAAAAGGCTGAGGATTTTGGGAAAACAGTTGGGATTCACAGACTTTAAGACGAGCAGTGGCTGGTTTAAAAATTTTAAGAAAAGAAACAATACTGCAATTTACAAAATTTGTGGTGAAAGTGGCAGTGTAAGCGACATAGTCTGTAATTAATAGGTTAAGACATTGACTCCAATTTTTAAAGATAATGATCCCAAAAACATTTTTAATGCTGATGAAACTGGTCTATTCTACAAATGTCTTCTTGATAAAACAATGGCTGTTAAAGGTGAATTATGTCATGGCAAAAAGAAAAGTAAAGAAAGAGTGACTTTGTTGTTGTGCGTTAACATGGACGGTTCCGAAAAATTGAAGCCCTTTATGATATGAAAATCAAAAAAGCAAAGATGTTTTGCAGTTTCCTGAAGTAAATACTAGGGCTTGGATGACTGATGAGCTGTTTGAAAACTGGCTAAAAGCATTAGACCGAAAAATGGCTAGCCACAAATGCAAGATTGTTCTTTTTAACTGAGCAATCAGATCACAGTAAAGTCAGTAAGAGTGGAGTTTATGCCACAAAACACAACTTCTAAGTTACAACCCTTAGACCAAGGAATTAGACAGAGCTTTAAGATAAAATATAACCATGAAGTGATAAAAAAAATGCATAGATGAAATTGATAAAGGAACCAAACCTGTTGGCAATGCACCTGCAGGCAATGAGAGTGGCCGACAAATCCTGGAATTGTGTTGCAGCAAAAACAATTGCAAATTGCTTAAAAAAGGCAGGCTTCATAAAGTATGCTGAAGCCTGCAATTCTACGGAGGAAAATTACATTGACACTCACACTGTAGAATCAATCAATAAAGAACGGGGCCTTATTTATAATACGCTGCAAGTGGACTCATCAACAATATTCGAAGATTTCATTGAAATTGTCCAGAATGCAGAAATTAATGGAGACTTAACAGATGTAGACATCGTAGGGGATGTGATATCGCTCTCAGAAGAAGATGCAGACAAAAAGTGTGAACCTCCTGCAAAGATAACTTTTAAAGAGGTTTTAAAGTCCATAAAAACAAATTGTGCATTCATTGAATCCAGGGTGAATATGACCACAGAGACATTTAGAGCTATCACACATTTGGAAATGCATACCTGCCAACATAAAAACATTTATCAAGAGCAACTTGGGAAAATATATGGAGTTTCGAAAAGTCATCAGGAGCAGTCCGTCGCAAATTTTAAAAAGGTTGTAACTTATTCGCGATAAATGGTATTTAAAAATTAACCAAATAAGCATCAATAATTAATTTATATCATAATAATTAACAAAGAAATATAAAGCATTAACTGTAAGATATATTTACACTAGATCCTTAAATATGGAGTTCAATTGATCTTATATATTTCAAACATTAAAAAAATAGATCTATGTAAATTACTATGAAGTAAATATGAGTACTGAAGTCACAAATTCCTACTTTTAAACCCGTACGGTAATGGTTCCTTTTTTTTCTTTGTCTTTTCCCCTTACAAGAAACATGTTTTTTTTTTCTTTTCTTTCTTTCTTTTTTTTGCATGCATTTCTTTCTCTCTTTTTTTTAAGTTCAACTCTAAGGTTGGCTATTTTCCGGAGAAATATTGTGTTTTGCAGAGTGTCCGGAATAGTAACAGATTTACGGAGATGCTCCGGAAGAACTGTCGCAGTTGGCAGGTATGACAATGTAATTGATTCAAAAAAAAAAAAAAATTCAAAAACCCACCAAACTGTTTTGGATAGATAGTTTAAATAAAACAGGGTAACTTGATTAATATAGCATGTATGAGTATTTGTATTTATTTTTACCAAAGCAGTTTTTTACATGATTTTTGATAACTCGAATTTTTGATATCTCGAGTTTTTATACATTTCCCTTCGAATTTGAGATAGCAAGAGTTGACTGTATTATAATAAAAAAATATTTACAAAAAAAAAAAAAATAAATAAATAAATAAATAAATAAATAATTCACATTATCATGAAACCAATTCATTGGTTGACAACTCACTTTTTAATTTCTTTGATTAATAAGTTGAAAAACTTAACTAGTCATAAACCTTAGCACTGAATCTGAAACTGAATGATGCTTCAGAAGAAAAACTACTATATTAAAAAATATTGTTTTACGAATAAGTTCAGGTTATATACTACAGACTTTTAAAAGAGTTTTTTTGACTTTGAATTTTTTGCAGAAAGCCTAGTGGAAAAAAGGTATGTTATTTTATAAATCAATACAAATTTTTGCAAATAATGAATAAAAAAAGCAAATACACTGGTTATCATTAATTAAAGAAAAATCACAAAAATGACGATTAGTCAAAAAGTTACATGCAGAATTACATTAAACTTACCCACAATATACAACAGATAGTAAACTTTGAATAACATGAAAAGAAATTACCAGACACATATGGTGTTATAAAAATTAGCATATGTATAAAATCAATAAATTGAATGTGCCAGCTTGGTATAAGCAAAGCACCTTTAATATGGAATATGATCCTTTTTAGCGTCAATTCACCACCTACAACATTGTGTGATGCTGTCAACTTGTGATCTACTAGTTCCGTTTGAAGCGAGAGCCACTGCTTTCACAAAGCAGTTGCAAACATGGCAAGGGTCTGAGGAGGATTACCGAGAGCAGTTACGTCTTCCTTAATCATCCCTGACATAATCAATATGATTTAGGTCTGGTGATCGTGCTGGCAACTTAATGCGCCACATTATCTGCTACTAAAGATAATCACCTATGATGTGAGCCTTTTGTGGTCGACCATTGTCATCCTGAAACAGGAAATCAACACCTATTGCCCCAGCATAAAGATGTACATACACATCAAGCATATCATCTCGATATTTGAGCATTTACGGCTCTACCTGTAAAGACATGGAGGTCTGAGTGTCCTTTCAAACAGATCCCACACGAAGCACAGACATTGGCTCTTGCTATGAATCTCTTTTCTGGATGTTTCATACATAATAACGAGTTCCAGGTTCTCTTCAAATCAAACAACACGGACTGCCACTTTGGAGGCTAAACCTGAACTTATCTGAAACGAGAACACCCCTCCAAGGAATAGCAGTTCATTGGACATGTTAATGTCTTACCTAAAAGTTCCCTTATGTGCATTGTTGCCATAGCCTATAAATTATTGGGAGGAACAAATAATAAATATATTTCAGTGGAGTAGTGTGTGTGTGTGTGTGGGGGGGGGGGGTGTTGGAAACAACCACCCCTCCAAAATTTTTCCAAAAGGACCTTACTCTTGGCAGTGGCAGTGAGAAAAGGACCCATAAAAATTCAGAGGCCAATGGTACACAGTTAAAGGGCAAATATCATTCCATTTTTTAGTTAGATATTTTATGTACTATTTTGATTTATAAGTAGCACTACCCATACAAAGTTCAATCCTTACCCCTTTGAAATTTTTTTTAACTACATCGTTTCGCATGGCATGGATTTTTGTAGTTTGCACCACTCAGAAAAATACCTAGGACCAACACTGATTTTTGTATGTGATTTTCTACATTTCACTTGTAGTAAGAATAGAGGTTATAAAAATAAATAAATATCCAACCAGTAAACTATTGTTTTTAATTAATTAAAGTTAAAATAAATTACTTTAACATACTTGCATATCAATGAATTCCATAAATCGTTCAAGTAATTCAAGTAATGTCTGCTAATAATAATAATAAAAACTTATTTAACACAGACAAGCTCTCATATTTCTTTAATCTATGTATCAGTTAGTTTTTAGGAAATGAATAAAGATAGGACAGGGGGGGAGGGAGGACAATATATTTGCAATCATTTGATAAAAAGTTAGAAAAGAGGAATATAAAATGAAATGTAATTTAAATAAAACCTTTACCTTGTAATTTAGATACACTATCAATAAGATTTTGAGCATCTGAACCTTCTAACAGTTCAAATGACTTATGATAAAATACTGGAAAAATTTGTGCAGGATTTACAGCTTTCCCACAACAGCGACTTAACAGATTTCCATAAGTGTCAGCTAATTCAGCATTTAACATTCTATGAATTTTAGTTTCGCTGTAATCTAAAACAAAAGGTAAAAGTACTTTAATAAAAATATAAATTTATGTTAAACATAGAACAATAATAAATAAGAGACTTTTGAAAATCAACTATTCTTTCTTTAATTTGAGAAGGTTAGACTAGATCAGATGGCATTGATAAAATAAAACATTATTTCTTTTGTAATTTTCCTAAGATTGGTTCAGTGTCAAACAAAAAACTTTTAAGGAAGAAAACAAAAAAACAGGGTAAAAATAGAAGGGTTAAAGAAAAGCAATAAAAATTTTCATTTAATACTCATTTGTTTTAATGTTATTTCTCATTTAGATTAATAAATAGATCAATGCTGAAAGAATTAATCCATTCTAATCAATGTTCAAGATGCTTTAAAAACATACATTAGACATTAAAGAGTATTGCTCTTTTCTTGAAATTAATTTGTACATAACTGGTCCCTCTGGATTTTACTCAGGTGATGAGGCTTCAATGTCTACCAGTTTATATAATTTGTTTAACCCTTACCTATACTATTCAAACAAAGTTGATGCAATATATACAGGTGACAGCTGAAATGGTTATTGATACAAATTTGGATTTAAAACTTTTGAACAGCTAAGTCTTAGAAAATTTACTGTCCCCCCTCTGTTAATGTTTCATGGGAACATGCAGAATTTAAAATTTCCTACGAGGAAAAAAATTTTTTTTAAGCAATAATATAATTCACTAGGAAAAACAAACTTGCATCAACAATAAAATGCATTAGAAAATAAAATTACAAAATATTATTTACTTACTTGCATCTGAATGAGGCACAGAAGCTCTTAGTAGAAAATACCTAAATCCATCACAATCATATTTATTAATTAAACTAATAGGATCAATTACATTGCCTTTGCTTTTTGACATCTAAAGTAAAATAAAGATGAATAAAAATTAGTGAATTAAGATTTTCTATTGTAAGACAGAATAGAAATTTTTAACTCTTAATTTGTACCTGTTACAGTCTGAGTAAAAATTTTAAGGCAGCAAAATTTTTTGAGAAAATGGAAAAATGAAATAAAAGGGATTCAAATATTACTGTATTCTTAATTTTTAAAGTTCATTGTTGAGAAATAACATAACAAAAGAATTCATAAATTATAGAATTACCAGAAAAAATTGCATATACAAAAATGGTATATTCAGCTTGAGTAAAAACTTTAAGGCTATAAGTAATTTTTAAAAAATAAATATAAATATGCTGGCTTAAATACTACTGAAATTGTTTAGATTGTGACAACTCTTAAATTTGAAAATTTGTCATGCATTTTTTCAAAGTTTTGGAGGTCTTTGTGAAAATTGTGAAAAGTACAATGTTAAATGATCATGAAAGAGGGCAGATTGAATCTTTTTCTTTAGCAGGAATGAATAGCTGTACTATTGCAATAAAGATAGGAAGATTGAAGACTGTAGTCAACAATTTTTAAAATTTGAAAGACAATTATGGCAAAAAGAATACAGGGGATGACCTACAATTTTGTCTTCGCATGATGAAAGAAGAGTTTGCAGACTTGCATCTACTGGAAAGGACTGGATCAGGAAACTTATTCCGGCAACAGGTTTAAATGTTTGTCAAAAAACGGCGTATAATACAATTAGAAGGTATGGAAGTTATATTTATAGAGCAAAATTGGTTAAGTCTCAGTCGCTGCAGAAGCACTAAATAGATCGTTTGAAATTCAGCAATCAAGTAATGACCTGGGATAACCATTAGATAGAAATAATTATTTCTTGTTAAAAAAAAAAGGAATTTAGATGGACCAGATGGATGGAAGTACTACTAGCATGATTTAAGAAAAGTAAAATGGAGTATTCACCAAGCCACAATTAGAAGGAGGCTCTGTGATGACCTGCAGGTGCTTTGCTTACAATGGTGTGGGTTCAACTGTATTTGTTTCAGGTAAAATGGATTCACAAGCATATCAAAGGGTCCTAGCAAGTCATCTTTTACCAAATGCTGAATCTCTTGCAGAAGAAAACTGAAATTATCAGCAAGATAATGCACCTATCTGAGTTAGGTGTTCCAAGTCAACAATGTTGAAAATTTGAAATGGAAAGCTCTCTCCAGATCCTAATCCTATAGAGAACTTATGGGCTGACTTAGTAAGACTTTACAAATGCAAATGGGAGACATTTTACATCCTCAGTAGAACTGAAATTTACTATTGAAGATGAATGGTATAAAACGACCCAAAACTTTAACAAAAACTAGTTTCATCCATGAAAAAAAGAATACTTGAAATAATTCCAAGGAATAGCTCCTATACAAGCTTCTAAAAGTTTGTTTTTTTCTGTCTGATATACTATTTTCTATGCTCGCCTTAAAGTTTTTACTCAGGCTTACATATTGATCTGTGTTTTCAATAATATTCCTGATGATAAAATATTTGCAAATGAATTTTACAGCACTTATAAGGCGGATTCAAGCCCTTCCGTCTTCTGGAAGAAGATGGAAGGGCTTGTCTGATGAAGACTGAAAGAATTTTTTGGCTGAAACAATTGCAATGCCTTATAAGTAACATTTTATGTGTGTTTTTTTCACAAAGTTTTTATTTATTTTATTAAACTTGATTTGGCCTAAGTTAGGTGCATGACTAAGTCATACTGGATCAAGAGAAGATAATCCCCAAACAGTTGTACGTTTCAAGGGACACATCTCACTTAGTTTTGATATCATCCCGGCCAAAAACCTCCCAACATTATTGAAGAAATTTGTTTCTTTTAAGCACTTTTCCTTTAATTTCAAAAGTTATCGAGCTGCAAAACTAATATTAACATTTTCTGCTATGACAAGCTTTTTTGAGTCTGATAAGTCTATAGCAACTAATTTTAATGCTGTTGTTGCACTCTTAAGAAGTTCTTCATATAGAAATGTGCCATTGAGGCCAGAAATAAATTATGCAGATCTTCAAATAAAAAAACAACACATAGGATTTGATGTTTGATAACAGCAGAGAAATGGTTCATGTGCATTTGATACTTTTTACAAAAAGCAAATTTGCATTTCATAAATAGATAATTGACAGCATTCTTAATAGTTGAAACAACTGCATTGTTGGGAAGCTTTGCTTCACCTATAAACATTTTAATATTATCCCAAATCTCGTCCTTTCAAAACATTTTGAATGCAGACTCTGTGGTGTGCACGGAATACATGGGAGATTGCATTGGTAAACAGACAAAGAATGCGAAGGGAAATGTAGACCTATTGCTTTTTGCACAAGCGATCTTGGCTGTAAAGATAAGACTTCCTTTTTGGTCCAAACTATAACTAATAAGCTGAATTTAACCATGAAATCTGATTTTTCTTCTATTTTCCCGACCTTTCTGCATTTTTCTTGATTTTCCCTGACTTTTTTCCCACTTCCCTGACTTTCCAGGTCTGTAGAAATCCTGATATAACTAACCACATTAGCATCAAAAGTTAAGAAATAAAGATGAAACCTTTTCATAATTAACAGTCCAATGTGAATGACAATATATTTGTCGTGGTGGTTCATATCCAGCAGCAATAAGAAAAGCTGGCCAGTATACAGCATGAAATCTAAATTAAACAGAAACATTCATTAGAAAAATATTGTATAGCTTAATATTTTACTATTAAAAAAAATCTATTCAAGTAGCATTTACGAAGATAAAATATCTTTGAAATAAAAGGTACAGAAGAGACTTTATAGTCAACTTCACACTGGGAGGAAGCCTGGAATTTACAAAGAACTCTTTCACGTCATTAAAAATAAGGAAAGAAGAATAAGTAAATAAAAAGTAAAATGTTAATGGAATACTGAAAAAGAAAGAGTTCAGATCCTTGAGAACTCTTTTCCTTATAAGGCATAATACCTTCATTCGTAAACTTTAAAGTAGGTCTCATTTTTAAAACAAAGATCCCTGATCTCCAAATTTTTCAGACATATTTTCACAAAATTCCAGGTAGACAAAATAATATAAAATTGCCATTTTGGTTTAGCACATTATTAATTGATGTGTTGTATTGAAAATATGATTAAATGTAGCATGTATTGTCACAAAAAGAATATTATTATATTCAAACTCATCACCTTTTACTCTGCACAGAGTAAAGGATCTATTGTGTGGCATATACTGCTTTCTTGTAAAAAATTTGTGATTTTGCTGATTGATATCAGTTATTTCTGAAAAGAGTTCTCCAGTTACTTTATCAAATAAGTAGTTTTACAATTATTTTATAAAAACAATGAGACATTTTTGAATAAGCAAAGAGAAAAAAAAATCTCAATTTTAATTTTTAAAATGTGGCTTTGAATAATTTAATTTATTTAATATAAAGCTAAATTTTAAAGTTTTAAAGTTTTTGGAAAAAAATTTAAAATTTCCTGGATTTCATTTTTCTATTTTTAAATATAAAAATACAATTCTCTAACAAATCCAAGTTTTCCTGGATAAGTGGGAATCCTGCCAAAGAAAAAAATTCTATTTATACAAATGACTATTAAAAATCAGACATATATTCTCAATTCATGTATAAAAATTTATAATTAATATGAAAGTATGACCCATAAACAAAAAAGATAACATATTAACTTACTTAAGTATATCTTTTCCAATGATATGACAATTAATAGGCCATATGTTATTTTCACTATGAATTCCAACTGTTAAATAATTTACTAGTGCATCTAACCATACATAAATCTTAAAAGAAATGAGAAAACTGCATTAAAATGCAAATCTCTGTATCATTAAATTTATAAAATATACAAACAAAATAAGATTTCTATGAATACATTAAAAGATCACAGTAAGAAGGCACAAAAACAATAAAGTTACTTTGACATGAAGAACAAAAATATAAAGTAACTGTTCTTCAATTGATATTACTACTTATTTGATAATTCATAATGTTGATTACATTGATTTTTTATTCAAGTACAATAAAATAAAACTTCAAATATTTGACATAGCAATTCATGAATAAAAAAATATGTAAAATCAATGTTACTTAGCATAGCATTTTTTTTTTTTTTTTTGTCCTGCATAAAAATGGATTCAATATATATATATATATATATATATATATATATGTGTGTGTGTGTGTGTCAGTGTACAAATTTCAAGCTAATTTGTACATTTTAAAGTATAAATATTTCTCATATCAGTATAAAACCTCTTTAAATCAGGCTGAAAAAGAGATACATTAGAAATGGGTCACAATGAGGGTAAAAGACAGATAAATTCTATATACTATTACACCTATTTTTACATCACAAGCACTTTTGGCCATGCACATGGCCATCAGCAGGTGGCTTCCTGTTTCTTTGCTTCTCCTTCTTTAATACTTTTTAGCCACACCCACCAACTTTCGTCAATGTGCGCGTGAGTCATGTCAATAGGGAGTTTTTGCATAGCGGTTTCACTCACCGTAACGCTAACGTTAAATGTCATAGGACAGTACAGCGCATGCGCCCGTATAACGTTTACGGTATCGGAACTACTAACAAAAAGAGAGTTTTTGCATAACGTTTTTGCTCCCAGAGCATTTATCAGATGATATTCTTCTTTTCTTTCAGTATTGCCATCTAGTGGCAAGAAAATAAAATTTTTATGTGGTTTTTTTTTTTTCCCCTGAAAATTTCCCCATAATTGCATTACTTTTAGAAATTATCGTATAAAATGTTAAGCAAAATGAATTTATAGAATTAATGAAATTCTCAGAAAATAGTTACAAACAAATTAAAGCATAATTTTTTATTTTAAGCAAATGAAAAATTAAAATAGAAATTTCTTATTTGTTTATTTTTGCAAGTTTTTTTTTTTTTCGTTTTGAATTTTTTGTGTATTTGGACAGTTTAGGTAAATACGTTTGAATTTTTCACGATATTAGTTTTTAAAATAATTAAAATCCCCATAAACTATTTTTTTTTCCAATGCACTACGAACCACTAGCTTGGAGTATTTTGAGCAGTAATTAGAACTAGAACCTACAAAATATTTATAAATAAATTAAACCCACTGAGAACACTACTTCACAAACCTGAATTTTTAATTCGTGTACATTTTTTTTTAAAATCAAGGTTTGTTTGCAAACTTGTAATTTTAATAAAATAATTATAAAAACCTGGATTTTTAATTCATCTATGATTATTTGTAGTTTTTGTGTCTGGTGGTTCTTACTGCATAAAAATAAGAAATAATTATTCATAAAATTACTGTAGAATATTACTGCATAAAAATAAGAAATAATTATGAGGATTTAAATTTTTTAAAAAATTAATTTCGTTAAAAATTTAACCGCATTTTCCTAAAATTATTCAAATAATCAAAAGAAAAAACATACCAGAACTATTGTTTTCTTCAAATTTAAGAATAATTTTATTGATGACGGCAGTTTTTTTGTGGTTTATTTTACCTTTATCAGTTCTAATATTATTGAAAACGTTTTTATTTGGCTTGATGGGGATGTGGATTCCTTTTTTGACAGCTATATTTGCTATTTCAGTGGCTAATCCTCTGCAGTATGGGATTGCTTTAGTGAATATTGGTTTTGTTTTTTGTGCACTGGTTATTATATTCAATTTTTTAATTCTTTCTTGATAGATTTTGTTTACGATTCTTTTAAGGCAATATGCTATTTCTCACTGATGTTTCATAAAGTTGATTTTTTCTTTTAAGAGGTTTTGGTTGGTACAGATTTTGATAGCTTTATTATTGTATGAGCAAATAGCTGCAGTTTTACATTTAAATGGGGTATTGGAGTTGAAATTAACAAGTTGATTATTGTTAGTGGGTTTTCGATAGATAGTGGTATTTATTTTATTTTCTTCATCTCTAATTATGTTAACATCTAGGTAATTAAAATAATTTTTTTTTGTTTTTGTATTTTGATCTA
Organism: Cheiracanthium punctorium; assembly: GCA_038373885.1. NCBI lineage: Eukaryota > Metazoa > Arthropoda > Arachnida > Araneae > Cheiracanthiidae > Cheiracanthium > Cheiracanthium punctorium. The sequence continues at coordinate 874,347 of JAWZYV010002120.1, forward strand.
TGCTAAAGTCATCCACAAAATTTCACAATCTTTACATTTTTATGATAAGTTTATTCCTACATGTGCACTGGGATTCACTTAACATGATTAAAACCAAACCTTAATCCCATCTTCAATTTTTGGATAGCATCTCATAGCTGCTTCATATCAAAAGATGCAAGGTTATGTTCTTTAAAATATGCAAAATTATCTCATACAATCTTTCTCTACAAAGTTTTATGCCTCAACCTTCCAAGTTAAGAAGAGGTAAGATAGTGCAAGAAAGATAGTTACGTTTTTTTTCTTTTTTAAATTCTTTTACATACATATATAATATGCATAAATGAATATGGTCATAATGAAGATACTATATTTTAAATATTTGAAAAATTGCCACCAATTTTTAAATCGGAGGTCAACACAGTACAGGCACTGCAGTATTCCTACTTATTTTACAATTCCTACCTTCATCAAAGTTTTACTTAAATAGACTAATATTTTAATGGTTTGATAGCACAGGCTTAAATGTTTCTTAACATCTAAAGGAACATTTAACAACTGTTGAAGCAGCAGAGCATTTTAGTCTATAATTTACAGAACTAGGAATAAAAAAAAAAAAAGAGTGATTGCAATGCCAAACAGTATATCTGCAATACTTACAACTTGTGAATCATCATCAGGCACACTTATACCCCATGATAATCGAGACTGCGGTCTGGAAACAGATAAATCAAACAAGCCATCTGAAATCCATCTTTTGACATCAGCTGCATAACAATCTGGTTTTATAACTAGAATTAAACAAGATAATGTACAAGATATATATGAAATTGATAAATAAACAAATAAAAAATATGCTACAGTCAAAGCTCATTTTTAACCACTTAACAGTTTCTTTTTCTTGTCATATTGTGTCCAAATAGAAGCATATTTTTGATAAACAATTTTGCATTCTAATTGATTACATAAATTCATATCAGCAATCATAACTTTTAGAATGATTGAATTTAATTATTTATAATGATTTTTAATTCTTACAAAAAATACACTATTTTTACTTTAAAGTTGCCTTTCCCCCGAAGAGCTAACTGAACTGTAAGAACGCTTTACAGGAATGGAGGAGATGGATTATCAGCATCAATTTCACAAAATTTCCGAACAGTAGTTAGATCCAAACTTTCCGCTTCCTCGTCGCTGGAGAATTCCGACAACAAACTTTCAGGACTTCCAGATTTATTTAGAGAAATTTCTGATTCAGCATCGGATTCGAAATCAGAGTTATATTCGGTTATAAGCTGCTCACTGTCGCTCTTCATTATTTTATTTTATCACCAAATTGGAAAGAAATATTACTCGTGAAGCAAGACAGACTGAATGTGTGGGAACAAATTTTCCATTTTCCCGCACAGTCAGAAAACAATAAACCTGTTCAGAAACAGCTGCGCACATGTTTTTCTCTCAAATCTTTATAGGACTACTGGAGCAATCTGTTAGAAATATTACAAACTACGGAAAGTGAAAAAGTCGAGGAAATCAGCAGCTAATGGACTTATCACACTAAAGGGAAAATCCAAGCAACTTCGCGCTGGACCAACTTTTCTGACGGACTTGAAGGCGTGATTATCTTTCAGGGTTGCAAAAATAAACAAACTCTCTCCGACGCCAAATAGTCATCGCATCGCTGATTTGGCATGCAAGTTCTTATTTTACTTATTGTGCGTTGGTATATTTACAATGGATCGGCACAATTTCGGCAGCATCGGATGGGCAGCAATCTCTAATTCCAAAGTCCACTTGAATATAATTTGAGATATATTTCGTGGCGTCAAAAAAAAATTTCTATTATGTGAAAGTTTTTTTACAAAAATGTAAAACACAAACAGTTTATAAAATTGTATAAGATTTGAAATAAGATTACTTTTAGTTGAACTTTCTTTAAAAAAATTTATTGAATTCTAAATAATAATTTTAAAAAAACATTCAAAAATTAGTTTTACTTTTAAAAAGGAAAATACAACTTAAAAAAAAGAAGAAAAAAACAGCTGAGAAAACATTGACAGGAAAAAATACACTGAATACATGAACATCTTACAAATGAAAAAACTGACAAAGAATAGGAAAATGTAAGTTTAGAACTTGCAGGAAATTAGTTTTTACAACTATATCTGAAATAAAATAATAAGTAGCTTATAGTTACATTGATAAATGTACAATTTAAACTATTGTATGTCTTAATGTTATGTTCCCTGTCCATGAACCAACAAAAATTAAAATAAATTTATAACTGTTTAATAAAGATACATAGATGTAGCCAAACTACCATCTTTTGACAGCCAGTAAAGCAGATCATTTTCAAACTTTGGAAGAGGAAATACATAGTTTTCTTCACTCATTCGCACAACAGGAGATCCTGTTTCAACAGAAACCTAACACGAATATACACCTTTTAATTTATACTGTACATGTAAAACATTTTATCAAAGTCAACTGAAAATATTTATGAAAGTGAAAATAATAGTTAATGCAGTGTAACCTTGATATCTCAAATAAATGTATTTTCCTTTACAAATTGAATTCTATTTTTTTACCCCATAATCTCAAAAACTCAATATAGCAATTCTTTTATGTCCCTTCGACTTCAAGAAGTGATATCAAGGTTATACAGTATTAAGCTATAATTGACAGTTACACAGATAAAGTCTGTGCTGGGGATTAACTGTGCTAAAGACTGTACAATAAAATGGAGAATTACTCTTTAAAAAAAAAAAAAAAAACACAAATTTCATTTAGCAGGGGGGGGGGGGGATGCAACAGTAAGAGAGATAAGAAGAGACTAAATTTCAATCAAGAGAGTATGAATTAAAAAATACAAGTTGATTTGATATTCTACATTCAAATGTAGGCCATAAAATCAACTATAAAATATATATTATTCAAGGATGAGCCAGTATTCGGAATGTGGATGTGTGAATGCTGTCATCTTGTACTAATTTTCAATCCCTCTGAAAAAGTGTTGAATGATAACTGACTTTCTGATCCTGGATCTATTTGATATTAATTGATCTTTCACAAAAAATACCGAACTAATTGATAGCTTAGTGTTCTTATTTCATTTCAATAATGTAGTATTTGAAAAATCATACAATCCGATCGTAAGAATGTACAATCTTACAATACATCCAAGTTGGCAGGTATGTACTAATAATAATCATGTAAAAATAGCTTGATTAAAAACACAGATAAAATCAGTAATAATAAAAATAAAAAAGTTTAGAAAGGTATTAAAGTATTTCAAGTGAGTAGGTGAATTAAAAAATTAAAAGTTGTTAATAAACTACAATCTGAATAACTTATTTATATTGCAATACAGGGTGTCTACTAAATTTCTGAAAGTTAATTTCCTGATTTTCCCAAACTTTTGAGAGCTTTCGAAAACAAATTCTTGGTCATAGATGCAGTTTACTTTGGGAAATCCCTTCATAGCACAAATCATCTTTTATATTTAAACTTACTTTACTATATTTAAACTTACTTATTTCAACTTACTTGAAATAAATTTTCAACTGTAATATAATTATTGATGAATTAAGTTAAATAGAAAGGATATTTACTATGAGTTTCAAGTAAAATACTACAGTTAATTCAAATTTACCCAATAATGATCAATACTACTTAGGTACAGGCAGAAGTTAAGTGATATATCTAAGCGACAATATTAAATGAATGCCGAATCTCAAGCACAAATTTTTATCTTTCAGTCTAGTACATTTGAAATCTGCAGGAATACAGCTAGAGCAATACTAGTGAAAATTTCTATACTTTGTGACTGATCATAGACAGATAGCACTTTCCAGGCTTTCTCTAGACTTTTCTGACCTATTTCCCATTTTCTACTTTCCTGACAGTAGACACCCTATAATACAAAAAAATAGAGATTATACTCTTGACTGACTGACTGTATCTGACATTGTCCAGTATTTCTGAATAAGTTCAGAACCACTGGTGTAGAATGCTGTTATTTTATAATCATAACAGTTGAACTGAAGCATACAACATTTTATTTTAGCTAAAAGTTTAATTATTTTAAGAAGAAAAAAGAAACAGGATTTTATTTGTACATATAATTAAGTTTAGATGAACAGTAAATGTCTAAGTAACAGCATTCATGCAGAGCTAGAATTCGGTAGAACTCATTAGTAAAGCACAAAGTGCTAAAACAATGTTTATTTACCTAAAAAATCTAAAGCACACTGCAATTACTGTATCATTAAGAATCATTATGTCAAAAATAAATAAATTCATAATTTGAGAATTTAAATTAAATAAATCCCAAGCTTTTTATTGATTAGTGCAAGAAGATGACATTTGTGAAGCTACATTCTTATATAAATCAAAATTTATTTTTAGTAAAATTAAGGAACACTACAGAAAAATTTACTTTTCCAAAGACTATAGATCATAAATGGAATTTTATCTAATGTACAAATAATACACATATACAATCTATGCAAAACAATTGCATTTTAAATTAAAAATAAGTATGAAGCTCGCTAATTTCGGCCATGTAAAACCATATAATTTACAATAAATAATATGTGTGTATAGCTAATTCATCAGTAAAGCGCAAAGTTAATGGTTTGCTACAGTAGCCAACAGGTTTATTTATAATTTTGCCAAGCTCACGAAGAGGGAATGAGGAAATAAAAAATCTGATGTGTCCAACACATGACTTCCTTGCACGTCTATTCAAAAATGTTTTTTACGCATTTCCTCTAAACTTATTTGTTTGAAAGAGATAAAATATCAATAATAGTAAGGTTTAGCGATTTCTAGCCAAATATTTTGATATCGCCAAGCTGAGTTCAATTTGAAAGATTTCCTTCTGACACTTTATTTGGCAATATTTCACCAAAAGCTGACAAGCTTGAGATAGTTTGCGAGATTTTGGGGATAGCCAAAGTAGTCATTGACCACAGACTTTCAATGAATTGAATGCATCCATACACCTTAATGTATTTAAAGTCATTTGGCTCACCCTGTAAATAAATTCCCAGTCGATTGCTGTCAAAAAAGATATTGAAAACAGTTAGATATTATAATATAGTTCTAAATACAAAAGTTCAAAATTCTACGAGTTAAAGTTTTAGAGTTATACAAAATATGAAATAATTTTTGGCGCCAAATTTGGCAATATTTCGGCAAAACTCGTCAATGTCGACGTCATTTGGAGCGATTTTAAGCATGGACCAACAATGACAGATTATCGCCAAATTTGGCGATATTTCGTCAAAACTCACCAAGAACGATGACAAATGGCGGTACTTTGGGCATGGACCAAAGACTGACTATCGCCAAATTTGGCAACATTTCGGCAAAACTCGCCAAGGTCGAGGACAGACGGCGAGATTTTGAGCATGTACCAAACAATGTCTGTCTACAATTGTATTATATTGAAGATGTCCATAGACATTAAAGTACTGAAATTCTTTTCAGTGGTCCTGTAAATAAACTCTCCAGTAGATTGGAACCAAAAATCGAGATGCACAACTAGATGTTACAACAATCTTATATATGAAATTTCATAATAGTTTTTGAGATTTGAGAGTTAAATAGGCACACACGTACACCAAAAGTCGCCAAGCCTGGCGACTTTTGGCATAGTTCTTGAGGGAGGCACGTGACCATGGTCGGACCATTACCTAACTTATGTGTTAGGCTGGTATTGTGCTTGAAATGGATGAATGCCCCTAAAATTGCCATTGACCATAATGTATTGGAAATCTTTTGAGTGCTCCTGTAGCAGAACTGTAAATGATAAAGACACTTTTTTTAATGGAGAAATTCATTTTCTAACTCTTTACAGCATATATCACTTCTGAGTCGTTTGAAATAGCCCAATACCTCTAAAAAACGCTTTGATGAATTTCGGCCCATAGAGCGTAATGTATTTCGAATCTTTTAGGCGGTTCTGTAGATAAACTATCCAGTCGAATGGAACCGAAAGGGGAGGTGCACATGTAGATGTTACAACAATCCTAAATATAAAGTTTCAACATTCTACGCCTAATAGTTTTGAGATATGAGAGTTTAATGAATTTCGGCCCATTGAACGTAATGTATTTCGAATGTTTTGGGAGGTCCTGCAGATAAACTATCCAGTCGAATGGAACCAATAGGGGAGGTGCACAACTAGATGTTACAACTATCCAAAATATGAAGTTTCGACATTCTACGCCTAATAGTTTTTGAGTTAGGCGAGTTTAATGAATTTCGACCCATAGAGCGTAATGAATTTCGAATCTTTTGGACGGTCCTGTACATAAACTATCCATTCGATTGCGACCAAAAGGGGAGGTGCACAACTAGATCATAGAACAATCCTAAATATCAAATCTCAACATTCTACGACCAATAGTTTTTGAGATATGCGAGTTACATACATACGTACGTACGTACAGACGGCATGGAAAAACTGACCACAATAGACTTGCCGCTAGTCAAAATGAGTTGCAGACGCGTTAATATGATCGTGCATGCTAGCCTATGATGAGATGCATCGAAAAAATTCTTAAAATTAAATTTAGAGGCAGTCAAAATGGTATTTTTTTGTCGAAATTTGGCCCCCAAAATTTTTTGGGATCACATTACTTCCTTATACTACGTACAAGGAAGTAATAATATCTATATTACTCAAATGCTTCTTAAAAATACCTTTAATAATTAATTAATTAAAATAATTAATTTGCTTGGTTGCTTGGCAATGGAATTTTTGTGACCACCATAAGAATTAAGTAATAAATTTGGAACAGAAAGAAAGTTTACCATTTTGGTTGAGGATCCTTCTTTAATTTCTTTTACATGGGATGATGGAACAAAAGCTTCATCGGTTACACTATACCAACCCTCATATTTTCCTTTTGTTATGCACCCATTGTCCTTAAGTTTACGCTATTATAAATAAGAAATAGTAGTTATTCATGTATTGTGAATGAACAGAATAAGCAGCTAAGTGATACAATCATAATTATACATACCCAAAAATCTTGTACAACTGCTTTATGTTTTTCATCAGTAGTTCTTATAAAATGTGTCACAGATATATCACTTTTGTCAAAAATTTCCTAGAAAGAAACAATGCTTAAATATTAAGAGTTACAGATAAGAACAAATAAATACATAAATAGATTAAGTATGGAATGGCCTAAAAATTTAATAGTTTAGAATACCAGACATAAAACATTACTGCTCACATTGGCATACCTGAAGTCACAGACAAACTTGCCAAAGTTACAGACCTTAACATTGGAAATAATAAAAAATATGAGTGCAATTACATGATACAGACTCAGAGAAAATACTTTCAAAGATTCGTTTTCGAAATAAATGCAAATAAAGTCCTGAGAAGAAACATTACTCATTCTGGAGGTATAAGGATGCAAAGAGATGGTATAAGATTATATTATTATAAGATCTCTAGTTAACTTTGGGGAATACCCTTTCAATGTAAGTGGCTCTACTTATGGATCTCTGTGATTTTATTTCCCCAGGACACAGCATCAACCAATTAAATATAAGAACATCCCAAAAGCTGATTTTTTCATACATTTAAAAATAAAGCAAAAACTGTATCAGATTACAGTGGTTTGAAGTAAAATATACTATTCAAACAGACATGATTCTTCAATTTTAACTCACTAGTTTATTCCGGTCATAGTATATTTAATTCCTTTTTCAAAAATTGAAATAATTTGTACGTACATAAGAAAGCATTTATAAGATAATATTGGTATCTTCTTTTCAATGTATGAGCAAATCAAGAATTTAAGATATTTTGGGGTATTTTGTGAAATAAAATGGTAATTAGCGATAGAAATTTCTTGTATAATCTAAAAAGATAATACAAATGCAGCACGGTACAATAATGATAAAGGGAATATATAAAGTAAAAGCTCCTTTAATTTGGTGGGCTTTCTTTGCATCTAGACGATAACTCCCCACAAGGATTATACACAAATATTTTGGGACGTTTTAGACAGTCTTTCATAATCCTAGAGCATATTAACACAAGTTCTAAAAGGAAAAATTAGCAGTCATCACAGGCCGCAGGCCAACTAAATGAAAGTGATGATTAAAAAAGTATTTGTCTCATTCATAACATTTTTAATTAATATCTCTAGACATTTTTTTCAAGACATTTTTTTAAATTGAACATATCTGATGCATAAAAATTATAATTATATAGACACTGCATATTATAAAAAATAAATGCATAGTAGTTACAAAATGTTAAAAATTATAAAACAAACACCTGGAAGTTTTTAGACATGACTGTACAATAATCATAGGGAGATTTTTCGGCTGATTCTGCAGCTTGTTGGACTTTCAAACCATGTTCATCTGTGCCAGTTGAGAATATCACTTTCTTTCCTAACAACCGATGAAGTCTTGCAAATGCATCAGCATACATACAGGATTGCAAGTGACCAATATGGGGAACTAAAATGAAGCACAAATTTTGAGTTTTAAAATTGAGACATGTGTTTTAAGTCATAAAACTATACATATAGAAGTGCATAATACAGTGGTTGCCGCTTGTTTCGCACATCCAGGCAGATTGAGATTGACCAGAATAACCGAAATCCAAAATAAATAGCAGGACCAAAGTAAAAGAGAGAAAACTAAAGAAAAAATGCAATAAATTAAATCAAAATAAATGAACTATATTAGTCAATATTTCAATGCATGCATATATTTATTTAAGAATAAAGCAAGTAAAAAATACATATATACATTTATATTTTTAAAAAAAATACAACTTTTTTTGGGGGGTGGGGGGTGGGGGGGGGAACCCGAAATTAAAGACTGTTTTAGAAGCATAGTGTCAAGTAACGCAAATTGAATTTCACTTAACATTGAAAAGAGGTGAAAATTTACATTTCTCTCCTCAAATGCTCTATGTAAAGTGTCTATAGCGTTCTGCAAATCTACTCTTCTGACATATACTCGGTTCGGGTGCACATCATCAACGTCATCAGGTGCCTCATTGGTTCCGGGTGTTGGATTAATCATTACTTTTATTAAAATTCTGTTAAGTGTATTAACAATTGTTTTGATTGAATTACTGTAACAATTTCACACAAATAGTACAGTCATCTTTGACTAGCTTTCACTTTGTCCTAAAAGATAATGATGCCGAAATTGTTACCTAATCTTCAAAGATTACTTGATCGGATAAAGCGGCACTCGCTATCGAGGTAACTGGGGGGGGGGGGGAATCAGTGAGTGCAGTTTGGCCATTTTGTTCTGTGAATACTGATTTTTACCAGAATAAGCGGCTCACCAGATAAACCAATGACCGAAATAAGCGGCGACCGCTGTAGTATGCAAGGTATCAACAAAACAAACTTAAATGTAATAGCATATTAGAATGTATGAAAGCAAGTTAGGACAGAACTAAAACAAAAAATTAAAGGTACCATACCAAGGGCTAATCAAGTAGTGCAGTTATAAAAAGCAAACATTCATTTAGTTATGTAGTTTAAAAACAATTATAGAATTAGTGCTATATTGATGCTGGCTGAATACCAAATTACAGAATTTGTGCTCTGTATTTAATAAAGTTATTAAATAATCAATGTGGTCTGGCTATCTTGACGTCAAGCTGGCCAGCCACATAAAGAAAAAATTTTTTTTTCCCAAATTTTGATACATACAGAATTAGTGCTATATCAGTGCTGACTGAATAACAAATTATAGAATTTGTGCTCCGTATTTAAGTTATTAAATAATATCAATGTGGTCCGGCCAGCTTGACGTCAAGATAGTAGGACCACATTATTTATTTAATAACTTTTTTAAATATGGATCTAAAATTCTGCAATTTGGTATTCAGCCAGCACTAATTTTGTATGTATTAAAGTTCCCGAAAAAATAACTTTTTCTTTATGTGACTGGCCAACTTGACATCAAGATAGCCGGACCACATTAAATTGTGAATTACTCGCTTAAAATAGCAGCACTAATTCTGAGGTTCGAGCACATATTAGCACTAATTTTTTATCTTGTTATTTTTCATTTTGTGTCTGGCCAGCTTGTCACACGTTCGCAGGATTGCTTGTTGCCTGAATGCGATTTCTTTCCTTAACCATATGAAACTCAAAGAAAATATTAATCACTCATATTCACCTAAAACACATGGCCATGTCAATGAAAAAGTCACACCCCATTTTTGTGGTTGAATTTTGCGAGCAGGTCACTGGCTGAGGATTTTCAAGTGGCTACATGGCAAGTTGTGAAACTCAACAAAGTTTTTATAAGTTAAAAACAGGTTACTAAAAGAGGATTTTTGAGTGGCTATAATATGAGTTGCTGGCATAGGTAAAAGTTAAGATCTTTGGTTAATAGGCATCGGCCAGTAGCCTCCCTTTTTTTAATGACCGCTTTTTTGAATTAATGGCCACACATCAGTGGAATTTTTTTATTTGTATAAAATTTAAATAATTTATTTTATTATCATTGAAAATCAATTAAATAAATTGTATTTATTATCAATAAAAATTAAATTTTATTAAAAAGTATTAATTTATAAAAGTAAATCACTTTTTACTATGAATGTGAGTCAAGTCAGAAAGAATCATTAAAAGAAATCAAGATATCTTTGAAATTGTGCAAAATAATACGTATCTAAATGAACTTTATGTTTGGTTAATAAAATGTTATGAATAGATTTTGATTACATTTTGATGCTATACAACTCTATGGTATGAAATAAAACATGGTATTAAAGAGAGTGATAGAGCTGCACTCGTAGTGAGTCCAGAGGCAAAGCCTGCAGTTCATAAAAAAGGTTTTAACTATGAACGTTAGGGCGTCGACATCTGACAGTATCAGAACACCTGAAGTTAATGGTAGATGTATGATCAAATGTCTATAAAGTGCTTTATTTTCATTCTATACTGAAGAGTGTCTTTGCCCGTTGACAATGACTTGCCATCCAATGTGTGGTTAACACTGCTCCACACACGTTTCACTTCAGCAGCCATCACGACCATGTGAGGTATCCCTTGATTTAAATTTTCCCATCATTTTAAAACTGCTAAATTTCAACATAAATATTGCTGAAACATACGGCAGTGGGAGAATGGTGACTCAAGTGATGACCAATGTCAATTTTTTTAATCTCCACATGTGGACATTTAATCGCCATGTGGCGAGTGGCGACTGCTAAATTTTACCTATAGTTGCTGGACTCGCATATGCTTTTTATAAGTAAAATATGAACTACTGGTTAAGGATTTTCACGTGATATACTATCTTGAAAAAGAAAATCACCAAGTTTTTTCCCCAAGTAACTTTAGTATTTTCTTATCTATTGGAGTGCAACAATAGATAAGAAAAAAGTAAAGTTATTAAACAATTAATAGTTGAATCTTTATTAACTAAACACAGAAAAATAAACAAAATACATACCAAGATATGAAAGTATACTTACGTCCATTTACATAGAAAATTGGTGTTGAAATAAAATAGGTGGATTTGAGACGATAAGGTATACATAAGTATGAAAGAGCTATCTTTAACATATTTGCAGAATAACCTTGAAAAGGGGAAAAAGAAAATGTATAGCTAATTATGAAACTGCAAAACAAACAATGGTACTTATGTATTATTCCAGCGGTCCACCAACACGAATGACTTTTTGCCAAGATAAGTGTCAGACGTATGAAATTATTGATGGTTTGGAATATGATTGGAAACAGTCTGCCAGCACATTTGACGAAAAAATAGTTTGGCGAGAATGACCGGCGGTATAATACGTAAGTACCCAAATAATCACTATCGAGATTTTTTTTGTAAGATTACAGAAAGAACTGGCTAGTCTTTAGTATTGCCCACCATAATTTCTCGCCAAAAGAAGTGGCAAGCCTGATGATAAACTGTTAAATATAGCAGCCTAAACTGTTTTATGAGTGTCGATTACAGCACCGCTGTTTGGTTCATTTCGGGAATTTTTGCTTTGAAAGTTGGCTGATGTAGCACTCTCGAGTGCAGGTCAGCCACGTAAAACATGTGCTTTGCTATGGCTTATTGAAAACTAGAGTTAGTGTTGTGATGGGAAAGTAAGTGGATTTTAAAGGAATATAAACAGCAGTTTTTCATATTAGTGGAAACATTTGGGAAAGCCAAGAGTTACAAATAGATATTTTATGTATGAGTTCACATGGAATTATTTTTTAAATATGTTGTTATTGTCGACGATTTTGTGTCTAGAAACAAAATGACCACTGTTTTTTAATTACGACCTGCATCGAAAAGTTAAAAAGTAAGTTTTTTTTTTTATTAGGCACTTTACATTTGAGTTTTCAAGTTAGTGGAGAAGTTTGGGAAAGTGAGACGTTGCAAATAGATATTACTTGTATGAGTTTACAAGGAATTTTTTTAAAATATGTTTTTTCTGTTTAAAAACAAGACGGCTACTTTTATTGATGGAAACTCATAGTTTGTTGTGAATTTAAGTTTTTTCGAATATGCCTTTTATGATAGGACATATTTGTGCAATGACTTTTTGAGATAATAAGGGATATCAATAGGGAAAATTTCAATTTTAAGCGTTAGGGAGTTTTGTGTTGACTAGGGATAGCTGACTTTTTTTGTTTGTAGTGTTGGGGGATAATTCAGTTACCGGGTGTCCTCGCCAAGCGCCGATGTGTCGCCAAGCTTGGAGTTTGGTCGAAAGTTTGTTTACTTTAGCCTTAGAGTCAGATGTCTGTTGTAATCTGTGTAGATTGAGTTGAGGTGTTGGATGATGCTGTAGTTTGATGAAAAAACGCTCGGTGGGTTCATTAAACGATACCAGGATGTTTGGTAAAGGGATTTTGTGATTGGTTAAGGCAGTTTAACTGTAATCGGTAAACCGAGGTTTTAAAACGAGGAAATTTGTTTGGTGTGTGGTTAGTATATGCTGGTTTTGTGGTTGGTTAGTAAAAGAAAGCGTTTTCGTGTTATGTTATTAGCTGTTGTGAGTTTTGGATATTTTTCAGGAGTTTCTTTAGATAAAGGCAGGGTCAGTCCAGGTTTCTTTCCAGGGTCCTATTTTGTGAAATTTTACCTAATTTTGTGAATTTATAATTAATTTTGTGAATTTATACCTAATTTGTGAATTTTTTCTATGTTTGTGAATCTTTCCTTATTTTGTGAACTTCTTCCAATTTTCTTTTTCATTTTTGAGCAAGAAAGCAATCACGAAATAGAATTGAATACTTTTTAAAAATTAAAAACAAAATGGGTATAGTTAGTTCCCTTAAAAAAAGTTGGCCAAAACTGAATAATTCCTGTTCACCGAACATCCGGGATAGTCATACCCTAGAACAATATTAAAAAAAAAATTCGATTAAAATTAAAAATATAAAGCTTTAAATATTTACTTTTAAATGATTAAAAAACAGATTTTATAATAAACGTAAGCCATGGTAGTTTTGATTTTAAATTGCAGGTACTAAACACTTTTATTTACACCCCAAATTCAAACTTTAGTAATTTTTAAATATTATAATGTCTGTCAGTTTCGACTAGAAATACTCTAATACTAACGATGTGAAAAATGCAATTTATAAATCTAGTTAAATTTCAACAATTGAAGGGAAAACAAAAATAAGTTGCAGATAATTAAAGATGGGAGAAATTAGCTAACATTTTTAAAAATTAATTTCAACTTGTACCATTAAAGAAAAATTACTTGTCAGTGTACACAGAATATCCCCAAAACACTGACCTGGGGTTTTATTCCTTAAATATTTTTCACAAATATTTTACAGTAAATCACAAATTTATGTTAAAAAAAAAAAAAGGCACAGAATTTTACAGTAATGATTATAATAAATGTTGGAAGATTAAATCTAAATAAATACAAATGTACATTTTTATATGGTCTCCAAACAGAAAATTCCCAGTCTGTAAGATGTACCTATGCATTAATTAAGTTTAAAAAATTTAATTAAGTTATAAATTTTCAGTCTTCTATCAAAAATGATAGGTTCTAACAAAAAATTGCTCGCTACGGCCCTGCCTATGCCGATAGCATTTCTCTGTAGTGTACCCCTATGACCGCTCTTTAAAATGATATTAAATCCCAATAAAATCACTCCTATGCTTTGTTGTTCACTCCCAAGAATGAAAAAATGCAGTATTACACTATTTCTACCCCCCCCCCTTTTTCCAGCTTTGAGCAGTGATTGACCTATATTTATCCCATTTCACATTCCACAGTGTGGATTCTCGACCGATTAAACAGGGCGCGGCACCCAGCAATGTCCTTTTTCTCTCCTCTATGCCTGGGTATGTCGGTTCGTTTTTCTTTTCTTATTTGCCAAAACTTTTTCTCCTTCCTTACCATACAGTTTTCTTATACAGGAGACAATACAATGAAGTCAAAATTGATGTTTAAAAGACCCTTTACAAAACAGGAAGTATAACTGTTCCTTCAAAAAAAATCCAATGAGCTTTTTTTTTTTTTTTTAATGCAACGAGATAAAATGTCCTTTTATAAATAATTATTGTTTCTGTTTTCTTTTATTTGCGTGATCTGAAAGATGCCTTTGGAATGTTTGTTTTTTCAGCAATGTAAAAGGGCCATCTGGCACATTATGCTTTCAGTTGGGGGGGAAAGAAGGGAGTTGAAAATGATTTCACCCGTAAGGATGTTATGTTTGATAAGTATGCAGTTGTGAATTAGTAAACAATAAGCTTAGACTTAGCCACGCAATGACAGCAGCTCCCGTTGTTTTGAATTGGATGTTATGCACTCTTGCAAGTTGTTCTTAATGATTGCTTTTAGTGTAATCATTAGATGGCCTTTCTACTTCAGATTATATATAGTTATTACAGATATTTACTAAACATTAGAGAATTACGGATTCATTTCAAAATGCAAAACGAATTATTGCGAGTTAGAACGTTTGCACGATTTTGAAATATTGCATTGATCTGAATTTATGTCTGTCTTTTTAGAATAAGATTTAGGGCTAAGTTAATCATTTTGAGATTGCATCAAACGATTTCTGAACATTTAATACATGGTGCATAAATGTGCCAGTTTGGAAAACAAAGTGCTTTCTTTTAATCTCCTCCCCAACCTGGCTGCCCTTTTTACATACGCCACTGGCTTTATTCATGAAGAACATTGTAATTATCCGAGAATGACAGCTGTCATCACCTTTTCTTCTGGCAATGAGCCTTATTAATATTATAGTGGAATATGTCTTTATGTTTAATTTTTTGGCATAAAAACAACTCACATGAAAAGAAATAATAAATGAGCGCTCGCTACTAGTCCGATTTTTATTCCCAGAAAGAGAGCTCCTACATAGCAGGTGAGGGGAACTTAGGAGGAAGAACAAACAAGTGCAGGCGTCTGCTTCAAACTGCAATCGTAGGCGGTGTAATTTACCCCCCTGGCTTAGGGCCTCCAATCAACCTACCTCCCGTCATCATCATCAACATTGTTTACATTTAGGCCAAGATATTATTGGGTGCCGATCGGCGATCGCTAAATGATAATAATTCCTAAACTCAATTGAAAAGTGCAATAGTTATTTTGTGAAAGGGCCGTTTTGGTCAAACTGAATTTTGTGAAGGGTCCGTTTTTCCGATATTGAATTTTGTGAAGGGTCCGTTTTTCTGATATTGAATTTTGTGAAGGGTCCGTTTTTAACTTGTTGAATTTTGTGAAGGGTCCGTTTTCGGACCCGATTTCGACCTGGACAGACCCCTGATAAAGGTAAGTGTTTTTTTTTAAAGAATTTTTGCAATTGCTTAAGGTTTTCAATGTGAACTGTAAATGTGTATAAGTAGGTTATTTAATCCACCGATGTTGTTTTGAGTTGAAAACGGGCCTGTGTTTGCCGAGTTTACATAGCTGTACAACTAGGTTGCTGAATCCACTGAGGTTTTTTTAGTTAAAAACTGACCACTTGTTGCCGAGTTTACGTAGCTGTACAACTAGGTTGCTGAATCCACTGAGGTTTTTTTAGTTAAAAATGGACCACTGGTTGCCGAGTTTACATAGCTGTACAACTAGGTTGCTGAATCCACTGAGGTTTTTTTAGTTAAAAACTGACCACTTGTTGCCGAGTTTACGTAGCTGTACAACTAGGTTGCTGAATCCACTGAGGTTTTTTTAGTTAAAAACAGTCCACTGGTTGCATAGTTTACATAGCTGTACAACTAGGTTGCTGAATCCACTGAGGTTTTTTTAGTTAAAAATGGTCCACTGGTTGCATAGTTTACATAGCTGTAGAACTAAATTGCTTAACATTCTGAAATTTTTTTAGTTAAAAGTGGTTTACTGTTTGCTCATTTTTAATTGCCTGTTACTGAATTTGCTGACAATTTTTAGTGTTAAGTATGGATGGTGTATTTTGTTTTATTGCTTTTTTTTAAGTGGAATATCTGTGGAATTTTAATGTGTTAAAGTAATTTGTATTTCCTGACAGTGCTCAACATGTTGTATTATTTTATCGTATTCTAAAATGGTGTTTTACACGTGAAAAATTTGGCGACAAAAAAAAGCGCCAAGTAGCGGGTGTTGGCGAGAAAAAAAAGTCGCCAAAAATAGGCGACACCCGGTAACTGAATTACTCCCTAGTGTTGTTATAAAGATGCTCTTATAGGGCGAAAAAAAAGTGATAATTTTAAAATTAATGAAAAATAGAAAAATTAGGAAGCTACAGCAAATGACATGCATTTACTATTATGTGCTCTTAGATAATAATATCGTTGTAACTGTTGATGAAAATATAATATGTTTTTTGTGTCTGGAAACAAGATGTCTGTCATTCTGAAACTCAGGAGTTGTGTCAAGAGTCTGAAAGGTAAACCTTTCATAAAACACGGCACTTGGTGGGAAAAAAAAAAGCGCCAAGAATGGTAAGTGGGTGATACTAAAGCTGTTCCAAAGAACTTACAGTTTAAATACAATGATAAAACCAAGCTTCAACTAACCTAACCAGAAAATTCCTCCTACTGTCAAATGAAAGTCAGAATAATATCAAAAGATGTAGATTTTAATATAACTATTAACACAACAAGTGTAATTCAGATGATATAAAATCTTGATTTACGTATGCAAAATCTGTATAGATGATTTGCTAATTTTTATTAAAAATCATTTTATTATACCAATACTTTTACGTCAACAAAAAAAAAATTACTAGAAAATAGATAATTCCTCCCAATCAGACAATGGAAGCTTTACGTAGCGATAAATACGCATTAATTGCTTCTGGCTGAAGAGTTCTTATAAACTGAAATTCGCTGGCATTTGCAAATCTCAGCTTTGTCTGCGGATCGGTGTACTTAGCTTCTAATCCACTGATGTCAGAATATTTTTTGGGTGGCTTAATTGATGCTGCAGCATCGATATTCATGTAAGTTACAGCACGAACGTTTGATCTTTCAGCAGCAGTAATTTGTCTCAGTGATTTCCAAACACGACTTTTCTTAGGAATAGATTTAGACTGAACGAATTTAAGACTTTTGAAAATAGGAACATTTTCTAAGACAGCTTCAGTTTCAGGATTGGACGTAAGGCTTTCTTTATTTCCACTGTTAGAGGTTTCATTTTCTAAACTACTTTCATTTGCATTTGTCCCACGTTTTTTCTTACCCATACTTTAAAAACTGTAAATATTGACATTGAGCGGCACAGTTGTTGTTGTTGTTGTTGGTTGACGGTGATCTGGGGTATGTAGCTGCATTCTACGAATGGCTTTGCACCCCTGAATATCCAAGTTCAAGCAGTCGTAATCTAGGAACAGTCAGTGGCCAGGAGAAAAGCAACGAGGTGCAGAGCGCGGCTGCTACCATGGACGGCTAAGTCGCAGATGTTTTCAAACGACGCGTCATGCTGATGGATGTGGAGGCGAGCGAACAGGGTTCGGCGCTGGCTTCGGAAGCGGCGGCAATCCAGTAGGCGGTGGTCGGCTGTGTCAAGGACATCGCATTCAGGGCACAGAGGAGACGAGACTAATCCAAAGCGAAAGAGCACCGCTCTAGTAGGCAGGGTCCGGGTGCGCAGACGGGAGAGTAAAACCTCACCCCGCCGGGGGAGGGCAAGCTTCCGCAGCTCCCAGCTGCGTTTAGTGAGATGGGAGAACGTTAACGCGTACTTGCTCGAGATCCAGGTGGTGGAATCATCCATCCAGTACTCCTTACGGATTTGGTTGAGGAGATCTTCTGGAGAGATCCAGTCGAGGCTGTCAGAGGGGGCAAGGTGAGACCGGGCAAGCTGGTCCGCCTCCACGTTACCGGTGAGTCCACGGTGGCCCGGGACCCACACAAGATGAATGTTCGAGAAGAGAGTTAGTTTTGCCACAAGCTCGTTGTGGACTTTTAAAATCGTCGCTGCGGATTTGTAGTTGGCCGCTTTAAGTGCCAGAAGAACAGAGAGGCTGTCTGAAAAGAGCACAAGGCTACCCGCCGAGGGCGGACACTGCAGCGCCAGCCAGATGGCCAGAGCCTCTGCCGAAAAAATAGAGTTGACTGTGTGAATGGCTTTGGAGCGGCCCGACCCCAGGGTCAGGTCGAAATATGCGATACTGGTACGAGTAGAGCTCTTGGAAGCATCAGTAGCAATCATCTGCCAGCCATTCCACCTTGGAAACTCGGCACGGAAAAGTTGGCTGGCTCTGTTCTCGTCGAGAAACGTCGACTGGAAGGGGAAATCGTTCGTCGAAATCTCCAAATTAAGTGACGTGGAGGGGAGGGGAAGCTCCCACTTAATAATGTGAGAAACTGAAAGTTGGAGCCTGTCGAGAATAGAGAGAGTTTGGGATACGAAATGAGACCCAGTACTCGCGGAAGCGAGGGAATCAAGCTGGAGAGGGGAGAAAGAGCCTAAGGCAAGGTGGCGGATCAGGAACCTATCCCTCATCAGGGCGTGAGATTCACTGAGGGGCAAAGATTTCGCTTCCCTACGCAGCAGGAGGAGAGGGGTCCATTTGGGGAGACCTGTGGCAATCCTGAGAGCAGCATTCAGCAGGGGTTCCAATTTCTTTTTGGCCGACAACCCGGCGGAAGAGTGTAGGGGGCTGCCAAACGAGCAGGGAGAAAGTATTGTAGCCTGGGCCAGTAAACGCAGGTGCCGAGTAGAGATGCCCTGAGAGACACTAGCAATGCTCTTGAAAGCGTTAAGCCGGGCGAACCCCTTGTTCCGGAGGAGCGCGAGATGGCTGGACCACGACAGGTTAGCGGAAAACTGGAGGCCAAGAATGCGCATCTCCGTATTCCAGGGGATGCTTTGTCCATTGATGGAGAAGGGATAGTCCGGTTTCCGACGTTTATTAGAACAGTTCATTGCCTGACTTTTATCGGGGCTAACCCGCAAATTCCAGTACGAGCCCCATTGTGTGACACAATGTATCGCTTCCTGGAGGTTTCTGTGCGCCGTGTCGTAGCAGGTGCTGGCAGCGTACAAAAAAATGTCGTCGGCATAGAGCAGACAGGAGGTGTTGGAGGGAACGGCTTCAAAAATGTCCCGCACGTAAAAGGAAAATAACAGGGGTGACAGAACACAGCCCTGCGGGACCCCAACCAACCACGGGCGGGGGGGGGAGCAACCCTCCCCCCACTTAACTTGGGAAGTTCTCTGCGAAATAAAGGTGAAAATCCACCGTACAAGCTGCCCGTTGAGGCCAGCCGTCAGAAGTTTCAAGGCGAGGCCGTCATGCCAGACCGAGTCGTAGGCCGCTTCCAGATCCAGAGAGACCAGGACCACGTGTTTCTTTTGCCTCCGAAGCGAGAGTAAGTCGTCGTAGAGTCTCGCAAGGGCAGCGGTGCAATCTCTGAAGGGAAGGAACCCAAAGTGATATTCGTGGAACGGAGAGTTCTGAAGGGACCAGTACGTAAGGCGACTGAGGATCATCCGTTCAGTAATTTTCGCAGGAACCGAGGTAAGTGAGATAGGGCGATAGGAGGAGAGACTGTCCGTGGGACGCCCAGGCTTGGGAATCGGGAAGATAATTGACTCTCTCCACGACGGGGGAATGTAGCCGGTGTTCCACGAGTCGTTAATGAACTGGAGCAGCACCCGACGACCGTTGTCGTCCAGGCTCCGAATCAGGCGAATGGAGAGGCGGTCCTTGCCAGGGGAACCATTGGAGGACGCCCGGATGGCGGACTCGAGTTCAGTGAGCGTGAAGGGCCGGTGAAGGCTGTCGGTGATGCGGCTGAAGTCCAGGGGGATAAAGGAGGACGGGGCAGGCCTAGAGAAAGCCTCAGCAAAGGCCATTGCAATGTCACGATCCGAGGGGGACCGGTTCCCGGGCAGAAGTATCAGTCTGTGGGAGGTGGGAGAAGCGGTATGGAGTCTACGTAAGGCCTTTATGATCTTGTAGATCGAGCCTGAACCGCTCGCGGACCTGCAGGTCTCGTACCAATGCCGACGGGACGCCGAGCGTATTTCCCGCTTGAGCAAAGCCGAATACTTTTTATACTGAGCCCAGAACTGGGGCGACAGCCAGGTTCTCGCCTTTCTCAAAAATTTCCTCTTCTGACCCAGAAGGAAACTACATTTGCTGTTCCACCAAGGCGCACCACTGCGTGAATGGATGATGGTCGATTTGGAAGCCTGAGCAAGACTTTCTGAGCATGTCTGAAGGAAGTCCTGGTAGTCAGCGGGAGGGGACTCCTTCAGAGCGCCGTTAAGCCGGGACTGAAGCAGGCAATAGTCGTAGCGCACCCGCAAGTGGGCGCGCTGCCCACCAGGGCCGTTGGTAGAAATGGAAAGCGTGACGGGACGGTGATCGCTGTCGAAGGTGTCCGGGTGGACCTTGCAGGTAGTTATAGGGGACAGGTCCATAGATACGAGGGACAAGTCGATGAGGGAGGACCCTTGGCGGGAGACGTGGGTCGGAGTGTCCAGATTGAGCAAGCAGATGGGGTTCTCGGCAATCCATTCCGCAAGCACGTCGCTGCGGGGGGAATCCCTGCGCGCGCCCCAGGACGAGTGCCAGGTGTTGAAGTCGCCGACGATGACGAACGGAGGGGTACACAGCTCAAAGAGATGCTCCAGCCACGAATGTTCAAACTCTCCACGAGGGGAGTACAAGTTCACGACTTGGAGCCAAACCGCAGGGGAAATCTTCACTTCCACGACCAGAACTTCCGTAGCCGAGGGGCGAACGGGGAGATGCAACAGGCGAGACTGGAGGGAGGGGGACACCGCAGTGAGCAAACCTCCCCCTCTGCCAGACGGCCGATCCAAACGGTATGAAACTTTGCCGGGGACGCTGAAGGGAACCGTGGCAGACAGCCAAGTTTCCTGGAGGGCTACAATGTGAGCCGACGAGAAAAGAGAATGGAGCAACCAATGACGATTAGCACGAGCCGAACGAATGTTCCAGTGAGTTAAAGAGACCGCCATGAAGGGAAAAAAAAAAAAAAAAGGGGAGAAACCCGAAAGGCGCCCGAACCGAAAAAAGCGAAAAGGCGAGGGGCCGACGAGAGAAACGAAAAGAGCGGAGGGAGAGAGAAAAAAAAAAAAACGCCGAGCCAAGGGCTCACTTAATGCGACCCCGCGACGGCAAAGGCAACCGAGAGGAGGCATCGAGACTATTCTTATCCGAGCTAGAGGCAGGAGGGACCGCGCCCAAATTCACTTCTGGAGGAGCAGAAGGATTAAGAGCAGGACGAAGTTTTTTAGGGGCAGAGGGTCTAGACTTAACTGGGCTGTTAGTATCAGTGCTATGAGTGAAGGAAGGAGTTGGAAGTGAAGGGTAAGCTTGCACTAAGGCAGTGACTGTTTGTTGAATTGAATTTACCATGTTGACCATTGACTGTGTTGTTTGGGCGATCATTTCTTGGAAAGTCGCAGCTTGGGCCTCCAAGGCCGCGTGAGTTATGGAGATGATTTGTTCAGAAAGGGAAGCTAAGGCTTCGCTTAAGTCGGATTTGGTGATGTACTCTGAGGGTGGAGAGGATACAGGTGGTTTTGTGGCCGCCTTGGCGGCGTACGATTGCTTTCCCTGGTTCTTGTATTGTCTACGCGCCTCAGCAATGGTGAGGTGGTTCTCAGATTTGAACCTTTGGATGCAAACTTCTTCGGTGTACTGTGGGCAGGATCTGTCCGTAGCGCAGTGGGCACCTTTGCAATTAGTGCACGTAGGAGAGCCAACCGTGCACTCCCCAGTGTGAGATACGGCACACCTGGCACAAATCTGCGGATTGCGGCACGTACGGGGGCTGTGGTTAAATTGGTAGCAAGTGGGGCACTGCCGAGGACGGTCCACAAACATAGAAATCCTATAGAAGCCGAACCAGAGCTTCACCTCCCGTGGGAGGGAAGTGCCTAATTTTGTGACCAGTACTGTGGTGGTGGGGGTTACAAGACCCTGCTGGTGGTTGGCAAAGCGGCGGACTTCGTAAATGTGCATGCCCCCCGCAGAGAGCTCTTCCGCGATGTCTTGTGGGGTAACCTCGAGAGAGATGTCGTGTAATTTGAACCGAGTTGTTATTGTTTCCATTTGAACCCTTGGCACCACAGGAGTGTCACCCAAGGATGTGACGTTTAGAAGTTCACTGGCGGCCACGACAGATTGTGTGACAGCAACAATGCGGCCCTGTTTAGTGAGTTTTAAAAACTCGATATCTGCGTGGTGGGGGACATAGGCGCATATGCTAAGCTTCAATTGCTTGGGATTTATTTTGGGAATTCCCCCGGACGGGCTTTCGATAAATATGGTGATTTTTTGCAGACCTTCCGACGCGGCAGCTTGAAGTAGCTCGAGAGCCGGAGCTGAATTGCGACACGTAAAGTTCTCGACTGACCACCCCTGTCGGACTTCATCCTCCAAACCTTCGGTTTCCATGTTAGTAGACGGGGGAGAAACATTGGCAGCGTTAAGGGGGGGGAAAGGACCGCTAGGAAGCATTCCCAAGGCGCAAAACGCAAGCGGACTTAACAGACCCCCGAGCCGACACCGACAGCTCAAGGGGAAGGAAAAGAAGTATTACAGCAGGCTTACCTTTCACGAAGAACGCAGCAAGCGGAACGAACTCACAAGATGCACGCGAAGAGCGGAGACAACACGAAAAAAAAAGAAGAAAAGCACGACCCCGAGGCCACGAAGCGACCACGAAGCACGAAAACAACAAACCGGCGAAGAAATAACAGCCGGGCGAAGAGCGGAGTTGAGCGGTACACGACCTACTCCCTCGGCAGCCGAACCTGAGCGGCACAGATTTTTGCTGCTACTTGAGGTAACATGTAGGATACATGCTTGAGAATCAAACTTTGAATCAAATTCATTTATCAACTTTCATAAAAAAGAACATTTTAGTATGCTAACAAAAAAAAATTATTTTTTCAAGTTATATACAAAGATTGCTTGTTACATTGTTCTTGAGCATTTCCAAGTAACATTACACTTACGTCATCTGAGTAACAACCGACACCATATCTCTATAGGTGGATTCATATCTGCCGCGCCGCACCGCAACCATGCCGTACTGTTTCGCCGTTTTGGACCGTTGGCTGTCCTCGCGGCGAGCTTTCGGTGCCCCAAGTAAATACACCAATGCTCTTCCGTAATTGGCTGTAGCTGTAAAAGCTCTTCTGTAATTGGCTGTAACTTTGCGGTCGCTGTGGAATATCTGTTCTCGCCAGATAATGCGCAAACCCTCGGCGCTCGCCGCGCGGGCGCCGTGTTGCTCCACCACGTGACGTCATTGCGACATCTTAGCGGTGCGGTATAGCCAGTCGGGGCCGTCGTTATTAGTAACGGGCCTGTATATGAGGTGCCATCACTAAAAATGAGTTTATCATTGAGGCCTGTTTTCCCCCAGTGACAGTGTTCTATTTTTTTAGTCTAAGTATTATAAATGTTATATTATTTTATTACTTTAAAACAATTTTTTATACTTTTGTCGTACTAAAGAACTTTAGATGTAGGTAATCGTTTTGTGAATCTTGCGCCATTTTCTTTCATGAAAATTTATCCTAAAATTCGAGCATTTTGCTCTGAATGTAAAGGTACGTGAACACTTTTATAATGTATTTAAAAATTCTAAAAATATGTATGTAAATCATGTTTAGTGAATAATTATTCATGTGTTATTTATAAATAAACTATTTTAATCAGAAATCGCGTATTACTTACTTGAGTAGTTTTTATTCTTGTAAATAAGCATCACGTTGTGATACTATTTAGACAATTTAATTTTGCCAGTTGAAAATGTTATTTATCAGTTATACATGCCTTGATTATGTGATTCAGACTTACATCTGGTACAGTGCAGAAATACAGTAAATTATAAATTATTGATTTTTGCCCGTTTATACAGAAACTTCAAATGTAGTTAATATTTTGTACAAGCGTTCATTATGCTTGCTCAATTCCAAAGTTCCATTGAGAAAGCGACAAAAGAATAATATATACTACATGAAATTTCTTTATTAAAGAATAATTAATTCAGGGATCGCGCTATAGAGCGTATTTTATCAATTTTCTCCAATATACAGAATATCCCGAAAACACTGAAATGCGCTTTAGTACATCATTTGTTAAAGATTAATCTTGAATTGTTTAAAATAACGTAGTTAATACGACTACGTTCATGAAATATTCATTATAAAAATGTCTTGTGTATTTAGTTATTTTAAAGTATATTAAATATCCACTTGCGAAACTAAAATAAGCAATCGTGAATCATGAGAGTAAGCGCTACATTTTTTTTCCTTCAAATTATATGCATCTATTTTCTTTATGGCAATATGTATCATAGCAAACAAATTAATCATGATTTCGTATGATTGTTCGTTGAATTAGTAACACAATTACTACTTAAAACTATATTAAATAACGTTTGAAAGCACTGGAAAGGTTAAGAAATGCCTGATGTATACGTGAAGACTCGAGCATCCGTAGGCCTCTTTGGATGCCTCATCAAAATACACGCGCAGGCCCGTTACTAATTGCGAAGGCCCCGGGCCAGTCCGCTCGGACCGAATCCGAAGGTAAATCAGTTCGGAAAGAATCTGTCTTTTAAAAATGATTCCTTCTAAGTACGGATTCGTTTCGGATTTGGCTCTTTCATGTTATTAGCTGATACCCAGACTGAGACTGGATTGACGGTGCGAGAGAGATTTCCTGAATGTTCTATCTTGATCAGCTAAAGCAAAATTAATTTTGTGCGCGAATGAAAAGAAATTAAACGGGCTGAAATTAGTATACTCCTTACTGACGGAAAACTCTCGGATGGAAAATTAAACGTTTAGGAGATGCATTTTTGGTAATTATTTTTTTCGGATGATTGCCAAACACTTTTTATTAGCTCGATACAAAACTTTACTTATCATAAGTCAAATTCTTTTCTTTCTTTCTTAAATATCGTAATCAAAAAGATTTCAATCTGTTATTTACGTGAAGAGGATGTAAACTTAAAAGTATATCCATAAAACACAAGCTTTAAAATCCAGATCTTACGATCTTAGGCCGACTGAAACTGTTTCACGATCTTCGCCAGGCAGATTCCAACTATATCGCGTAGACATTTAATACTGTTTGGAATGGGCATCATAATCCATGAGTGTACCGTGTTTTCCTTCCTTGTTTCATAAAATACTCCTCGGAATAGAAATCTATATTAAAATCGCCTACCAAAACTGAACAATTTTCACCATAGTCAAACTATACTTCACCTTTATAAATACCATTTTGAAAGTGTATCATAATCTATGAGTGTACCATATTCGTCTTCTCTGTTCAATAAAAAACTTCTTCGGAATTAAAATCTGTATTAAAATCGCATACTAAATATATTTTACAATATTCGCCAGGCGTTTTCCAACTATACTCGAAATATATATTTATAAAAATTGAAAAGTGATACGGCATGTAGACAAATCGTGTCTACACCAAACACCGTGATCGAGCGAAATAGCACTTAAATGTTAATAAAATAGTGTAAATTGTTTTCAGGGAAATTTTCCCTTAGTACTTGGACAATTCTCTGAAAAGTGTAGTCAGGCATTGATTTCGAGTTTCTTGGGAATAATTTGTCTATGTTGAACCTGAAAAAGCTGTCAGCTTCGAACAGGATCCATTTAAGGCAAGTTTCATGATATTTTGTAAATGAGAAGCCAAATTTCGATGGCGGGGGCAATTTCCCCTCTCTCTACAGTCATACCCTAGTAGCAATAACCCATCGGTCGATGAGAGGCGGGTGAGTTAAATCCGAGGAGAAGCAGCAATCGCCGATTACGGCTTTTCATCCAAAAAAAGGGTAAATTTAATCGGCAACTGGTACAAAATGTACGCTCGGTGGACCATAAAGCCGATCATCGTTTTCCGATAACTCCGATGAAACAACGAAAAGAAACCGATAAACTGTTTCAAATATATTTGTTAATAAAAAATAAACGACTGGCAGCAAAATTTTCAAAAAATGTCCGTTCTGTTTATTATGTATTCGTTTTTTGTATGCTAAATTTCCGTTTTTCTGAAAAAAAAAATTCTTCCTTCCCCGGGCCCGAACCTGAGCGTACTGATTACGAGATAAGCCCGCTACCCCTAGACCATCGAATCTTGTCATATATAAGGCAAAGTGTGAAGTAAGAGTTATTTTAGTCTCAGATTGGGACTTTGGGTGAAATTTTGACAAAGTGTTTTTCAGCTATTATTAATAATAGTCAAATTATTCGATTGGTAAGAAATTAATTTCACTTTTTCCCAATGTATGTAAGTAGCAACAACATTCATAATTAATAATTAAAAAACAATATTGCCAATTGTATAGGAATTTTAGTGTGATTTTAACTTTCATATTTCTTGGATAACTTTTAAAAATTAACTGATTTCTCTTCTTGCTGTTTACATTAAAGAGGTTTCAAAAGAGTTGCTCATTGTAATGAAGTTTCCGTTTTTCTTATAATGCAGCTGACGCTCAAATAGATTTTCTTTTCTTTTTTTTAAACACATTTTTTTAAAAATTATTTAAATATTACAACGATTTTTATATAATGAATACTTACATTTTTTTTGTAAATATTTCTTTTCAAATTTAAATTTTGTGGGAGGGGGCAAGAGGGGGGATACCACCCCCCTGCCCCCTCCCAATCCCAATACAAGAAATTTCAAGTAAATTATGCGATTAATTCAAGAATTGTTCAAAATTTCCCTTAGATTATGCAAAGGCACATCTAAATTACGCAAATATTTATAGGAATTCGGGTAAAGTGTAAACCACTGGGGACACCTGCAAGGCCCGTTGACTATAAAGCTGCAGTTTCGGATAAGATATTGTTTTTCGGTTTCCCATCGGCGAAACTGCTCGTCTAGATCACTTCTATCCATGAATAAAAATTTGTCTATTGCAGATAAACAAAAGTGCACTTGCCGATGACTGAATTCGACGATTCGATGAGTTAACGATGAGTCGATGAACGACCGAGCAGAAAACAAGCTGTCATTGCTACTAGGGTATGATATTGACACATGATATTTTTAAGGATATAACTTAAAGAACTTTAATGCTAAGTTAAGGATAAAACTTAAAGCCTCCCAGGTGTTTTGGGCGGCTCTGGGACCCCAAATCATTTGGGCCCTGATGTTTTGTTCAAAACACACAAAATTCACATTATAGTCTGGGTTCGTTCTGAAATCGATTCTTTCTTTCCGAGTCCGTAGTCGTTCCAAAATCAGTCCGAGTCCAGATTCGTTCCGTAATCGGTCCGAGTCCGGGTTCGTTCAGTATCCATTCTAGATTCAAAAGGATCAAGTCCAGATTTGTTCCACAATCGGTACCAGTCAGGACTCGTTTACTTTAAGGACAGAATCTTCGAAAGTAGAGATTTTGCCAGGGCTATCGTAATTCTACCGGGCCTGCTTGTGCAGTCCGAAAGATGCCTACGGATGCTTCCTCATTGATTAGTTTCGGCCGTTAGATGACGTATCTAAGTGCTGGAACCAATAAGTGAGCATCCGCAGGCCTCCGTGGATGAGTCATCGGAGTGCACAAGCAGGCTTAGTTGAATAAAGATGGCCCCGGTTTTTGCCCACCTCTAACGTTGCGAAGTGGGAAGGTCCGTGTTCGGGTCCTATCGCGCGCCCGTCGACCCAGCCGTTCGGAGTTTTCCATGGTTTCTCTAAAACTTAGCGCTAATAAGGGTTAGGATCCCTTAGAAAGACCCCCGAGGAGGACACCACCCTTGTCTTGTCCTTCTGACAAGGATTTATAAGCGGATTTCGAGCTAAGCACTGAAATCCGATATACATATTCACAACAACAACTTCTAACGTTAACTGCGATTAACTGCTATAAGGTGGGCAAAATCAGTATCTTAACTTCTTCGCTCCAGAGTTGCGCATATGTAGATCTTCACGTTTCCCCTGTTAAAACGATTATTTAAAGAAGTTTACAGTAGTTCTGAGCTGACGTACGCATGCATGGATGCTTTAGTTTTGAATAAAATGATTTTAACTAATCTGAATGTGTAAATTCTTCACACGGACGCGCGTGTTTTTATTTTTCTTTGCCGTTACACAAAAAGAAATATTTGAATTTCCTAAGTTTATCATTTCCTAAAACAGTCGCTTAGGAAATGGGGGGCTGAGGGGGCTTTACCCCCATACCCTTGTAAGAAGGGAGAAAGTAACCACAGATCAGTACAATATGATGTCTTTTTTAGATTCCAGTATTGATAGAAAAATACTACGCTACTGTCCAACGACATCATTTATCTTCAAAAGTTTCTTGACAGTACTCGTTCATGGGTGGTAACAACTCTCTACTACTGGAGCAGATTGGGTATTAGATTTTTATTCGAAAAGTTATTTGAGAATACGTTTTCTACTTGGCGTTTTTAAGGTTAAAAAAAATTATGAGATTTTCCATTAATGGACGATATCGATATGACGTCATTTTTCAACGAACACTTGACCTTTCGGCTGTGTTGATGAGTAGTAATGTAGGCTCAAGTGTACATTTTTCATCGACACGTGACTGAAATAGCCTCGTCTCAGTGTAAGTTTTAATATGTTAGTATTTCCCGATGGGAATCTGTGGAAATATATCCTTTTGTTGTCATGTACAGGTTCCAGAAAGTTATTGAAACATCCACAGCACAAAACAGAGGCATAATTATTATTATTTTTAATTTTGCGCTTATTACCAAGAGTCCAGCACATAAACCTATGGAGAAAATGGTGTCTGTTTTCCACCGACACGTACTTTTATAGCCTCGAACCCAAGGAGTCGAAATCCTCCATTAGAGATGTAAGATTTATGTCGGGTCTGAAGGTGTCAAGAATTTGTTTACATAGCGTCATACGTTATTATAAAGATTTTTGACGTGAATACGTCTTTAAAATTGCTTCCATAATGGCAATTCAGAAAACTGATCACAAAATCGGGGGGATACAGTATGATCAGGGCCGATCCCAGAAGAAAATCTTGGGAGGGGGGGGGTGAAGAGAGGTAAATTGCCGACTGAGAAAAAATAGATTTGCCGCCATGTCGTCGGATTGTGAATGTAAAGGCGTAGTCTGGGTTTTGTCTATTCCGAGAAATTGACATAGTCCTTTGAAGATTGCAGAGATAAAGTTCGTTCCTTGGTCGGAATGAAGTTTCAGAGGGGCTCCATATCTGGAAATCCATTCTTGCACGGTCGTAGCTTCCTGATCGTGAATAGGGTAAGCTTTGGGCCATTTAGCGAAATAATCTATGACAACTAGGATGTACTTGTTGCCATCCGAAATGCGCAGAAGAGGTCCCAGGATTTCGAGGGCAATTCTTTCGAAAGGTGCTCCTATTTTATAACGATGTAGTTACGTTTCTTCGCGCGGTTCGGGCGGTATTTACGTTCTGCTTTCTTACGACTGCGGCTACGTTTCTTCGGGCCTTTACGGACAGCACAGGCGTCACAAGCTTGACACCATCTTTCGATATCGTCCCGAGCCCTAGCCCAGTAGAAGCGCTCGCGAACTTTCTGCAGAGTCTTCATTATGACAAAATAGCCCCCAATTAAGACATTATGCAGCTCTTCCAGAGCCTTCGGAATCCTCGAACGAGGGAATACTAACTGCCATCGGACAGTCTTACCTTCGTCCGACTCCCATTTACGATATCGGATACTCCAACTCTCAGGCGAAGCGAATCCCACAAAGTCCAGTATTGCTTTGTTGCCGGATACAAGACGATATTTTTTGCCAGCTAGGCTTATCGCTGGATTTTCCCATAAATTTCAGAATAGGTTTTATGTCGCTATCAGGCAACTGGTCAGCCCGGATTTGTTCGTCACTCCAGGGATCTTGGGATGGTGTGGATGATGTAACTTGGCGGACAACGGGATGTTTCAGATGATAATTTTTTTATTTGCAGGGCCTCTGCTAAAATTTCTCTCAGGGTTCTCTGCTAAACTTTCTATACAGGGCCTTCTCGACAAAGCATCAGCGTTTCCATGAGATGCACCTTTCTGATGATTTATTTCTATGGCATATTCTTGCATTCTCTGTATCCACCTGGCTATCTGCCCCTCCGGATTCTTGAAATTTAAAAGTCAGGTTAAAGAGGCATGGTCCATTCTGAGCAGGAACTTTTGGCCGTGCAGATAATAATGGAAATGCTTCACGGCCTTCATGATAGCAAGAAGTTCCTTTCTCGTAACACAATAGTTACGTGCTGCCTTTGAAAGCCATTTGCTCCAGTAAGCAATGACGTGTTCTTGGCCATCTATCTTCTGGGACAAAACGGCTGCGACACTTTTCTTACTTGCGTCTGTATCCAGGATAAATGGCTTATCAGGTTGAGGATACGACAAGATCGGCGCAGATGTTAAGGCCGTCTTCAGTTCGTTGAACGCATCCTCACATTCTGCAGTCCATAGGAATTTTTAGTTCAGTCTCTGTCAATTTGTGAAGTGGCCATACAATCTGAGAAAAACCCTTCACGAATTTTCGATAGTAGGTACATAGTCCGAGAAAACTTCGCAACTCATGGACATTTTTAGGACGACTCCAGTTCTTGATTGAGGACGTCTTTTCGGGATGAGTTCGGAATCCGTGGGCGGCTATTATGTGCCCAAGATAATATACTTCCCGACGAAACATGTAGCACTTAGACGGACTCAATTTCAAGTTTGCCTCCTTCATTTCTGCATTACCTTTCGGATGTTCTCTAGATGCTCTTCGGAAGTCTTTTCGACAATGATGCTATCGTCCAAATACACGAGACATGTTTCGTAGGAAAGTCCTCTCAACACTGTCTCCATCAGACGTTTTAATGTAGCCGGTGTGTTGCAGAGTCCAGAAGGCATAACTTTGAACTGCCAGAATCCTTGATCCGTAGTGAACGCTATCTTTTCACGGTCTACGGGATGAATTTCTACTTTTACTACAGTAGCCACTCTTGAGATCCAGGGTGGAAAATCATTCATTTCCCGAAAAAGTGTCCAAAGTATCGGAAAAAACACTCAAAATACTGGTGTTAAACAATAAAGTAAATAGAAAACTTTGTAAAAAACACACATAAGATGTTATAGGTAAGATGATACGCACGTTTCGATCAAAAATTGTTTTGGCCTTCATCAGTCCAAGCCCTTCGTCGCAAGCAACACAGTAAGAACATACGCACGTTCCGACCAAAAATTGTTTTGGCCTTCATCAGTCCAAGCCCTTCGTCGTACCTATAACATCTTATGTGTGTTTTTTTACAAAGTTTTTTATTTACTTTATTGTCCAAAGTATCGTCTATCCTGGGAAGAGGATAGCTGTCCTTCTTAGTAATGTCATTCAGACGTCTATAGTCAACGCAGAATCGGGTGAAAATATCCTTATTCCGGACCAAAACAATCGGCGAGGCCCAGGGAATAGTCGATGTCTCGATGACGTCATCACACTGCATCTCCTCTAAAAGTCTGCTCACCTCCTCTTGCTTAGCACACGGCAGCCACCTAGGATGTTGTTTGATGGAAGAATGGCTGATTGTATCTATTCTATGTTAGGTTAACTTTGTACGATCAAAGTCAACCGAAATACGAGATAAGAGGTCTTCAAATTCCATAATTATTTTTTCCGCAGTGCTTCTCTGTTCCGCGTGTTTTATTCAAAGGTTAATTAGAAATAATAGAACATTGACTATTCAAGTAATCGAGTGTTTTAAGATGAGAATTGGCTTTTAGGAGTTGGAAAACTTAGGAAAAATCTGGAGTGACTCCACTCGACTTTCCGAACACTTACCAAGCATTTCAAGATCATTACCAAGCATTTAAATAAATTTTTTATAATTTAAATAAATTTAAATAAATTTAAAGATATGTACCAAATTGAAGCTCAATCGAATGCGCCGCTTAAACGCTATCCCACTTTCAAGAATTTCTCCTCATAGGCCATAATGTAAAAGAAATCTTTGTCGCAGACCTGTAGAAAAACTATAAGTCCTATACACATAAAAATCAATACCGGTCTTACGATGGTGGTTTATAGCATATATACCCAATTGAGCTCAATCGAATGCCCCGTTTAGGAGCTATCGTGTTCCCTCACATATACACATACACACACACATACGCACGCGCACGCACACACACACACACACACACGCACGCACACGCAAACACACACACACACACACACACGCACACGCACACACGCACACACACGCACACACTCACACGCGCACACACACTCACACGCGCACACACACACACACACACACACACACACACACACACTCACTCACACACACACACACACACTCACACACACACACACACACACACATATATCTCGTAAAAATAGCACGAATGAATTCAGAAGATCTCAAAACGTGTAAATACAGCAAAATCTCGAAGTCGAATTTTCTTATGATTACAATACTTTCCTTACATGGTACATCTTCGGAAAGTGAACGATTTAATAATTAAACTTGACAGTACTCTACGTAATAAAAATATATTTTAAGTTTATAGAAAAATTAATATCTTAAAATAATACTTTATCACACCCCATTTAAAAATGAGCTTTTACACTGAAATTTGCAAAGCTGTTTAAGTTTTAGCTATTAAGTTATAGTTAAGAAAATTTTGCCCACACGTAATTCTTGACAATTAATAAAAAAGACAAGTATGGTTCTGTTGAATAGAAAAATAGGGCGTTAAAAATGTTAATTTAGTCAGTCAAGAATATAATTTTGCTGCAGTTAGAATTTTGAGATTTGTTTCCAACATTTAATAGCAAACATTCTAAAACATAATTTATATCTAATGTTTCTGATGTTTAAAGTATTAGTATTTTTAGGAAATTATACAGGGTATCCCATCAAGATCGCACAAACGCTGTATAGTCAAATTGTTCTTTTGCAATACATAAAAAATGCCCAAAGGACTGTATCTTTATGGCTCTCTGGAGAAAAATTCGAAAGAAAAGTAATGATGTCACAAGAGATGCAAGAAAAAGTTATTGGAAACATTAACATTGGCCGCTGGATTAAGCATGGGGGTCCTGTTTCTATGGCCGCCACGATCATTAGATTTGACACATCTGGAATTCTTCCTATTAGTACGTCTAAAAAAAAATTGGTCTGCCGTGGCATAGTTACTGCAAAAATGGACTTAGTCCCTCCTTCATGTTGCGTGTACTTTGTGGACACTAGGTTGATGCAACGTGAGCAGTCAGCCATTACGCATCACACGCACACGCATGCCGCGGAGGATATTTGGAAAATCGTTTCATGCAAAAATCTATTTTCATGCTTCCAATAAAGGTGTTTTTCGTACACCAGATATGATGTTCCTAATTTTCTCTTTCATTTTTTTTTTTTTTTTCTCTGAAACTAAGGATCACTTAGTTTTTCGACATTTTTAATGTTGCAGAGATTGTGCGATCTTGTTGGGACACCCTGTACATTTAAGAAAACACGTAAAATCAAAAGGCATCCTGTTGTTTGAAAAGTGACTTTGAAGGAGAAATAAAGCAGTTTTCAAATGAAAATATAGCCGAAGTTTTCCTCAACTGTAAAATAAAATATATGATTTAAATTTTAGACACATATTTTCTTGTTATTTAAAATTTTCATTCCTAAAGGATATAGTAATTTTGAAGAAACCCATCATCAATATCACTAATTTCTTTTTATAAAAATTGGAAACTCTTTATGTTTTTTTTTTTTTTTTTTTTAAATAATCATATCCTATTATTTTAGATTTTTGAGTCAGAATCAGGATGCTTTTGAAATGCATAGAAAGAAAACATTTATGCATGATTGAACTAAATTTATCTCTCACTTACCTATTAAATAAATGCAAAATGTTACTCACTTATTTATTGTTTTAGAAATACTTACAGATAATATACATAAGAATCTAATTTTAAAAATATTTAATAATTATTTAAGAGGTCGTTTTTTTGTCTGTGCTAGTGTGGTACTCATTAATTAACACACATAATGCAAATCCACCATCATAATTAAGGAAAAGAAATCAAAACGTATCTTATTCTCGCACGCCTTTAGGGGGCCAATTAGAACATATACAGCATCAAAAAATAAGTTTCGTTTGTATTATTTCATATAGAAGCAATTTTTACTTGAGGAAAACCTCAAAACTGGGAATTCAGAGGCCGTCGTCACATTCAGGAAAAACTATAAATATCATTAATAATATATCCTATTCTAGCTAGTTCTGGAGTTATTGAGATCTATGGAATGTATCTGTATGTATACGGGGTTGGGAAATAATTTATTATTGCAATACCTTGCAGAGCAGTTCGTTAATGGGTCACTCTCATGTGATACTTAAGGGAAATATGCAGAGAAAATGCAGCTCGTGGGAGAGACGAGTTCTGTTCAGGCATTAATAGGATAAGACGGTGCACAATGAAACAAAATTTACTATTCCCCCCCCCCCCCCCCCACTACCACCCCTGTTCACAAATTTGCATACACAAAAATAAAATTAATGGACAATTTTAACCAACTCTTTTCCTTTCCCAATCTAAATGAATTTTTTTGAGTTTGTAAATAGCCTCTTCAAATACAAAAATTACAAAAGGTAAATTTCTGACAGTGTTTCATTGTACTCCGTGTACCGGGGTACAATGAAATACTTATTAACACTTCACAAACATGAGTCAAAATTCAAATTTCCTCATATATGTTTTCTGTACATTTATAATAACCAGTAATGAGATGTAAATGAAATTTAAATGGAAAAAGTAAATTTAATTAAACTGTTAATAGCTTAAGATGAAATTATTTATTAGAGTTTTCCATTTTATATTCAAATTACTTCAATCAAATTCAAAAATTAACATTTCTGGTTTCCTTTCTGCACAACCCGAAGGAGCAGAGGTGGTAATTTTGATATAATCTGAGATTTTTCAAAAATGTGTGCTTCCGAAGAACGCGCAAATTTGAAGCTTGGACGCAGCTGTTTGATCTACAGAACTTCTCATTTCGTTTGATTTAAATTTATTATTTTCTCTTCTTTAAGTTTAAATTCATCTTCCTTGATTGAAACATAATCATTTGGAGCGATACTGCTTGTGTCACACATATTATGTGAGGATAGCTCATAATCTGTACTGTTTGTATTGTTAGTTGAAAGACAATCTGGATTCTCACCATCTTCAAAGTCTGAAGAACATGAAGTACGATTTAAAAACACTTCCTTGTTAACTTTATATATGCTCTGTGGAGATCTCAGCCTAAATATTTAACAGTAACATCTTTATTATAAGTGAATGCATTCACCAGGGATACAATAAAACATGCTTCATGGTACAGTGAAACACATTTCATTATACAAGTGTTTCATAATACAATTGCATTAAACGTCACTCAATTTCACCATTATTCAGATAATCAAAATAATCTTCACCTGCGAATTAAACTGACCATTATTCGTGTTTCTTAACATAAAAAAAATTGCTTTGAGTTATTGAATAGGTAATAGCCTTATTAATATTACTTTAGAAAATGAAACTTTCCGAATGAAATGTTTTTTCATAATGGACTTACGCAATAGAGATAGCTTTAAATAAGCATTTAAATTCAAAATCTGCGAGAAGAAATTAACCCTAGAGTGCATACTGTTGCCAATTGGCTACACTCACATTTTTCCGTAATAAAAACAAAATTTTGTAGTTTTTGTCTGAAATATGCATTTAAAATAAATACTTTGAAATTTTTCAAGTATCCATTATTCCAATCATGTGTCGGATCTTGGTGTGTTTCAAATTTCCGTGAGATCTGTAAGATTTTATTTACTATCAATTATCATCCACGACTTTTTTTGTCTGCCCAAAACTATTACCCTCTTTAGCGGAGGGTAATAAGACCACACGGAAATAAATTTTAGTTTTTAAAAGTGTATAGTAACATTGTTTTTAGAGCAAACAAGCATGAATTCACAGCGCGTGCATCCAGTTCACTTAAACAATTTTTGTCCGCATTTTTGATTGCTTCTAATTGTGATTGCTAAATGAAAATGAATAAAAAACTATTAAAAATAGTAGTATTACGATTAAATAATGTAGAATCAGGCTATATTACTTTCTTTTGTTTTATGAGATCTATAGAGTGGACACTCTAATTTTTCGGATTTGAATATTTTTCATGATTTTTCTGGGAAACTACAAGCTGAAAAAAAAAAAAAAATATTTTTCCAAGCATAAGTAAGCCAAAACAAAGCTACAATTTTATTTTCAGCCATTTAAAAAAAATCATGCATTGTAGGGTTAAGAACACCGTGACCATTGTTATCATGCGAAACACGTTGAATCGAACGAGACGGAGTTTAGCATTTAGGAATTTTAGTACGTCTCCAAGAAAATGTTTTGGAGCCCCATCTAGATGAAAAATGCTATCCTGGAAATCGTCAGCAATTGTATCATTTACCAGAAACAATTTTAGCGTTTAGAATTGTGAGAAGATCTCTATCAAGTAATCTATTCCATAATTACTGAAACTGATATTTTTTCTTATAGTGGTATGAAACATTTTGTTGTATAATCAGTGTTGAGTTTTCTTATTATTTAGAATTTAACTTTTGAAACATCCGAAGGAATTAAGATACATCCTGTATAAGATACACATGCTTGACAAAATATAATGTGAGTATTAGCAAACGCATTTACTTAGAACATTGCAGTTTTCACGATGTTACTTTCTGCATTAACAGGACAGAGAATTCACATAGCTCGATGCTGCTCAGTAATATACATTTACGGAACAATAACCGAATTAGTTTATGCACATGCAAATAGGTATTTCCATTTTATTTGATCTTTAATACGGACATTATTTCCTTAATTTAATCATAGTATGAAGCTCAATGGCTTAATTAGGACAATCCATCAACCTGTAAAACAGTAATACGTATGCGCAACGACGTTTTCTTTTCATGAGTCTTTTTCATGTTCATTTCAAATTAAATTTCCGTCAGACTCGGGAGTAGGTAATTATACACGTTTTATGCTCGACGTACTTTCTTTTAGAGCTTATTATTATCTCACACTTGCTTTGTTTCCTTAATTAGAAAATTACGCTGATGTTGGAGCTT
This sequence comes from Cheiracanthium punctorium, assembly GCA_038373885.1. NCBI lineage: Eukaryota > Metazoa > Arthropoda > Arachnida > Araneae > Cheiracanthiidae > Cheiracanthium > Cheiracanthium punctorium. Next base: position 911,875 of record JAWZYV010002120.1, read on the forward strand.
GGTAAAGGAAAGATCTTATGACAACAACAGGCGCATTTTAGAAGTTTGAAATACTGAGATGTGGGGTGGGGGTGGGGGGTGACGATGAGAGTATTGGGAAAAAATTAAATTGTGCAGTCATGAGTTACGCGATAACAATTCTGTTATTGATCGACTATTAGCTGAAAAGATAATTATCTCTGCTGAATTTTGAAGAGCTGTTACGTGAAATATATTTTGTTACAATAATATAAGTGTGATGATTATTATGGCGGATTTCCCAAGGGGGCACATGCTAGGTAACCAATAAAGTTCTTGCCGTTTTTGCTTTGCCATTGAATGTAGCGTGAATAGGCATGCAAGTTAGTGCATGACATGGCTGTGAAATCGTTCGGTCGAGAGTAGAAATATCAGTCGTTATAAAATCAATTCCACCGAGCACTTTCAGCAATCATTACTTGTACAGTAGCGAAGAGAAGTGGAAATGTCGAAGGTGCTCGTTCGGTGTTCTTTACTTTTCGACTTCAAAATTCAGTGGGGTCGAGCAACAGGCATCCCCACCTTGAGCCATTAGCTTATCAGCAGCTGCATCAAGTCGCCGAATATGTCCAGCATTTGGGGATAGTGCTGTGAATGAACGTACGCCAAGGCACTGGTTTCAAAAATTCAGGTCAAGTCAAAAATCAGGTAAAGATTATGCTTTGTGTCTGGTGGATTAGTCGTTAAGTGGATCACCATGAGCTGCTACCAATCGGCCAAACGCTCACTGGGGATCTGTACTAGCAGCAGTTGGAATGTGTGCAACAGGCATTGCAACAGAAGGAGCCAGTAGTGGTAAATCAAAACGCTGTAATTGCATGATAACGCAAGGTCGCATACCGCTCGGGTGGCTAGGGATAACCCACAGAGACTTGATTGAGAGACTTTGTGCCATCCTTCTTACTTTCCTGACTTTGCGCCATCATATTACTACCTCTTCCATTAACTGCACAATCATCTTCGTGGGAATCCTTCACCAATGAATCAGACTTGCGTCAAGTGTTCATGGACTTCTTTGGGTTCAAACCTCCCGAGTTTTACCGTAAGGGAAATGCACAGCTATGGAGACACGTTGGCAGAAAGTGTGGATGCCGATGGCGATTACTTCGTATGTTAACAGTTGGCTGAACTTTCTGTAAGCCACTTTCTTATTGGCCATTAAAAAAGGCAAGAACTTTATTGGTTACCTTAGGAATTTGGATAGAATTATAGAATAGGTTATAATCTGGTATGACTTGAGGAGGTGGAGGACTTTTAGCGTAGTAATACGGATCCCTCACAGCGGTCGTGAAAAGAATTTTTTTTCATGTATTTAGAAATTTCCAATACTCTGTCCTATTACCCTCGCATTTGCAAAAAGTCACGGTATGGCACCCATATCATCCAACGGAATGAATAAGCCATTCTACTATAGCAAGCAATAACTTCAGCACGATTTCACTCCATTCCAACTGAGACATTGTCCTGGGAATGTGAAAATTTTGCTTTGAGACCGCTTTATACTATTGCTGAAAAGTATGGCTGCATTGAAACTATTGTTATTTAGTTTTAAAGTTTGCTGCTTCACCTTGTGATGAAATTTGAAACTAGTCTTAAGAAAATATATTTTTCAAATTTTACTTCTTTCATAATGACAATTCAGCAAGCGACGCATTTTTACTGAAACCATATTTTCATTATGTATGTTCAAAATAAAGCAATCATGTATTGCGAAAACTGTAAAGGTATGATACGCAAGGGTTCTAACGCGTATTCACGTTATATCTGGAGAAAACCACCCGAAACTCGTGGGATCAACAGCCGCGCGGCGGGCCTGAACTCGTGGCTTTCACACTTCAGTCATCTACCATGTTCAGTGTCTTATCCACTCAGCCATGGCGGGGCCTTTCTTTGATAGAATCAAAATTGAAACTAGTCTTAAGAAAGTTTATTTTTCAAATTTTACTTCTTTCATAATGACAATTCAGCAAGCGACGCATTTTTACTGAAACCAGGTATGATGCGCAAGGGTTCTAACGCGCATTCACGTTATATCTGGAGAAAACCTCCCGAAACTCGTGGGATCAACAGCCGCGCGGCGGGCCCGAACTCATGGCTTTCACACTTCAGTCATCTACCATGTTCAGTGTCTTATCCACTCAGCCATGGCGGGGCCTTTGTTTGATGGAATCAAAATTTATGTCAGCATCATTGTTGTATGTGTCGTACACATGAATTTTCTCAGTCAATTCTAGGGATGGACGCGAGACGAAAAATAGGCGTCTCGCAAAACCGCCGAAAACCTTTGTCTCGTCTCGCAAAATCCCTATATCATAATGTTAAAAAAGATTGTCTCGTATCGCGAAAAAATCTGTGTCTCGTCTCGCAAAAAAAGTAGTCTTGCGTCCATCCCTAGTCAATTCAGCCCATCTCTGTCTATTTTTTTCTCTCAACTTATAAATCTTCTTATAAATAAAAATGAAATTCTGTTTGTTTGTTTGATTGTTTGTTTGTGGATTTGATTCGTATACAAATCCACAAAAATGGACCTATCGGCCTGAAATTTAGCACAGATATGTAAAATTATATAGAATAAATCACAGTCCACTTTAAAACTTTGAAAGTCCACCCGTTCCCGGAATTTAAGAGATTTTTTATGCTCTTCACGCAAAAATCTTTCCGTAATTGTAACCCCTGTAGTGAAAAAAGTGTGAAATAAGGATCGTGGTTGCCATCTGTGGCGATTTTGCCGAATAAAATGTCGTTCGTATACAAATCCACAAAAATGGACCTATCGGCCTGAAATTTAGCACAGATATGTAAAATAATATAGAATAAATCGTAGTCCACTTTAAAAGTCCACCCGTTCCCGGAATTTAAGAGATTTTTTATGCTCTTCACGCAAAAAGCTTTCCGTAATTGTAACCCCTGTAGTGAAAAAAGTGTGAAATAAGGATCGTGGTTGCCATCTGTGGCGATTTTGCCGAATAAAATGTCGTTCGTATACAAATACACAAAAATGAACCTATCGGCCTGAAATTTAGCACAGATATGTAAAATAATATAGAATAAATCGTAGTCCACTTTAAAACTTTGAAAGTCCACCCGTTCCCGGAATTTAAGATCTTTTTTATGCTCTTCACGCAAAAAGCTTTCCGAAATTGTAACCCCTGTAGTGAAAAAAGCGTGAAATAAGGATCGTGGTTGCCATGTGTGGCGATTTTGCCGTATAAAATGTTTTAAATTCTCAAAGTAAAAATAAAAGAATAATAATGATTTTTTTTTTGTTAGTTTATATTCGTAAGGTAATTTTTTTTTAAAAATTATAATATCGTGTGCATGGGAAATCAGAGCAGGAATGTAATGCTTTGCACGCAAAACAATAAGAATTGAAGATTTCCGACGCTAATGTGTAAATTTTTTTAGTTTGGCGAAAAAATAAAATGGCTGAAATATGGATTTTGAGTAAGTGCGTTCTAGCGGTTTGCACAGTTTTCGGCTTGGCGCAATTTATTGAGAGCTTAAGGAAATAGATTTTTGAAAACAAGTGCAAAGGTTTTATTAGAATACAGCGTTAAATTTTAATGATCCGTGAAGAAATAATGCAGTTATTAAGGGATTTCAAGAGATCTATCTCCAGAATTCTCGCCAAATGAGTACGTTGATTTAAGTTGGAGGAATTCCGCCAAATTTCAGAAAATTGAAATCTTCTCATTTAGTACATCGGAGTAACGATGAATAAAACACATTATAGTTGATAATTAAAAAAAATCCGCTGTATTAAGGGATTCCAATTTTCAAATAAATGCGTGCTATTCTTTGGCGGTCGAACCATTTCCCATATTGATTGCTGCTAAGTCAATGTTTCGAATGATTCCCTGAAAAAACTCTTGCAAAATGGCGTATGTTGGCACTTTGGCGAGGCTTAGATTTGAAACTGGATTTTATTTGAGACTGGTATATATAATAACACTGGTTATAGATAAAAATGAATATTGGTATGTGTTTATGAGGTTGAAAATCTCCAGCACCGTTGAGCACCGTTGCACGATGAAATTTGGTTCACCTAAGTCTTTTATGATGGAGAAGGTTTTTATGCTATCCGTTTTCCTTAACTTGCCACTTGGTGCCGCAGCACAACGTTGAATTCTATTCCGTTTAACCGTTTGCTATGCGAATATCGTCCAACCGATTTCGATGAAATTTGGTACACGCGAATATTAGAACACGGAGAATATTTTTCACTATCCATTTTGCGATAACTTGCCGCTAAATGGCGCTGCAAAGCATCAACTTCTATACCGTTCGACTGATCGGCATAAAATTTTTTATACTTACACATTTGAGCACGAAGAATATATTCTAACTGCGTTCCTTTTGATGTTACTCACCACTAGATGAGACTGCAATGCATTATTATTTTAACTCGCCACTAGATGACGCTGCAGCAGGCCAAATTCTTGACCATTCAAACGGTCGCTATGAAAATCAGTATACATAGCTATTTGAACAATGAGATTATTTTGGCGTTATCCATTTTGCTATAACTCGCCACTTGACGGCGCTGTAGCAAATCATTACTTTAATTAACTACTAGATGGCCCTGCAGTGTATCACTTCTTGACTGTGCAAAGGATCGTTATGAAAATTGGCATACATAGATAGTTGAACACGGTCGCTATGAAAATCAGTATACATAGCTATTTGAAAAATGAGAATATTTTGGCGTTATCCATTTTGCTGTAACTCGCCACCTGACGGCGCTGTAGCAAATCATTTCTTTATTGAACCACTAGATGGCCCTGCAGTGTATCACTTCTTGACTGTGCAAATAATCGCTATGAAAATTGGTATACATAGATATTTGAACACGGGGAAGAGTTTGGCGCTATCCATTTTCCTATAACTTGCCACTAGATGTCGCGTCAACACATGAACTTCAGGACTGTCCAGCCGATAGTCATGAAAATTCGTATACATCGATATCTGAATGCGAAAAATATTTTCGCCGTATCCGTTTTGCTAAAACTCGCACTAGATTGCGCTACGCCGCATGGCCTTCTGCACCGTACAAACGATTGCCTTGCAATTCGGTATGCATGATTATTGGACACAATATAACGCGATATCCACTTTGCTATATCTGTTTATTACAATGAATAGTAATCACCACAAATCGTAATATCAAAAAGTCCATTCATTCCCGTGCGAAGGACGGGTACTTCAGCTAGTGTATAATAAAAAATTGTGATGCCTTGCCACTTTTTAAAGTGAAACAAAGGAGATTGCTTTAAAAGCCAATAAAAAGTAGCCCTTTTCTATCATTTCAATTACTTTTCTAAAAAATGCGCAATACAATACTATATCACTACGGTTTTCTTGTGTTTATACTGTTATCTTGAGGAAAGGAAGAAAGTAAAAGGATCTTGGATTTTTGCAAAGAAACCACCCGAAAATCAAATATCAATTTTAAAACTGAGAATGATAGAATTTGATCTTGCGGAATCCTCACCCTGAAGCTTTGAGATCAAAAACTGAGATCACTGATCAGTTTGAGATCAGTGCCTCTTAACTAAACTATAAAGTGATACAAAGAAAGCTGACTGAAGTACTATTTTAAATAAAACTGAAAATCTTCCAACACTGCTTGAAATATGTTAACACTGTGTTACAAAATTCAAATATGTTAACACTATGTATCAGAAACCATATGTTATCTTGAAATATGTTAACACTATGTATCAAAAATTCGAATTTGGGAAGGTAAATCAAGTTTCTGCTAATGTAATATACAGGGTGTCTCAAAAGATTGCCAAAATTTTAAGAGGTGATAATATACATCCTAATAATTAATCATCCGAGAATGGGTAGTCGATATTAAAACGCAAATCCGCACAAAGGATGCCAAAGGTGATTTTGTTATACGAGGCAAAAACATATAAAGAACGATTAAGTTAGAAAAGCAAGTTCAATGATTTGTGAATATAATAAGTATTCCATCCAAATAATGACCGAAAGAGGATGCGTATTTAATGATCTACCACGCCCAGTGCAGCAATTATGGTTTACGTCATCCGGGGCAAACCTTAATTTTTGGCGCCCTTTTCTTTAGAATCATTATTGATTTTGGCGCCCTCCTCAATACTGCGCCCGCGACACGTGCCCCGTTTTCTTTCTCTAAACTTGATGCAAACAGATTGATTCGAGTTAAAATAAAAAATCAGATGTGAACATCACATGACTTCCTTGTACGTCTATTAAATCATAAATATTTTCGGTTAACTTTATTTAAACACATTTCCCTTGACAGAGATACAATACTGCAATGATACTAAGGCTTAGTGATTTCTAGCCACACATTTGAGATATTGTCAAGTTGGATTCCGTTTGAAAGATTTATTCTTGGCTATTAATTTGGCAATATTTAGCCCAAAACCGACAAGCTTGAGATAATTTGCGAGATTTAAACATAGACGAAATAGTGATTGACTACACTTTCAATGAATTGAGTGTACCCATAGACCATAATGTATTTAAAGTCTTTTGAGTGACCTTGTAAATAAATTACCCAGTCGATTGCGATCTTAAAAGAGATGCTCAATCGTATGTTAGAATAGTTCTAAACACAATGTCTCAACATTCTACGGTAAACTATTTTCGAGTTATCCGAAATACCTAATTATTTTTGGCGCCAAATTAGGCGATATTTCGGAAAAATTTGCCAAGCTTAATGGCAGCTAGCGGGATTTTGGTCATGATTCAAACAATGACTGACTACTAACAAAATACATTATAGATGTGAATAGACCTCAACCCCTTCGGCCGTGAGGTCCTAATATTTGAAAACATCTTTGCTTTACTCTATATTCTTCATTTTTAACGAACAAAACCTTGTGCTCTATTAATAATACATTCAAGAACAGCAGAACGCTATCATTTTTGCTCTGTAGATGGCAGAAAATCTCCAGAGGAGACGATAATGGACGTGTCAAGTCATTTGAAGCCAAAAGTCAAATGCATCTTTATGAATGCATGCTTGAAATCAAAATGCATGAGAAGGGTGAAGTATTTTCATGTTTTCACGCACAAAGAAATTGTTTCAAAAGCTTTCATTCAAAATAAATATAAAAATGTTTTCTCATTTTTCTCAGTTATAGATTCGTGTCCCATAATTAGAGCATTTTTTAATTAGTTTAGTAATTGGCTGAATGTTATAATATTTCATATTAAATATACTTATAGTGCAGCAGATCTAACCACTCATTGATTTTTTATCTGCTCTATTCAAAATTCAGGGCAGAAGGGGTTAATGTATTGAAATTTTTGATTGGCCCTATAAATAAACTATCTTGTAGATTGGAACCAAAAAGAGAGTGGCAACACTAGATGTTACAACAATCTTCTTAAATATAAAATTTTAGTATTCTACGACTAATAGTTTTTGGGGCATGCGAGTTACATACATACATACATACATACGTAAGCTAAAAATCACCAAGTTTGGCGATTTTTGACGCAATTTTTTGGGAGGGAGGCACACGACCGTCGTCAGACCATTAGATAACTAGATGATAAGATGGTATTTTGCTTGAAACGGATAAATGTTTATAAAACTGCCATTACCGTAGTGTATTGAAATTCTTTTGAGTGTTCCTGTAAAAGAACTATAATTGATAAGGCACTATTTTCGTTGGAGACATTCATTTTGTAATCCTTAACAACATATATCACTTTGATTCGTTTGAAATAATCTAATACCTCTGAAATACGCTTTAATGAATTTCTAGCGAATAGAGCTTAATGTATGGAAAACCTTTTGGGTGGCACTGCAAATAAAATTGGACCAAAAAGGAACCAAAAAGGGAGGTGCACAACTAGATGTTACAGCAATGCTAAACATAAAATTTTAATATTCTACGACTAATTGTTCTTGAGATACGCGAGTTACATGCATACTTAAATACGTTACGTACACAAGTCAGGGAATAACTGCTCAAAATGTACTTGCGGGAGGTCAAAATGGATTGTACATACATTTATATAAACATGCATACATGCGTACAATGAAATGTCTCGCAAAATCTCTTAAAAGTAAATTTAGAGATAGCCAAAATCAATTTCTTCATCAAAATCTGGATACCGAAAATTTTCGCGATCACTCTACTTTATTGTAACGCATGTATTACGGCAAACCTGCACTAGGCGTATTTGACTAGGATGGGGAGTGGGGTGGTGCCTTGGTCTGAGGACTTTATCACGTATCATCGCGATCACATTACTTCCTTCCTCTTCCTACAAGGAAGTAAATGAAAAAACAGCTAGAGCGCAAACGAGACTACTCGAATAAAAAAAAAAAAAACACTTGAGTGATGCAACGATTACTTTTTCAACTCGAGTTCAAAAAACCCTTTAATTATAGCAACGATTCTTTTTAATATCTCTAAGGTGAGCTTAGCCGTCCCAGTTATCTCAATGATCTTATCATTCTGACTTCGCTATTTAAACATTTACCTCTTGAAATTATATGAAATAATTGCGTAGAATGTTTATTGTGGGAAAAGTTATGACGGCGTGAGCTAAAAATAGCTTCATAAATTGCATGTTTTGATGATGTCATTCGACTCGATTCTTAAAAAGCATTCGATTCTTAGTTGTACTCAAATACACATTCGACCCTTAAAGGAATTCGATTTTTTCTAGCACTAGTTAAAAGCTTTGGGAGGGCTTATCTCTCTGTAACCCTCCACTTGATTACGCCAATGGGAATAAGTTAATCATGAGGAATTAGAACAGTGTAAGCCACATAAAATTTGTACAATTGGTATACTTTAAAAATATGGCTTTTAAGCAGTTAATTTTTGACGATAATTGATTGTTCTAGTGAATCAAATTATACATTAAAAGGTTAATTTTAATGCACGTTTGCTTAGTGAAAGAACCGCTCACATAACATAAAAATTGCAGAACAAAATAGTATGCAGAAAATGTAATAAATGCAAAATAGTATGCAAAATAATCATGCAGAACAAAATAGATTTTAAGCAATTTCTATATTATTTCTTTCAATGTTTAAATAATTCAAATCACACTCCAAATGAAATCCAATGATTTACATTTTATTTTAATTTCAGTTATTATAATAAGATGAAATGATTTATTATATGCAATGTATTATTTCATCTGCTCTGTGTAAAATTTATGCATAATTCTTATTTATCTGTGTATTATTTAAAAGAATCATTTCTTCTCATAATATTTAAAATACAAAAAATTTTGAATGCAACAATAAAAAAGTAGTCTGTTTTGTCTTGTTTAAAGAACGACAGAAACTGAGGAAAGTGTAGATATTAGTACAGAAAACCTGTATTTCTCATGAACTTACAAAACAACACATGCATTTCAATTGAAGATATCGTCTTTCGGACATAAAACTTTCACAATTACTCCAAATTGAATTCAAGTCAGGTCTGTGAATAGATAATAATATAAATTTTGTGCTCAAAGCTTCTACATTAAAAGCTCTTTTCCTGCTTGTATAAAAGTGGGTATTCCAGACTGTGATTACTTTGCACTCGCTTTGCTTACCTAATTAGCGGATTACAGCGATTTAGAAATTTGAAGAGAAGAAAAAATTGACGTAAATATAAATATATTTGAATTGCAAACAGCGTACTTTTGAATATATATTTACAAATTAAGAAGAAAGCACCACAATGTAAAATCTATTTTAAATAGCAATAATAGAAAGTCTCTTTTCTCTGAATGACAATTTTGGAAGGCATTTTTTATAGCAAATGATACAACAAATACATTAAGGAAAACCTGCATTGCTGTATGATTGAAGTTTATTTTTATAGTTTCTGTAAATTTTGTTCTGTAAATTCTTTTTCAATCTTCTTATTTCTCTCTTTCGGCTATTATTATAATACAAGAGTTTAGAAATTAAAGTGTGCAAGTAAACATAAGTACATGTTTTAGTAGAGAGTACCATAAAAGCAATTTTGTTTTCATTACATCTCATTTTGGGAATAGATTTTGGTTCATAGGACTATTTCCATGAAAACTGCCATAAGCATGTCTTTTGTTAGGGGTTTTTTCTTGTGGCGGTCGGACTGTACTCATATGATCGTGTTTCAAAATAAACAGCAGACTTATGTAACGGTTTAGATTTTCCAGATCATTATGTTTTAATGTTTCTTGGCACAATTGTTTTTGTTGTTATTTATACCCTCTGACAACCACATACGGTACCAGATCCCTCCAAGGAATGAGCCTCCCTCCAGGGCGGAGTGCGAGCGCCTTCCATTTTCAGGGCCCAACTTTAGCCCGTAGTCCCCAAATTTTGAACCAATTCCAGAGGAGGGACCAACCCCCTGAAATCGGCACCCCAGAGGTATCGTTTAACAACTTGGAGGACATTGGAGCCTTACTGATTTTTCTTGCACCAGCTCCCATTAGCGTACACGGTCCCACAGTAGTCGAGCCGAGAGGGAGTTGACCCTCCCAAGCACTGGCCAAGCCGGATGCTGCTTCACTTGCCGTGTTCTTACGGGAACGGAGTTCAGCGCCAAGATCACTGTGGGACTGGTACAATAGTGTTGTTGCACATTTTAAATTCAGCACTGAATTATATTTTCTTGACGTTAAGTGATTTTCTGGCAAGAGATTGGACATCTCTCTAACAAAGAAAACAAATTATTTCTATCGCATGAGAAAAGAGAAGAGAAAGAAAGAAGGATGAAGACTGCAATTGGAATCAATAATCTAACTACTGAACCGAATCTTTGCAAAGTTAAAATGCCTTTAAGCTGTTATGCTTTGTCAAACATAAATATAAAGACTTACACAAAGTGTTTGCAACAAAAATGCCCATTAATGTGTTCATCTAACAGAAAAGCATAAATAGCACTTTCCTGTTGCTTCAGTTGGTTAATTAGCTTAAATTTTCTGCCTGGTTTCCAACTCCGAAGTAAAATATCTCTGCTTCGAGTCTTTTAAAACGAACAGGATTCATCTCTAACGAGCAAACATACTAAATGAGAGCAAAAATAAAAAGAATTTATTTCTCACACATCATCTTTATACCAGAATCCTTTTTCGCATTTATTCCAAATGAAATTCTTGTCAGTTTGTGAGCAGCTAATTATATGCATTTTATGTTTCATATGCTTCATTTAAAATACCTCGGTTAAAGAACAAATAGCAGGGCTCAAGCATTCCGTTCTTTAATTAGAGGATTAGGCTGATACAAGGAAGTGCAATAAAGACAAACCCTTACATTTCTTGCGCAAACTCCTGGAAGCATTTTAGCAGTTCAAGTTTGTTGACAGTGAGAGTGAAGCAAAATATAATTACCTTTGAGCAGATAAAATGGATAAGGTAGGTACTGAATTGGTTTTTGCAATAATAGAAAGAACTTTAAATGCACGCTGCAAGAAAAATTTTCGTAGTTTGTTTCCATTATGAGTTTTCTTTGCATAGTTAAAAGCGGCGCCAAATTTAAAGTACAATCTCTCATTTTATAAGCATTTAAAAGAATAGATTGTATGAGACTCCTCAGCGCGAATTGTTTAATTGTAATTGACTTTATGTTCCAAATATTTAGTTGTATTATTAGTATTGAAACAGTCAAGTAATTAGAAAGAGTGGTGGTGTTTTATTTGCAAAACGTATAACTTTGTTAATAATTTTCCTTAGAATTTTATTGTTAGAACACATGTTTGAACTACATTTCGTGTTTTAGAAATTTAGCTTGTACATCTGGAATGAACACTTTCATATATGTTTAAAATTTAGTTTAGTCCCTATAACTTAATATTTTATGTCTTAATAACCCACCATATATATAACTTTATATAAGTACAGAACCTTCATATAATAGGTAAGAACTTTTCTTATAAATTGTATTACAAATGAGCTTTAAGTACTGAGAAATATTAACAATAATCTTTTTCTTCTAAATATTGGACATGAACACTCACCACACAGTATATTTATAAATTCATTCCATTGTTATTATTCCCAGTATACGTACAAGAAATCGTTCGCACTTTACAGAAATTATCATGATAGTTAATTTTAATCAATAAAGAGCGTACTTTTTGCTGCGACCTGCTTTTACCTGACATTCTCAATTCTTGACTGAATCTCAAACTTGAATTTTCAATGAAAGTAATTTATTTTCTTGTCATCTTCATATTAATTTTATGTAACACCTCTCGAGTTCACAAAGTCTGTTCATTGTTCTTGGATGCTGATTTTCTAAAGCTCTTGTAAGCTATCCGAAAATTTTGTTTGATTTGCACATAATTTAAATTCATAGCAGAAGCCATTTTTAAAGTTGCTCAGACAAAACACGTTTCTTCTGAAAGTACGTTTGAGTTTTTATGCCCCTAAAAAAATTTAAAAATATTTTGTAAGAAAAAAAATTATATTTCTACTAAATTAATAATACTATTAGGAAATTTTTTAAATCAGCTCGTTAGTTAGAAAAATATCGGGGAAACATTAGAATTTGTCATTGAATTAGAGTAAGCATAAATTTTTCAAACGTTTGTCTAAAAATTGGATTCTGAAAGTATATATTTTACATAAATTTTGTTTTATAGTTTATTTGAATAAAAAATCTTATTAGAATGTTACAGATTTTTAACAAATACTTCAAACATAAATTAAAAATTACTCTTGATAACCACCCCAATTTATGATGCTGGCACATCAAATCAATACTTTTTATAATTACTCACAAAAATGACAAATAGCTTAGTGAAATATAAACTCTCCACTAGATATTTCTTCCCATAAATGAAAGAAAAGTAAAATATAAAAACTTATTTACGAAAAAGTAAATTGAAAGAAAGTAAAAAAATACTCTCTGTGGTCTTTATTTCACTCAGTTTTCCAAGTTATTACAAAGTGTCACTGTTTATAACCAGAAGTGAATGATATATTGCAGTCTTTTCCTGTCATGCAAAAATGATTTATTGGTCTTTGAACGCGATTATTTTTGGAAAGTACGCAAATCTCCTTTTTCTTTCGAACTTGCATGCAATTTCGGTCTGCAGAAGTCTATTATTAAGCCACAAGTCTGTTGAATGTGTTTGAATCTGTATTTGTTTAGAGTAAATAATTTAACAGCAAGAAAAAAAAAACCCGCAAACATACCTACGGAACAGGATTATACTTAATCTACAGCTTTACACGGGCATTTTTTCTATTTTTGTTTTCCTTTGCCTACCTTTGTTGAATAGTAAACATAGATGTATCGATTTTTATGATTCTTCTGAAACATGCTTCAGATGTTAATTTGTTTTTAAATAAGCCCATTTAAATTTTTAGCCAAAAAAGAGACGATGGAACATCATGCGAGCGCTTCTGCCATGCATTTAAAAGTATTGCTGTACTTTCCCAAACGTTGTGTTGTAGCACCTTGTAACTTCAGCATAATTTAACTTTAACAGCATACATATAAGATTTTTTTCGCCTTACTGGTTAGTATCCTGTTTTGAATTGAGAATATTTTATCAAAAGGAATATTTCATTTGCCAAATGAGATATTGAAATTCGACTAACAGACCCCTTCTGGGGAAGTCTGCAACAGATCTGTCTCCTCAATAATTAAAATGACCCTAAGAAATCTACACACTTGAAAGAAAGAATAAGAAAGAAAATTTGGAATACAACTATCCTTAATCTTCCAAACTATACCAGACACAGCTATCCTTATTGCTCCAGACACAAGAGATGTCGCTGGTTTTCGTTTGACAACTGTGCACGACTGTCTTTATGCACATCTACATCGACTTAAGATAGTTAACAGCCCTGCTTGCCTCTTGCGCTGCGGCGACCTGGTGATGACTTATTTTAGGGATTGCAATCCGGAAAACCGGATCCGGAAATCCGGTGGATCCGGCATCATTAGACGTCTACTGGATCCGAAGCCAATTTATCAATAATTGTGCCATTCATTAAATACATCTGTGATAACTGTCATCATTACTATATGATCTCTTAGCGTGACGAAATTACATAATTATTGTGAACTCACTTGATTTAGATTTAGGTAGTATAAGTAACTTACATAATGTAATGTAAGTTACGAGATAATTTACGTTGATATCATTTGTGAACTCTGTCTGTCAAGACTGACACTATTATACTAAATATTATATCTATAAGTATAATAATAATGTAATATTTATAGTTAAATATAATGTATAAGTATATTATATATGTTATATAATAACGCAAAAACTCTTTCATTGATATTCATAGTTTTGTTTTGATTACAAATAAGTTTTTGCTATTATATTATACCACAAAATAACAATATTATTATTATTATAGATAATATAATATATAATAACCCAAATCTAATATTATATAATATAAATATTAAAATTTAACTAATAATTCTAGATACTAGATTTTCACTTTTCCTTTTATTAGTAGTTGTTGCTTAATTATAATAGAGTTAATTATAAGCTGAATTCCTAAGAAATAAGCGCTCTTTTTTATAAACTTTTATGATACACTCACTGGAACATCTTTTTTCAGTTAATTTTGGAGCGAAAGAGAAATCGTTTTGGTGTGGCCAATCCAACCGGATTGAAACTGGAGCGGGCTGACAATCTCTACTGCGGATTCCCTTCCTCTCAGCTCAGCTTTGAAGGAAGAATCCCTTTACTTACGCTACTGGATGGACAGAGAACTTTTATCTAGTTAAACACCTTGATTTTAGTTCTCCTGGTCCCTGTTTATTACTCCACTGTTAATTTCTTAATGCTTGTTGCGTTGTTTATTTGTGCTTTGTACCTTTTCTTTTTGAAGATAGAACCGTGCTCCTTCTCGCCTGCTGCATTGGAAATGAAAACACTTGAATGCATACTCTTTTGCAAGGTGATTTTAACAGGACAGTAAAATTTGTGCGTTGAAAAGTTCTTAAATGACAAAGCTTTGGCACTAAAATTGCAGTGAAGCAAATCTTAAAACTGCTTTCAGTTCAGAATTTGGTTTAAGATTATAAGCCACTGTCTTAAAATCTTAATTCGTTAGTGCTTATGTGTTCTATTTTAGGTACTTTTAAATTTTAGCTACTTCGCTGTCGGTCACAAAAATGCATATGCGTTATTCTGTATTCCTGTCTTAAATTAGCGAATAATAAATTTTATTTTCATTAAACGTCTAGAAGTCACGAAATGTCACATGCGAAATTTATCTAAATATTTTTTAGAAAAGAGATATTAGTTCTTCCTACCATTGATGACGAAAGTTTATGATTGCTGTAGATCTGGTAAAAAAAAAAGATTCACTCGTTTGTAGTGATTAAGATTTTTAATTGTCTGAAAAAATAACTGCTTCTTAAGCAGGTTTAAGTAACATTAAATAATATTTAGTCAAGTTAATTAAAAGAGATTTTTGCGACTTGTAATTGCAAGAAAAGTTATACAAAACTTGGAACCATCATCAAACTAAGTTTTCAAAATGATTATTTATCTAATAAACTACCATAGAGAAAAACAACTTTGTCAGTGGATGTTCTATGTTTCATTTTATTTGACTTAACTGAGCTTATTCATTATTTTTAAACTAACTTATTCAGCATTTCCATAGTTTCGCACCCCTCTTTATAATTTTATATTCTTTTTCCTTTGCATCTGTAATTAAACAGTATGTCACAGGAAAATGTATTTATATATATAAGTGCCATAAAAAGCTATTTATCATTGTGAATTAAGAATATTAACACATCGCAAATGTTAACAATTTGTTTATTGTATTTTTATAGCTAAAACGAGCTGAAGTAACCGTTCTGCGCAATGGAATGGAGATTATTAAAACACCTCATACGAATTATATATATATTCTAACGAGTCCCCGAACAATCGCGTTTTGATTACGTCATAGAAATATAGCTGAATCATTAGCCTATTATGTGATATTAATGCAGAAAAACCAACTTTAACAGCCTCATTGGGAAAATAGCGTCAAATGACCAAAATGTCGTCAAGCCTGGCGACTTTTGGCGAACTATCATCTTACAAAGGTGGTAAAGTGTGGTGATTGTAAAGTGAAATTGTTCAAAAAAAGAGTGATTACTATAGACAGATGGTCTCTTTACCAGGGTGATCATTTTAGCAGGTTCCACTGTATATCAATATGAAACAAACATATTAATAAAACATTAACCTCCAAAAACACCCTGATTTAAGCCTATTGCATCAATTTTCATTTTCTTTCCTTCGCATATCTAGTAACATATTTTCCAAATTACAAAGAGCTGAACATGCGGATTTTGTGCTTTCCCCTAACGAGATGCAGCGCCATCTGATACTACGTATTAGCAGAATACTTGACGTTTTGAAAGTTTTCGACTCAGAAAATGACATGCAACTTTAATCCAACCGTAGATCAATACTCAAGAATGGGAATCTCTACAGTGAAAAAATAATCTAATAAAATCTGACACCAGAGAACTTTGACTAACGCAGACGGCTAACGTAAGTGCACATGTGCAGCTATATTTTAAGATTTAAAATGTAAAAAGCGGTTTTTGGCCACAAAAGAACTATTAATCGTATCAATGAAAATTGCACTCAATGCATTTAATTTTTGTTCACCTAAAATAAATAATTATTTTCGTATTCGATTTTCAACTTGAAGGTTTCCGTAGTTAATATAGCCCACTGATGTCACTTCATTTGTTAATTCAGTAATCCAATGAAACTGATATCTTTCATTTTTAGAGTTCTTAAACACGGAAAATGAAAACAGATGAGTATGGGAAAAAAAAAAGGATTTTCGCAAATTTCCACGAAAAGTTAATGTAAACGCTCTCATAAAGAAAATCCACGTTTTCAATGTATTCTTGTCATTGTACGTAAGAAGTTTTCGTATTCGGAAGATTTCGTTTTTCTGGGAACAATCCTTTTCATATTACAGAGGAATACAGAGGAAATTATTTTATTTGTGCGAAAAAAGTTCCAAATTACAAAGAGTCATCTCGAGAAGCAATTTCTAATGAACTGGAATCACTATTTTCCCTTCAAACTCTAATGTGATATCAAAAGAACGTCATATCACTTACGATATAAAAGATTGTGTCACTCAAATGATTTTGATTTTTTATTCTTGATATTCAAAGGAGTTGAAAATATCGAAAAATTGCTAAAAAATAAGGGAACGGGTAGATTTTCAGATTTTTAAAATATACCACAATTTACCCTGTATATTTTTACGTTCTTGTGCAAAATTTCAAGACGATTATTCCAACTGTGTGGATTTGTATACGCTTCATCCAAACAAACACACATATTTTGTTTTTATTTATAAGGATAAACTAAATTTCTTAGTATATTATGTGAAGAAGTTGTCCTGCAAGCTGTTCGAATTCGCGACACTGAAAAACGTACGCATGGTGAAATTCTCTCTAAACCAGTTCAACTTTGTCACCTAAGATAACTGGCGGCAGCCGTTGCATGATTCAGTTGAGAAGTGCAAAAGCGAAGTAGATCGTTTCATGTGTATTGTTTGTATTAGGATATGAAGAAACTATCTTGCTTTTGGAAGCACGACAACGTAATCATATCGTCCTACTGTCAGTTTCGTCACAAGAAAGAGCGATTACATCACCCAACTGGCAACTCCAGAACTCACTAATCACGACCTACTTCAGAACGATTATTTTGTACTGCAAAATAGCCATGTAATCTGGTTTTTGACAATAGAAGTGCAATGCAAAAGTGTTGTACGTGCATTTACGCTAAACTTTCTCGAAAAACAAGCCCTTTCTGACGCACAGTAGAGTCCTCAAAATTAATTCTTTTATGAATACGGCGCACATCTACGCCTGTCTTATCAATAGATTCGTTGGATAAAAGCACATTCAGCGCAAAAGTCGCTCAAAAATAATTTTCCACATGATGTAAGTGATATACGTCTAGAATTTTTTTTAGCATAAGTATTCGGGTCTGGTCTGAGGAAAATACGAGAATATATTACTCTTCATTTATATAAATAAACGCTGATTTCTTTTCTGTTTGTTCTCTCAGGAGGCCAAACAGATGTCAGAAAGCTTCTTAAACTAATCCTTCATACCTTTGCAGATTTTGCAAGACTTCTTCATGATGTGTGACGACTATGACAAATTGAAGGTTCTTCTTCCCTCAAAATGATTTATTAGCTTTTGGTATCACGCAGTTTACCTAAAGGACGAACAACCGGTAACTTCACTTCTGATTAAAGATTAAACGAGATGTATCAACAAATATATTTTGCTCTTTGTGGCAGAGGGCTTCTTAAGTAGTTCCCCAAGCAGAGCTAAGGAATGTTAGCGTGCAATACTTGCAATTTTGTATGCTTTATAGCGAAAGAAATGGAACATTTTGGAATTAAGACATCCTTTTGAATTTTGAAGTGAATAATTGGCGTAGTATTTCGTAACATGGAGCATATTAAGAACATGCTTGAACTCATTTTGCAATATAAGTAAGTATAAAATGTAAACACATATGCACACATGAAGTGTGGCGTCAACTATGTGGGTACTCCGGGACTTAAGAACCTACAAAAAAAATCATATAGATGCGGAGCAGCAAATAGATGCGGAGCGACAAATTATTAACGCTCCGCAATAGATGCGGAGCGACAAATTTTAGGACACAGCTTAGTAACATTTGTAAAAAAAGTATTAGAATTTATGGAAAAAAACTTCATCAGTTTTTTTTCTTTTTAAAAGGATCTTTTATGAGATTTCTGCAGATCGAATTTTTCTCTATTCTTTCATTTATTGGTATAAGATGTCCAGGTACATGTAGTAATTCAGAACAGTTCATTTAAGTTACAAAAAAATATTAATTTATCTTGTGTAATCTATATGCAAAAGATTTGCCTCCATTTGTACATTAAAAATGTAAAGCTCTTTGAGGAACTATCATCTACGGAGATTTTTCTAAAAAATACATCTCGAAAAACTATTCTTTCTAGAGCATCCATAAAAGTTTTGCGAAGTCGGCGATTTTATGTAGTGAAAGGAAGACATGTTGCCAGTTGCTAAATGTAAAGTGCTACGGTATTTGCTGCACTATATCATTTTTTTACAAAAATAAATTTTAGGTTTCATTAAATCTAAAAGAAAGTTAATTTTAAAGCTTTTTATTTTAATTGGTTTAGTAATATTTATGCACGAAAAAGAATAAGAAAATGAAAAGGACAAGCTAGAATTTAGCCAGTATTAAGGCGGTAATTGTAAGTTAATAATTTTCCCACCGATTTTATCGTTTAGTATTTTATAAATGTTGCAGTTTTTTAACTCTAAATTTACTGGTTGTAACTTAAAATATTTAATTTTTCATTCTACTGCAAGAATAATGCAACGCAGTTCTTCTGTCATCAACTAATACATTTATTTTCTAGTCATAATATATAACCACATCCAATGCAAAATACCAGATTTATTATTCTCATTTTAAATACCGCATAACATGAAAGAAACCTGAAAGGACACTGAATGATTAAATTGCAAAGCACAAAATAGCTGATTCCAATTATTCAGGAACAATCATCACATGAATAAAGTATTTAAATACATATTTGTTTACTTCGCTTCGAGGCATTCGATGTCAGTAATTACGTCGAACCTGATGCTTTTGAGAATTAAGAAGCATTAGAGACAGAATACGCTTATCGAATATTATGGAGCTGCAATATGCTCGATATGTGGAAGTTTTCTATTATAAACAGTATAGTACAGGCAGAAAGTAATTAGTTGTCAAAGTTGAAACAGAAAATGTTGAGGTTTTAGATTTATCGATATAATGATTTTGGAATGAAAGTATATAAAAGTTTCTGAAGTTGCAATTTATTAGATTATCAAACAGTAATGCCAAATAATTAATCTCTTCTGAAAAAAAAATGCTGTGGAAAACTAGTATGCTTCTAAGATATTTATTTAGATAGTTAAATAAATTCTTCAGGTGAATTTGCAAAACTATTGTACAATAGTTGAACTAAAACTTTTAAGTAATTTATTTTATTCAAGTCCTGACTGTCTCATGTTAACTGGAGCTTCATAGGCATTGAAGACTTTTGATTCACATTTTGCAGCACTTATGAAAGCATTTTAAGTTTTAAAATTAATTTCATTTTCTAAAGAAGGTAAACAATACGAATTCAAAGTATTACAAACAAAATATCATGGAACCCTATGATTTCGTAGAATACTGTTTTAAAAATAATGATTTAAAGTGAATAAACAACTAAATAAATTAATGCTGCTGAAAGCACAAATTTCTTAAACTCTCTTTTAGAAAAATCTTATATGTATATAGATCTAAAATTAAATTATAGATGAGATGATCGAAAAATTTCCAATGCCTTCCACATCGTACAAATATTAAAAGTATTCAAAGATGAATTCTACACATTCTAAATGTTTTTAAATTCAATTTCTATGATTCATTTCTATTGAACCTTTTGTATAAGTAATAACATAAAATGTCTACCAAACCTATAAAATGATTATAGCATAATTCTAAAGAATTCAGCTGAGGCACATAAATATCCCTAGCATTTGCTGGTAATTAAAAAGTGAAATTTTGCAAGATTTTTAAATTAAAAACAAAATATATTGATACTCAAATTTATCTTTAAATGTCTAAAATTGACGATAGTCTATCAGATATTCAATTGGAGTAATACAACTTTGGAGGTAGTGTGTAAAAAAGAAGCTTAATTTTCAAGCTTAATCCATATAAAAGTGGTTAAACGGTTTTTAATATCCAAATCAAGCTGTGCATCATCCGACGGTTTAAAATGCTACACGTGCACTTAAGTATATGTGTTACATTGATAGACTAGGATGAAATCTCCAAGAATCAAGGTTTCTATGAGTTTTCTAAGAAATGAGGCTTCTTCATTATTACTAAAAAAAGGGAAGCATATCAATGAGAAAACTCATGAAAATTCTGAGAAAACTCATGGAAATTCTGAGAAAACTCATCTAAGATTTGGGTAGTAATTGCAGTATTAATAAGTCATCACATATGATATATTTTGATAATGATGTGATGTTTGCGACAGAGTTAAATAATGTCGGTTTAAGTTGTTAAAAGTTAAGTTTTTGAAGTCAGTTTTTTTTAAAAGTTCTTTTGCAGTCAAGTTTTTTATAGAAAAGATAAGAATTCTCAGTCTTTCCACTTTTTTTATTATATTAGAATAAATTTATGGACGAAAATTGAGAATTTATTTAGCTTATGATTCAATTTTTAAGGCATAATTACCTTGATTCTTGGATATTTTATAGCATTCAATCAAATATTTAACACATAAACTAAATAAAAGTACACTTCTAGAGCTTTAAACCGTCGGATAATATAGCACCTTCATTTGCATTACGGAAATCGTTTGATCACCTTTAATTGGATTATTAATCATTCTCCTTAATGTTTGAAATCTTGAAGTGAAAAAATATTCGCACTTTTCCACTTTTAAACTCTATGGGAACAAATCTACAAAAATGTCAAACGGTAGATTTTCAGATTTCTAAAGTTGAAAATATTTTTTTACGTTTTTGCTTAAGTTTTCGAACTGATTGGTCCAATGGCATGGATATGTAAACGACTAAACATAATGAACGAACAAACGAACGAAAAAAAAAACACAGATTTTCATAAGATATTCAAATACATTAAAGAAAAGCCTTCTAAACTTCAATCTATTGTTCAGAAAATTTAGAGAGTAAAATACAATTATTCTTTCATCCAAATATTTTAGTTTCTACAATACATATTCAAAGATCAAATGTTCATGTCAAAATTTTTCCACACAAAGGGAAAACTTCCCTAATAGTTTCATTTTCCAGAATAATTTATTCTTTAGCTGTACATCTCAAAGCAATTCAATCAAATGAACCTGAAGAATGTCATCTGTACAAGAATGGAGTTTACATTTGTTTAAATCCTCCTAAGCCTTTTGATATGAAATTTTGAAATACAAAGATCTAAAGTTTTGAAAAGGATTAAACAGACACAACATTTCAGAATAATGAATCGGAAATCCTATTGCAAAGACAAAACAAGTATAAAATTTCTTCTGGATTTTCAGCTTTATGATTCGCATTAAAAATATTCAAAAGCACGAGAAAAATCTGAAATATATTGAATTAAATTCCATTTTTGTTATCTTAAGTTTACGCACAATAAATTTCAAATTGTTTCAAAAGAAAGAAAGAAAAAAAATTGAAATGTATATCGAGGATGTGCTGTGCTTGTATAGTTTTTCTTTGTTAATGAATATTAAATTGCTTAGAATATAATATCAAAAGTTTGAAATATTCTGAAGCAAAATTTTAAATATTTTTATTGTTTAAAACTTTAAAAAAATCACGATATTTGACACTCTCCCTTTTTATGAATTTCCACTTCTTTACAGTATGCACATCATATACGTGGCTTTAAATATTTTGTGTATTTTTAAAAATAAAATATTTAAAAAAACAGTTTAATGGATTTTTAGTATTTTACAGCATATTAAAACGGTCTTTTTCAAACAGATCAGATTGATTTAGAGTTATGAGGCAAAACTACAGAAACTACTCTATCATAAAAATAATTGGACAATTCTTTTATTTAATACTAGCTGAAGTACCCGTCCTCGACGGGTTAGTGAATGAAAATTTCCAAAAAGCAAGAACTTTCGTCAGCATTACACAGAATGGATGTAGTATGTTGCCAAAGTAAAGAAAGTTATAATTTTCGTGTATTGTTAAAATATTACAGGTTAGAGTGTCACTAAGTAATATCATTTCATTCGCTTTAGTCGTAATTATGTGATGCGCGAACGAATATTTACGCATATTGAAATAATTTTCACAAAATATTAAAATTTAATCAACATTTTTGAAAAATTTGAAGCCTAGAATTTAAGTTGAGTGACAACCTATCATGTCACCCAAATTCGTTTCATTCCCTGCAGTCTTTATTTCGTGATGCTGGAACAAATTTTCAGCATTTTAAAACGATTTTCGAAAAATCTCAAAATGTAAGCAAAATATTTTTAAAATTCAACGCCTATAAATTAAGATTAGCAACTACCTATCATATCACTCAATTTCGTATCATTCGTATTAGTCGTTATTACGTGATGTTTGAAGAAATGTAAACGTATTTTGAGAGAATTTTCACAAAATCTCTCTAATAAAAATGTTTAAAAATTGGACTCCTATAGTTTATGTTGAGCAACCATCTATCGTGTGACCAAATTTCATATCATTCGCTTTAGTCGTGATTACGTAATACAGGAACAAAGATTCACTCAGTTTTAAACGATTTTCACAAAATCTCGAAATCTGATGGATTTTTTTAATTAGATGCTTATAGTTTAAGGTGAGTGACCACCTATCATTTCACCAAATATCATTTTTTCACCTTTGCAGTTATTACATGATGTGCGAACACAAATTTACGCAGTTTGAAAAGATTTTCGCAAAATTTCAAAATCCAATCAAGATTTTTTTAAAGTTCGACGCCTATGTTTTAAGTTGAGTGACCACCTGTAATGTCACTCAATTTCATATCATTCGCTTCTGTCGTTTTTACGTGATGCTTGAACACAAATTTACGCAGTTGGAAACGATTTTCGCAAAATCTGAAAATCTAATCAAGATTTTTTAAAAATTCGACGCCTATGTTTTAAGATGAGTGACCACCTATCATGACACAATTTCATATCATTCGCTTCAGTCGTTTTTGCGTGATGCTTGAACACAAATTTACGCAGTTTGAAACGATTTTCGCAAAATCTGAAAATCTAATCAAGATTTTTTAAAAATTCGACGCCTATGTTTTAAGTTGAGTGACCACCTATCATGACACCCAATTTCATATCATTCGCTTCAGTCGTTTTTGCGTGATGCTTGAACACAAATTTACGCAGTTTGAAACGATTTTCGCAAAATCTGAAAATCTAATCAAGATTTTTTAAAAATTCGACGCCTATGTTTTAAGTTGAGTGACCACCTATCATGACACCCAATTTCATATCATTCGCTTCAGTCGTTTTTGCGTGATGCTTGAACACAAATTTACGCAGTTTGAAACAATTTTCGCAAAATCTGAAAATCTAATCAAGATTTTTTAAAAATTCGACGTCTATATTTTAAGTTGAGTGACCACCTATCATGACACCAAATTTCATATCATTCGCTTCAGTCGTTTTTACGTGATGCTTAAACAAAAAAAGCGTCACGGACAGAATGACAGAATGACAGAATGACAGACAGACAAACTTTTTTTTGAGAGTCGCATCGGATTCCCGGGTGCTTGAAACGGATAGAAATCGCAAAATTTTTGAATTCCAAGAAATGTACAGACAAAAGTCTAATTTTATTTATATAGATACAAGGTGTCCCAAAAATACTGACCTAGGCTTTTATTCCTTAAATATTTGACTATAGACATATATAATAAATTACAAAGTTGCGTAAAAAAAGGTTGAAGAATTGTACGGTATCGATTAAAATTTTCAGCACATTAAATAAATAAAAAAACTCAAATTTTTTTATGGCTTCAATGCAAAAAACTTCCCAGTTAGCAAAATGTGTTCCATAACGATAATTAGGTGATGAACAAAATTTCAGCCTTTCATCATAAAATAGCTTAGATGATCAGCAACTTTATATATTTACATAAAGTTGATGAAGAGCTACACAATACCAGTAACAAAAGTATTATATATTTATGCAATCACCATTATTATTATTTTTTTTTCGTAATTCGTGTACAGCCCCTGAAACGAGATTTTTCGATGTAATATTTCCTCATCGAATGTCACTGAAAGGTGGTTTGAGTCAGCGTATATTTATTTTCATATTTAAACCTTTTTATGATAAAAGGTTGAAAATTTTTCCATCACCTAATTATGGCATGGGGCACATCTTACTAGATGAGAATGTTTTTCTACGCGGGGAGTTCTATAAAAATTTAAATGGGACATTCTGCATACCTTGGTAGAAATGACGAGGAGGTTTCTACGTGCTTACGTACACATGTATTTTGACACTGAATGAGTGGTAAAGGTATTTAATGTTCTGGGCGCTGTTAAATAACACATTAAATGCACAAATAACATTATTAAAGTATGTCAGATCAGTTTTCGAAAAATATAATTTAGGTCGAATTCATAACCGTAGCCGCGTCACGAAAACATGATAAAATAAAATAAAAAAGAAAAGAAAAGAAAAAAAGGAAAAAGCTTGAAAATTTGCTCAGTCTATACTCGCAGATTCTAGTGTTCAGCTTTATATTTCCTTTCATTCTTGAACAGAAGATGCTACATTATTCTTCGCCGAAACCAATGAGACATACATGTATAAGTAAGATCATTCTTTTGTAGTCAAACATGTGTCAGTTGTTTTCTGATACTTCCTTGACTTAAATCTTCGCATACTGTTATCATTTTTTTCAAACAATTATATTGGTTTCTCTAGAACTCATTAAAAAATAAAAAAGAAAATAATTGTGCATACAAAACTTTTAATTAAATTATGTGAAACACACGGAACATCTGTTTCTCAAAATAATTTTTATCGATAGAAGAAAACTTTACTTGTCGAATATCTGAAAATGTGTATTTTTAGACAGTACCGATCAATTAAACATAGTTAAGATCATAATTTTTCGAGGTGTTGAAATTTTTGCAGTTTACTTTAAAAAATAATGCTTTATATTGTAGGTTTTGTGCTAATAATGGATTAAAATGAATGATAGATTTGTTTTGAAAATATATTGTTTCAAAAACAAGTACAAATACATTTGTATAAAATATCACTTTTTAAAATTTAAAAAAAAGTGAATTTTTTTAGAAAATATCTGAAAAAGGAACATTTTAAGCAATGTTTATTGAAATTTTTGCGATCAACGAAGACAAATTTGAATTTTATAATTAAAATTTGTCAAACCGATAGGGATGCTGAATGTATTCGGCAACATAATGAGTTTAAGTTAACGTATAATTAGTTTCAGATTACAATTACAAAAGTATAATAAGTAATGTAACATTATTTATTAATGAAATCTCTAATGTGAAACGGAACTCCTTCTAAAAAGTAAAAGAAAAATTTTGTATAAATAACTTCAAGTATTTTATTTTAATTAAATATTCTGAAGAAAAAGTTGAAACACAGGATTAAAATTACTCTGTACATTCCCTTAAGTGTTAACAAAGACACTAAACTAAAAGATATATGGGCAGCAGAGAGATTTGCGGAGCTCCCTTGAATATTAATGAAATTAACAGAGCCGTTAAATATTTAAAAAGTTACAAACTCCAGTTTCAAAGTAATCTTCTCGAAAAGATTTTACACAGCTTGTAATTTGCAAGAGTGACTAATTTCTCCTGACTTTATTGAGTGGATTTAGGCAAATTATAGGTAGTAGGAGTTTTGAAATTTTCTTCTAATTCTGCAAAGCCTTTTGCAACCAGATATTTCAAAGCACGCATCTTAAATCGGTGAACGGATTAAACTGGAAGCAGAAGTTTAGAATAACAAATGAAGGCGATTATCGTCTGCGTAAAGGAACTTCGCGTGCTTTAATACAATTTTAACACAATTTGGACTTTGCACTCATTATTCGAATCTCACTCCCGTAATAAAATTTGAAACCATGTTGAAAATTCATGAATACTTGGTAATTAAATGAACAGAAACTTTAGATTGCAGATACGAGAGCTGAAGAGATAAATTTTAGCAACTCTTACGCAATTAATTCTTTAGTTGGCATGAGATGGGATAGTATTTGTGTGGAGGGGATATTTTGTAAGAAATCCGGAAGAGCATGCTGGATATCATGTTGCAAGTTTGGCTGACAATTTTGGCCGTAAGTATTCATAGCATTAGTTAGAGCATTAGTTATTGCACTACGGCAGAAATAGTAGTACAATTATTATTACCGTCGACCAGGGATACTTTCGTTTTTTTCATATTTTCACTAACATTTCATTATTGGAAAATATAATATAGCATTTTCTACATCCAAATTCCGTTTAAACAAATTAAAAGGAAAAAGAAGTAAACTGTATACTAATAACCCTACACAATGCATGATTTTGCCACGGTCTAATTAACTATTAAATCAAATACACAAAAAAATGTATAAAAAAGCAATTGATATTTTAACATGACAGTTTTTTAACATGAAAGGAATTGTTATTTCCATGAGCTTTGTTATTTTAGTATGACGTTTTAAGAATCAAACAGGATTGGAATCAACCAACAAATCAAAATAGAACTCTAACTGCTATCGATTGCCAATTTTATGAGCTGAAAACACGAATCAACATTTTTAGCTTATTTTATGCACATTTTTGCCGTTTGGAAACATTTATTGAAGCTGGTATTTGAAAAAAAAATCTGTTGCCAAATGGCTATACTATGCAATATAGGAATAAAATGTGTGTGTTTTCTCTTCTTTCCACATTAATTTACTATTTTTAAAGTTTTTGACCAAGGTAGCTCCTGCTTGGGACTTTTATTCGATTTCATGCAAATTGAATGTAATATATTTGTTGAAATACTTTAACCCTTAGCTTCAGAATCAGCTAATGAACTGATTGTTTTTCCAGCTTGTATAATCTTGAATTGTTTGTTCAGTACAAAAACTAATAAGTTCTTTTTCGTGTTGGACCAAAGTAATCCTGAAAGGACTAAAATAATCCCGGTTTGACGGTTAATGAAATTGCTCGAGCATATGAAATATCCCTCTCTATAATCGTGATTTACAATTTGCGGATTCAGTGCACAGCAAGTTTTTATGTAGTACTGGCTATTCACGATAATCTTACCTATTAGCACTGCCCATTACGCTCATGCAGCATTGCGTTTGCGAACGGCTACTTATGGTTAACATCTGCCATACTCATACAGCTTTACGCTTGGGCTCTGTCACTAATAATGTAAAAGATGGGTTATTAACAGTACAGGGAGGGTTTATAAAATAATAAAATAAATATTCCGCTGCTACTTCGCCGATTTTTGCTTTTCGCGGGTATTACCAAGAGCGAGGGATTACTGCATACTTATATGAAGTCATTATAATTGATTTCTTCTATAAACATCATCTGAAGCTAAAATGTGCGAGCAGCTTGCCACTAAATTTATTATTATTGAAATCCATGTCGATAGTGGCAAGTCAATTAGTTCTAGGCTACATTTTAATTTTCACATAATTCAAAACAGACACATTCATAAAAGAGGAAAACAAAACATTCACACAAAGAGTTCGACTAGAGTGTCGCTGTATCAGGTGCTATCTTTTTTAACAGCGGGCAAGGCTATTGAAGATTCTAACTCAGATAAATATCCTTAAATAGCTCAATTTGTTTGCAAAGGTAAAAATACGCTTTTCATTAAAGGCTTTAGTAAAAGTTTTTATCACAAGTCTGAGATTTAAGCAAATGCATTGTGAATCGCTGATTTTTTCAACACTATAGCAGTATTTAATTACAACAAAATCAAACAAAAAGAAACTTGATTTTACCAGTCTAGAAAAAAAGCGTAACAATGAATCTAAATAGGTAGGAAATAATTTTTGAGTTTTTGCAAAAACCTTTAATTAACACTTTAAATCACAACAATGCTTCTGGGGAAGATAAATCAATTCTGTAAAAAAAGGAAGAAGAAATGCTTAGAAGTCTTCCGTATTTTAAGTGAAGAAACTGATTACACTTTTTGTGTCACAGATTTAATGAATAGTGTTGCATTGTTTGAGATAACACACTTAAGTATTAGATAAAGTTAAAAGTTATAAAACGGAAAGAATAACATAATGAAGTGGTCTTTTGGATTCCTGAAGATTTTCTGGCAGTCAGATGCGGATTCCTTCCGCTACGTTGCATTAAAGGAAATAACTGTCTAAACGAAACACAAAAGCGTGGTTGTATACTTTCCTATTATAAACTATTTTAATCAAAATTATTTTTTATGGCATATTTTGCTCAGTTAATGAACAGTTTGTGAAATAAATGGAATGCCCTTGTAAGAGAAAACTTGCTTCATTGCATTTCAATAACTTATTCAAATTTCGTAGAAATCAAAAGTGTATTAAAATTAGAGTACGGATAGACCAAAAAGAGAAAATAATTTTAAAAATTATTTCATTGTAGAAATAAATTACATGGATTTTATTGTGTTTGAATTAGTACATAAGTAAAATACACATGCAGTAAAATATCATTCCTTTTTTTATATCTCACCAATATAAAAATTGGTAGTGTTACAATATTTTTTTCATAAAGAGTTTTAGATTCCAGTCATTATGCACAGTTTTAAATACAAGTGTCGAACAGACGCAAAAACGTTACATTAATGGCGAGGAACACAGCAGGCATGTGCTTCCCCAACTTTGTTTAGAAGCCCCAATCATTTTAAAACATATTTTTTTTCAAAATTTGAAGAAACTTTGCTATTCTTACTTTTCTATAAGAATAGGTGCTAGCGCGCGCGCACACACACATATATTATAAACTTTTTCAAAAAAGGGAATATTTTATTCCCTCCATAGTGATCTGAAGCCCACGTTTTTCTTGATCATTTGGCTATGGGAGATCCACTGTACCTATTTGTCACACTTTATGCATTCCTGCATGTTACTTGAAATTTAAAATTACGTGTTATGTAAATCATGAAATTACTGAAATTATTTTATATTAGTTTTAAAATACGTCAATTCTGCAATGTATTCTCATCCTCCCCTATTCCCGAATGTACTGAAGTATAACCAAAATTCGAGCATGAAATCTTAAATATTAATTTTTTTTTTAGCATATTTCATTTTTGAGTTCATATAAATTTAGAAATCAGTACGATATTTGCATGAACAATTTTCGTTCCTTTGAAATAAAACAATTTTTATTAAACCACACATTAAGTAATTTTTAATTATTTTCGTCTCAGATTGATGAGCTAGTATGAATTTTCATCTTGAAATAAGTGTCTGAGCTTCAAACTTCTCTCAAAACCTATTTGCTAACTTTCAACCCATCTTGATCATTTTTTTTAATCACAGTTATTTCATTCCTTTTAGTCTGGAAATTTTTCAGCGCATGATATTATGCAACACAACAGACTCGCTTATGCCGTAATCTACTTAGTGCGAAAGCTCCCAGATAAAATAGAAACACGAAAATCAGTGTAGGAGAGACCAGGGGAATAGAGCCATACGCAGGGGTGTACCGTAAGCTCCTACAACCCCGCAGTGCCGGGAGGACTCGGCTGAAGAGGGGCCCCAACACAATGAATCTCTCTATTCTAAAAAAAAGTAAAGGCCGCTGTCGCCGCCGCTGGCGCTGTCAAAGCTTGTTGACCTAACTCCTCCTAAACCGTGGGGATTTGAGTTTCGACTAAGGTGCCCACAGATTCGAAAAATTAAGAGGAACATGCTAAGCTGATTTAAATTTCGAAAATCGAATTACTTTAGAAGATATTAATAAAAAAACTGAAAAAATAAACCGAATGGTTGCCAGATTTGGCACAAAATCATTCATTCCTTTGCAACAAAGCGTTTCCAAGTGTCTAGAATAGCGTGAAATTTACAAACATGAGTTAGAATGACGCCCATTTTACGCCAAAATAAAAACTATATGAAATAAGTAACTCAAAATGTGTTACTCAAAGTTGACAATTTTCAAATAGTAAGTTCGCTTAGACAACAGGAGTTTAGAATGAGCGATTATTCGTTTTTCCAAAACAGAATAACTAATATCTTGAAAATGAAAAATAATTAAAATGCAGATTATTTTAAAGCCGGTTCTCGTCCAGCTGAATTATTTGCTACCAGTAGAAATATTTGGCGGCGTTAACTATGCCATTACAGCAGTTATAGTACACTTTGGATATTTGCTAGTGCGACGAGATGGTATAATTCGTGGTGTTAAGTACGCCAATCTGCAAACGATTATGTAAATGAAAATATAGATAACGGTTTTCCGGTAACCTTAAATGAAAAGTAAATATAGGTTGTGAGCATGTGTAAATCGCATGTGTAAATAATGAAAAGTCGCCATTGGTGGCACGGTATTCTATCTGTTCCGTAGCTTTTATTAACTTTACATGTACGCAAGTCGCCAAATAAGGAAAAATCGCCATGGGTGGCAAATTTGCAAGGTGTCCAATAGGTTTTACATTATTAAAAATACAGCTGAAGCAGATGTTCTGATTTTATTACGCTTTAGCTCCTAGTTAATATAACTTTTGAATGACAACATTAAATATCATTATGTTTCTGAGGAGTGCAAATAATTTTTCCAGCGATTATAAGCGGAGTCCGCACTCCAGGTGGAGTATAGCTCAGGACCCGTACAACACGGATTCCCATTACAAAATATCTTTGATGAGAGAACCAAGCAATTTGTAGCTCAGCAACATTCTATCTGATCCAATCTTCGGGTTTTGTCTGTTGAAATTATGTCTTTTTTACGAATAAGCCTGATTAGGGGCCGAATGCCTCATACGAAAAGCGAGCGTAGAGAGTCTGGCGGCCTTGGCCCCTAGTTATTTAAAAAATAAAATATGAAATACTCACATACATAATTTTTTTAC
The DNA here is from genome assembly GCA_038373885.1 of Cheiracanthium punctorium. NCBI lineage: Eukaryota > Metazoa > Arthropoda > Arachnida > Araneae > Cheiracanthiidae > Cheiracanthium > Cheiracanthium punctorium. The sequence continues at coordinate 943,463 of JAWZYV010002120.1, forward strand.
TTTTCTTCTTTTTAAGGTAACAGTAGAGAATAAGAGATAAAAACCTTGTTTTGCAACACCTTACAGGCAAAGAAACTTGCAGAAAAATATACTTATCGATTGAAGGCATCCGAAAATTTACAGTGTAATTGTTCGTAGCGCTCATTACTTTTCCCATTGAACTCCCGGCAGCTCCCTTACTGTAAATAACTCTAACACAATATTTTTCGACAAATCACTCATATGATACTTTAAATACTAAACTCCTGATAAACTAGCACAGTTAGATATATAAATGTGAAAGTTTGTCCCATTATCTAGTATAGACATACAAATGCATATACTGTTTCATCGATCGGTTTGAAAATTTGCAGAGATTTGTAAAACGATATGGGAAAGGCCACAGGCGACTTTATTACTTTAGACAATCTGTCAGTTCTCCGATTTTTAGTAAATTTCCCCAATTTTCACACTGGAAGAGCTTCTCCGATATCTAGTAAAAAGTGACGAATATGAGATTTCTTTTTATATAAAGCTAGCTTTGGAACGTGAGATTGACGTCATTCTGATGCTGAGAGTTTAAAAATGACTCACAATCCCCATTATATTAGCAGACTGTAATGAAAAAGTGTTGTCAAATTTGAAATGAATCCGTATTTTCTAAAATTATGATTAGCATGAGAATAGTCTTCCTAATTTTTTTTTTAATATCTTTGCGAGCCACGAATTCTTGGATTGATCGTATTTGTTTTCTGTAGAAGCCATAATTCACTTTTAAATTTCCAGTGAGATTGCAGATGTCTTACATCACATTTTTAAAACCTCCGTTGATAAGTGTTTCTTTCTACAGTGCCTAATGATTGCAGAAATTTATCAATTTTGGTAATATTTTGCCCGATATTTCAGGAAAAACGACTAAAGAAGTGAATTCTGATCAATAGCTCCGTGGATATTTTCAAGTTAACACGACTTATGGAACAAAATGTTTAATAAGAAAAGAATTATAAAGAAATAGGAAAAGACAAGAAAAGCAGTCAATTAAGTGTTGTCGGAGTTGTATGTGTATACAGAATTTCAACTCGATCCGCTGATAGAAAGCAAGTTAAAATTCCAAAACACATTTAAACTGGCTCAATAAAAACCTGTAGAAATATTTAAACAAGTGTGATTGATGCAGTTTGAAAACAAAAATGTTTAAAGTTTAATATTAATTTAATGCTATAAGAAAATGTAATGTATTTATTTAATATTTTTTGAATTTTACATTCACAATTAATTCGTATTTATTTCCTTCCGCCAGAGTTGAAAAAATATGAATACTGAATCAAAACAGTAAAGCAAGCTTTCGTCTGTAATAATTGTGTAAAGGAAGTCACTTTAAATCTTGCTGCTTAATGTAGCTTGAGAAATTCGTTTCTAAAGGTTGTTCCTTTAAATAAATTATTCGTATTTTTTAAAGTTTATCTTTAACCAACCTTGCGTATTAAACGAAAGCAACATTTGATACGTCAGCAATATGAAACGGAAGTGCAAATTCACAATTTCTTTATTTCTCTTTAATGTACATAAATTATGCGAAATCTTTTTACAGAAATTTCACTTTGAAAGGAATAACTTTTTTTTTTTAATCAGAAAAATACTCTGAAAAGAAATCAGTAAAAGTAATCACCGGGCCATTGAAAGCTCTCTTAATAGAGCGTAACACAGAAGCGGAGATTTTCAATTACTTCTTTCGCCTGTAATTAATATCTGTTATCATTTCTGAACAGACTTTCCTTTCAGATTAATTGGAGAGAAAAATCAGTTTGGAAGAAAAACTAGTATCATCTTACGAGACAACGTATTTAATTATTTCAATTAAGTTTATTGAGTAAGCTGAAACTAGAGTTAGTTGGACATAAAAATTAAATAGTAACTTTATCACTTCAAACTGTGTTATTTCTTAGATGGCACAAAACATTCAACAAGTTATTAAAGCGATTAAATCAACTGCCACGTACTATGTTTGTTCTGAAGATAAAATCAAACTAAATTTTATTGTGGTGTCAAAATCTCATTGTTTAAACAAAAAAGAAAAATAATTATCAGAATTTAAGGAAGAATATAATCTTCCTTTACTTGAAATTGTGTCTTGCACATAAAAATCATGATCTGAATAAGACGAACTGTAAGCCGGGTCACTTTGTGACAGAATTCGAAGTTTCTATGTTGTATCATTAATATTTTTTGTTAGCCCCACTTTATAGCCGGTGATTTGGAGTACTCCATCCTTGTTTTAGAAAACTATAAATCTAGGTACTTCAACCGCTTTTTAGTAATTGGTGTTAAAAGTTGTCAGAAACTCACCCCCTACCTCGGAATGACTTTGTGATAAGCTCTCTTTGTATCACAAATGTATGATAGAAAGAAATTTCACAAAGTCACACTGCATATTTTGTATTTAAAACAATTTTTACAGTTTAAAATGAGCCGCCCAGATGTTGTAGTGGTTAAAGAACCATTCTAAGACGCCTTGGGTCGGAAATCGATTCCCGGCTGAAAAAAGGTTTTGTTGATCAACCGAATTATGCGGTTGAAATAGCGGCAAATTTGTTTGTTAAATTAAAAATAATTAAAAAAAAATTATTTGGTTAAATTATTTGGTTACAAATAATGTCTCAGTTTAACCAAATAATTAGGTTAAACTAAACGAATGTTCTTTTAGTTTAATCAAACTGTTTGTTTCAGTGGTTTATTTGGTTAAAATTAACCAAATTATTTGATAATCAACAAAATTTCTTTGTTACTGTGTGTATTCACGGCTCATTTAACAAAATTATTTTGTTTATTTTACTATGCTATTTGTTTAACCCATCAAATCGCTGACTGAGAGTTTCAAAGATAAGACTAATTAATTTATTTATTTATCAAAATTTACATTTTTATTTTAGTGTTTTCATATACAATTTTAATATGAAGAAAGTCAAGTCACTTTCGTTTTTGTTGTTGTTCGCAGACAACACACAGACAGTCAATCAGTCTTCGATTCCTTATGAAATAAATATGTATCTTTAATATGAATAATACCCAAGATTGCAGTTTAATTAAAAAAAGTGGCAAACAAAGCTTACTTTTGTAATGGAGTTGTCTCGCTTTTATTGTATGTGTGGACATACATCAGCTTTTTAACTTAAGTAAGCAGTTTCAGATTTAAATTGAATGCTACAAGTAAAATTGGATTCTCGCAATCGATAATAAAAATAAAATATCTCTTTCTCCTTCCTCCCTTCCATCTGCTAGTCTTCAGACTTGGAAAGGGTGTTTATACAATTCCAGCGAGGAAGACTTATTTATTTACACTCTGACCAACTTTTTTTTTTTTTTACTTTAACATTCCAAATCCTGAACAGACATTACAAAAGTTTCAATAAATATACAGATTTATTTTAGCAAGACGCGTGCGACGTTCCAGTTGTTTTAACAATTTTACCTAGCAGTCAAAACATGAGTTGCTTTGACTCCACGTTACCCATGAAGGAAAGGACGAGCTAATACCCAAACCCAGGCACGCTAAAAAATGCTTCGTTGAATTTGACAAAACGTCTTTGCTTAAACAGTTTAGTAGCTTCATTTTGTTGATTCAACAAAAGTTTCTTTGATTCAACCAAATGGGTTTAATAAAATGCCTTTTTGAATCACCGTAAATTTTCTGTTGTTGAAACTCAGAGACAATGGCATTTGAAACAATCAATTTGCGCATGCGCAGGACGCAGGAAAGCCCAAGTCAGAGGAAGATAAGAGAACGTTCATTTTCATTAGCAGTACTAAGCGGCGAACTATAAAATTTGTAAAATACAAACTGTTAAACAGAACCCTCTTCCATATTTTGCTGTGCAAATCACAGTTGACTGTAAACACAGCAACACTTCCAGAGTTGTGAGGTGACTGACTACAATGCTTCTAGCTCGCCATTGCCCAAGAGTTCGACAGGCGACCGCTGAGCGCCAGCACACATGACACCAACTCATGGAGGTGTCCATTTCCTGTTTCATACTACGTTCCCGACGAGCGATACAAAATAAGAAAAATTTACCATACGTCACAAAGTCACCCCATTAGACACCAGGTGACGCCGGTGTACGGTATTTACAATATCCAAAAGCTCGATGTTTAACTGATATTGTCATATTATTCAAGAATCAAGCTGTAATATCCGGTTATTTTAATCGGAAATGACGTCATGACTGAAAATTAAAGAACATTTCACAACCAGGTACCTTGTTTATGAAATCAAACAGCACCATAACATCTTAAAGTATTTATAATAATTTATTATCTCCCCTATATAGATTAAAAAGCTTTAGACAAATGATGTTGATGGTCTTTCACACAAAATAAACTTCTTTCCACGGATTCCAAAAAAAAAAAAAAACATAAAAATATTTATCACTGTCTCTAAATGACAAAAATGACTGTGTCAGAAGCAAACATACATGAAAATCAATCAATAGTTTCACTTATATTCCACTAGTGTATTTTTTGAAAAACGCATTACTCAAATGAAAGAAAAAGAAAACACAAAAACAATAAATCATGTCATAAACGCATCAGTAGAAAAACATTTTTCATATGAAAAGCATACTTTTTGCATATGCAAATATTGAACCACAATGATGTAAAACAAGTAAAATTGTTTCAATTCGTTTGAAACATAACGGAGGCCAATATGGCTTTGCATTCTATTAGTGCTCATACAGCATGATTAAAGTGCATTTTTTGTAAAAGAGCTATGACTATCAGGCTATAAGCAGGAAACACATTCTCTCTGACAGTGGAAGTGACCAAGAAAATACAGGTAATTACAGAATGTACACCTTTACTTATCAAAGCTAATTTAGCGTGATTCTGCAAAAATGTGACCGCAAAATAAAATTTCAAGCAAAATACAGGAAATTGTTTATATTTAAAGATGACACATTGCTGAGAACCCTGTAATTAGCTTTTGAAGTATAAAAGTCCGGAATTAGTAGAAATATATAACGTTCCTTTTCATCATTTAAGTTTATGGTATCTAACAGCTGTCTGACTGCGTTTGGCATAGAATTTTGGCAAGCTGCTATAGTAAAGATGAATCCAATTGAATCTAGTCGGGAGATTCTAATCGGATCTAATCGGTCTAGGAGGGGGGAAAAAGCGAGCGGATATTGTAGATTTTTTATTAATTACATTACAAATCATATCAGCCATTTTGTTTGCGTTATTTTAAATGCATAAACGGATTCATTGTAAGTTTAAAAATATCATCGCAGTAAACAGATCGTTATTTCTTGTGAAACTGCGTCTGAATAACTTAGCGGCAAGAGCATATCTGGCAAACAACTAATGGACGAGTCTGTTTCTGCTTCTAAACCGGATGTTTATGTTTTTATCTAATCGGTAGTCAAACAGCATCTATCTATCTAAGTGTATATATATATATATATATATATATATATATATATATATATATATATATATATATATATACATATACAGAGTGTCCAGCAATCTAGATACGAATTTTAAAATTACATATCTCAAAAACAAAGGGCAATAGAGAAATAAGACAAACTGTATATTTATTACGAGAGCTGTAAAATTTTATGTCAGAAATTTGAAAATAGTAGTTGAAAAAACCGTCAACAGATGTCGCTGTAATCGCTAGCTTCTATAATGGATTGGCCTCGATGTTCTCCAGATCAGGCACCTTTTGACTATTTTATGAGAAGAATATTAGAAGGAAATGTCAACTGCAACCATCCCAATATGCTGAACGAGCTTGAATAGTTGATTTGTATTGCGTGTGAATTCATTTCTGTTGAAACATCATTGGATGAGATGACAAATTTTCTTTTGCGCCACCTTTGTATGGGTAACCACCACCATTGCGCCACCTCTGTAAGGTAATTTTGAAAAGATTTTGCTGTGACTGCGTGCATAAAAAAAAAAAAAAAAATTATACATGAAGATCGTCAATCGATTTCGACGTGCAGCGGCCTCTGTTAGCAGTGGCATACTCAAGGTGGTGCTTGGGGCTCTAATCCCCTTATCAAAGTTTTTTTTATCATAAAACCAATAAAATTTTAATTTTCAACACAAAGATTACGACTTTAAACATCAAGATTACGTCCGTAATCCCACTCCCCTAAAGGGAAATCTGTATATGTCACTGTATGTTAATAGCTATTGCAGTTACTATTTCGAAACTCTTGTATAAAATTTTACAGATTAAATTATAAACATACCGTTTACTGTATTCTTTTACAGATCTTTGTTTTTGAAATCAGTTTGTCCTTCGCTTTACATCTTGTATATATATATATATATATATATATAAGGCTCTGTGGATTTTTATTAGCGCATTAATTATCATTATAGATGTAGCAATTAGTTGTAATATTATTAACTATACTGCATCTGTAGAAGATTTTTTATCATAAAATCCATAAAATTGTAATTTTCAACACAAAGTTAATTTATATAATCCAATTATTCTAATTATTACTTTTAATATTCGTAGTTAGCAGAGTATAGTTTAATTTTAAGAATATTTTTTAATATCACAAGATAAATATTATTTTAGGTAATTACTAATTTCTGAATTAATTTTTAGAATTAATGTTTTACATTTTCTTCGTGGTTTTTGAAAATCTTTAAGTATTATTTTTCTCGTTTTAGAGAGCCACACTTGAAGTTACTTTTCTTGCTTTGTCATATTTTCTTAAGCGGTATTGAGACCTAAGTGGATATATGATGTTTTTGCTACGCTACTTTCCGAAATCCTGACATTTTTATCTTTATATTTATAATCCGCTGTGTGTGGCCACTAATGAGAGTTGCAGCGATTGGAAATATTTTCAATTTCCATTTCAAAAAATCTTATATTTTATATTTCTTTTTTCACACATGTGATCTGCGTACTCTATTGCTGTTTCTTGGTGGTATGATTGTATGTTTTAGCCATTCGTTTATTCTAATTTTTTCTTTGAATATACACACTCCTCAAAAGTGAAACTTCAGCACCAAGAAATAATGCACGTAGCGTCATGCGACTTTCCGGCGCGATGATGAATATGTAAATGATTAAAAAACAGATAAATAAAATTATTATAAACCAATTTATTCAGTATATAATGTGCCCACCTCGGGCAGCTATACAAGTCTCAATCCGGCGAGGCACGCTATCAATGAGTTCATTGCTGGTTGCCTGAGTAACCTTTGCCAAGCCTCATCAAGCACACATCACTTTACCAAGCCATATCAAGCGTACTGTTTTGCGTAGATCATCCATGGTTTGAGGCAGTAGTCCTCCGATCATGTCACGTCGAATGAGAATACCATAGTTGTTCGATGAGATTCAGATCTGGAGAGGCTGCTGGCCAGGGAAGAATGGCAAATCCGGTCAGGCGGTTAAAAGTCCGCCGTGCGACACGCGTCCTTGCATTGTCTAGCAGGGATTCCGTATTGACGCGCCCTGCAACGAGGACAGAACAACAGGCTCACAAATTGTGTGACGTTATCAGTCCGCTGTGAAACTGCCGTCAACGTGTACCAGGGATGTCCCGTGATCAAACATTACGCCACCCCAAACCATATGATGCCCTGAGGAGAACCGGTGTGACGCTCGGCGAAATGGGCTGGTTTGAAGCGTTTTGCAGGTTACCACTGTACCCGTCGACGGCCGTCGTAACTCCACAGACAGAAACGAAATTCACCAGTGAACAATACCCGATGCCATTTGATAGTCCAGCTACGATGGCGATATCACCTCTTCGTGCTTCTAGCTGTGCTGAGAGGTCAACGGTACCCTGTTGCTGGTATCTGTGCTTGTAACTTTACTTCATGCAATCTGTTACATATGGTTTGGGTGGACACAGATTCTCCTGCCCCTGGAAGCTAACGGCTTCACATGTCACGTGCCGTGGAGAAAGGGTCTCGAATAGTCGATTGGCGAATACGCCCGTCTGTGTGCTCTGTCGTGCAACTATGCATACCCCCTAGTAGCAATAACTCATCGGTCGATGAGAGGCGGGTGAGTTAAATTCGAGGAGAAGGAGCAATGGCCGATCACGGCTTTTCATCCAAAAAAGGGTAAATTTAATCGGCAACTGGTACAAAATGTACGCTCGGTGGACCATAAAGCCGATCATCGTTTTCCGATGACTCCGATGAAACAACGAAAAGAAACCGATAAACTGTTTCAAATATATTTGTTAATAAAAAATAAACGACTGGCAGCAAAATTTTCAAAAAATGTCCGTTCTGTTTATTATGTTTTCGTTTTTTGTATGCTAAATTTCCGTTTTTCTGAAAAAAAAAAATTCTTCCTTCCCCGGGCCCGAACCTGAGCGTACTGATTACGAGATAAGCCCGCTACCCCTAGCCCATCGAATCTTGTCATGTACAAGGCAAAGTGTAAAGTACCGGTTATTTTAGTCTCAGATTGGGACTTGGGGTGAAAATTTGACAAAGTGTTATTCAGCTATTATTAATAATAGTCAAATTATTCGATTGGTAAGAAATTAATTTCACTTTTTATCAATGTATGTAAGTAGCAACAACATTCATAATTAATAATTAAAAAACAATATTGCCAATTATATAGGAATTTTAGTGTGATTTTAACTTCCATATTTCTTGGATAACTTTTAAAAATTAACTGATTTCTCTTCTTGCTGTTTGCATTAAAGAGGTTTCAAAAGAGTTGCTCATTGTAATGAAGTTTCCGTTTTTCATATAATGCAGCTGACGCTCAAATAGATTTTCTTTTCTTTTTTTTAAACACTTTTTTTAAAAAATTATTTAAATATTACAAACGATTTTTATATAATAAATACTTACATTTTTTTTGTAAATATTTCTTTTCAAATTTAAATTTTGTGGGAGGGGGCAAGGTGGGGGATACCCTCCCCCGCCCCTCCCAACCCCAATACAAGAAATTTGAAGTAAATTATGCGATTAATTCAAGAATTGTTCAAAATTTCCCTTAGATTATGCAAAGGCACATCTAAATTACGCAAATATTTATAGGAATTTGGGTAAAGTGTAAACTACTGGGGACACTTGCAAGGCCCGTTGACTATAGAGCTGCAGTTTCGGATAAGATATTGTTTTTCGGTTTCCCATTGGCGAAACTGCTCGTCTAGATCACTTCTATCCATGAATAAAAATTCATCTATTGCATATTAACAAAAGTGCACTTGCCGATGACTGAATTCGACGAGTCGATGAGTTAACGATGAGTCGATGAACGACCGAGCAGAAAACAAGCAGTCATTGCTACTAGGGCCACTTCCTCTTCGGCGTGCACGTAGACCTTCCTGAATCCGCCGTGTGATACAATGTTAGATCGAACTCACTTTGTGCTGCACACAAGTTGCTACTGTACGTAGCGACAAAATAAGTTCATGGAGTTTGATAAAATGATCATGTTCCTGGTCGTTAACTTATGGTATTGAGCTCTCCAACGTCTCAGCGATATTTGCTAAGCTTCTTCGAAAGTCGTAAATGCTATGCAAAACCTCAGATACTGTTTGTGGGAAGGGAAAGTTGTCCCTTTATAGCCCGAATGTGATGTGAGTACCTCGTGATCAGATGCGTGCGCAAATTTAATCATCAGTATATCCATCTCACCGCTAACGCTCCTGATCTTTGCATGATACTGCGTGCATTATTTCTGGGTATTGCAATTTCACTTTGAGGAATTTTTATTATTGAGGCAAATGTAATAGATTCACAGAGCTAAAATTTCTGGGTCTGGAAGGATTAAACTTATTGGGAACACACCACGAAATTATGAAGGACACTTTATTGGTGATTAAAAACTACGTTTAGTAAGCGGTACTATAAATCCAGATAAAAACTGCGTCATGAGTGTCAATTACACGTATAAATATGATCCAGATATTTTATAAATATTAAAGATCTTATATTTTTGTCACATTTCCATTATGAAAAATTTTGCGTTATTTTGAAATTGTACTAATTGTACTTCAAAAATGTTTAAAAAATTTCAGACCATATTACTCTATACTTTCTGCAGACACTCTTTAAAAATAGCTATAAGAATAAAAGAAACTATGCTTTTAATAAGGAACAACATGCACGAAGAATATATAAAGTAGTTTTATTAATTGAGTTTGTCTTGCATCATTAGTCTTTTTATCATATCCTATGGGACATTTTTGCACAATTAATTAAAAGTTAAATGATTCCCTTAAAAAAAGATACATTCTTTTTAAAACTTAGAAAAAAAGATGATGTTCTTGTTTTCTAGGTTCTTTTAAATTGCAAATTGAGCAATAATTTTTCTGTTTTTATTAAAAAAATCATCCAGGAACAAATTCAGGTAGAAGTTAATTTTTTCACACATGTACTTATTTTGATTTATCATTAAAATTAGCTTCCAAATAGTTCCAATGCTTTTGTTTTTATTCTTGTGAAAGGTTTGCGACATTTTCAGTTATCCACAGTGTAGTATGTTCATTAATTATTCGTTAAAGACGTGTATATGTCATGATATGCAATTAATTTTTGAAATCCTTTTTTATTTTCTTTATTTTTCAAATGTTATACTTGATTTGTTCATTCTATTAAAAAATAAACGGTTATGTTTCCTCGTTTTCTTTGAAGTAAGAGATCTTCATTCAAAACTCGTTGTGTTTTTAAGGTAATATTCCGTTAACAGAAAAATTAATTACTCTTTCTGATTTTAAACGAATTAAATTCATTGCAGCAATCTTTTCAACCGCAGGGATACTGAAAATAATCAGAATGGAGGAGTTTCACTCTACATTAAATATCTTACATTATCTAACATTTAATGAATTCTACTTCATTAGACTGTCTAATAATATTAAGGAAATGATACTTAATGATTGGTATATTTAAGATTTATTATCATTGTTACGAAATCTGGTAGTGGGCGAACGATAAAGTAGTCCAAAAAGCCCGAAAAAGCGAATATAACACTTTTTATGAATAAAAGTACTAATGTGTCACAAAAATACAGAATTTAGTAGCACAGACAATGGCAAATCATTAACTAAAACAGTAATATTCAAAGAGCAATGTCAACGTATCACTTCGCAGTCTATCATACCTTAACTCCACAATGAGAGATACTTTTTTATTAGCACAGCGTCGATATGTCACGCCGAACCACTTTTCAAATGGGTTTGCCAGATAACGCGGAGGGGGGGGGATAAAATTTTGAAAGTCGTACGAGGTTTGAAATTTTTAATAATTGATCGTGAAGTTTGGTGCCAAAAACCACCTCCAAAAACGAGCGAAGCTTGGCGATAGCTTCCGAATTTGGATAGAAACTCACAAACACGACAGTTTATTAGGGCACGACAGTTTATTAGTTAGAATATGATTGGCGAAGATCGTGAAATAGTTTTAGTCGGCGATTTTAATATAGATTTCAATTCCGAAGTCGTGTTTCAAGGAACAAGGAAGAGACAAATACGGTGCACTCATAGATTACGGTACATTTTCCAAATGGTATTTATAAAGGTGAAGTATAGTTAGAATATATATGGCTGACGAAGATTTTTAAACAATTTTGTCAGGCGATTTTAATGTCTGCAAAACTCAATTGAGCTCAGCAATATTTTCCAAATTTAGTTAGAAACTGGCAAACGCGACAGTTAATTACAAAGGAAATATACACTGCTGGCCATCGTAAATGCAACACCCTGAAGGAAGCATGCAAATAATATGAAATTTACAACATGCATTAGCTGAGGTGAGATATGCAAATGATTAGAATTTCAGCGCAGACGCACATCAAGCGCGCCTGTGGCGCCACCTCAAAGCGCTATTTAAGGCTTGGAGATTTCGACGGTTTCAAGTACAGCAATTGTGTTTTTCTTGCTTTTTTTTAAAAAAAACGATAAATTATGCCTCGTAGGAAACAACGATCATCTTTTGATCAAGTATCAGAGTTTGACAGAGGAAGGATAGTGGCATACCGAGATTGTGGGTTATCTTTCAGGGAAATCGGTCGTCGTATTGGACGAAACCAAACAACTGTGATGCGGATATGTGATCGTTGGGTGCAGGAGGGTACGACGGACAGACGTGATCGACCGCATCGACCTCAGTGCACCACGTCACGTGATGACAGGCAGATTGTACGCATGGCAGTGACGGACCGCTCAGTCACATCACGAACCATATCACAGCAGATTCAGTCTGTAACGCATCATCCAGTGTCTGCGCGTACCATTCGACGTCGTTTACAGCAGAATGGTCTGTCCGCAAGACGTCCGTTGCTTTGTCTACCTCTGACGCGGAACCACAGACGTCTCCGCCGCCAATGGTGCGATGAAAGAAGGATGTGGACGACAGAATGGAATGAAATTCTCTTTACTGACGAGTCACGCTTCTGTATGCAACACCACGACGGTCGGATTCGAGTCTGGAGACACCGTGGAGAGAGGATGCTGAACAGCTGCATTATGCACCGTCACACTGGTCCTGCACCGGGTATTATGGTATGGGGCGGTATCGGATATCTCTCTCGCACTCCTCTAGTACGCATTGCCGGTACTTTAACCAGCCAGCGCTACATCTCCGAGGTGTTGGAGCCAGTTGTCCTTTCTTACCTTCAGGGCTTGCCAACAGCCATATTTCAGCAGGATAATGCACGGCCACACGTGGCACGCATTGTCCAAGGGTTCTTCGTCAATCACCAGATTGAATTGCTTCCCTGGCCGGCGCGCTCTCCGGATCTTTCGCCGATAGAAAACATGTGGTCCATGGTTGCTCAACGACTGACCCAGAGTTCATCCCCAGCTGTCACACCAGATCAACTTTGGCAACGTGTGGAAGCTGCTTGGTCTGCTGTACCCCAAGAACACATTCAAAGTCTCTTTGAATCAATGCCGAGGCGTGTGGCAGCTGTGATCTCCAACAACGGCGGCTACTCTGGGTACTGATTTTGGCAGGAACCACGCTTCATAGAATGCTGTAAATTTAATCATTTGTTACTTGGTCAACATGTTATCTACACAATAAATTTTGTTGTGATATCTCTTGTTTTTCTTGGTGTTGCAATTTGGGTGGCCAGCAGTGTAGTTAGAATATGCCTGGCGAATGCCTGATGAAGGTTGTTAAACAATTTATGTAGGCGAGTTTAATATAGATTTCCATTCTGAAGAAGTGACTTATGGAAAAAGAAATACAAACACGGCACGCTCATGCATTATGATGCACATTCCAAACAATATTTAAAATGGTGAGGTAGAGTTAGAATATGCTTGACGAAGATTGTAAAGCAGTTTTAGTAGGAGATTTTAAGACAGATTTCACTTCCAAAGATGTGTGTTATGGAACAAGAAATACCAAAAAGAAAATGGCACATTCATGAATAATGATACACTTTCCAACATAATGGAATAAAGAAGAAAAATCGGGAAGATGCATTTATAATATGCTTTTAATACATAGCACTTTAGTGTGTATTTAAAATATGAAGGTGTTTCAGATTTCATAGATTTCCAAGCGGACATGACATCACATAGGATGTGACATCCTTTTCCTAGACTTTTCCAGTAACTTCTCTCCTAACTGAGATACTCCGGTTTCGAAAAATGTTTGTCGCCAAAGTCACCAAGCATAAGGGTTCACATACTCATTTCACTTGCAAAACGCCAGTAGAACTCTCTTTCCCGCAACACTCATTAATATGAGAAAACAGCATTACAGTTTTGTAACTGTGCTCCCCTCTTCAAAGACTGACGACTTGGCCCTCTAATCACATAACAAGGTGATCAATATCTGTCAGGCCATATCGGGCGACGTGACCCGAACTGTTTAAACTAGCCGATTAATGCGGAAGAATTTTAGGTTTGGCATTGGACAACTTCTGCACTCTGTAAACAACATCGTTCAGTCCCATGATAACAGTATAGGGTCCCAGTTGTGCTGCAGCTTAGGGCTTAGACCACCCTCCTTCACTTCGGGATATACAGCCAAACTTGATTATCTTCCTTAAAATTGTGATCCGTTGTTCTGGAGTCGGAAAGAATCTTCATTCGGTTACTGGCCAAATTAATTTGTTTCTTAGCCAACGCATGTACTCTTCTTAAACTTGTCTCTAAGTTATTCAAGTAAACATTCGATGTGGACGGTGTATCACTCGGACGTCCAAAAACAATATCATTTGGTAATCGAAGCGACGAAGTTTTCAGCTACAGCTGAAGCTTCCTGATATGCGATGGGAATTGCTTCTGGCCATTTGGTAAAGTAGTCCATCAATACTAGGACATATCGATTGCCTCTTGATGTTACAGGTAAGGCTCCCAACATACCTAAAGCCACTCTTTTGAAAGTCGCGCCCACGTTATAGCGCTGCACACAAGCAATCTTTAGTTTTAGTTAGGTCCTTTCCGAGCTCAGCAAGAACATGGCTTTTTTGCACCTTTTTTCAACATCGGCGCGGAGTCGATCCCACAGTGTTCGCTTTTCAAATCAAATGCTGAGAACTATTGTCTTCCGTTCAAAGCATCCAAAGTATCAACTATTTGTAGGAGAAGGTTCTAAGATGGATCAATTGAAAAATTCTATTGATTAGAGTTTATTATTTAATGGTTTTTACTTGTTTAAAAGACTTTGATTTGTTCTAACAGTTTCAGCTAACATATATTTGTAATTTAATGTATTCGCTATTAAACAAACGATTAAATGGAATAAATCGATCTAAAGTTTCGATTCAAACAAAATCTAAAAAATAAAAAGGTTCGAATCTTTCCAACCTTTCATAATCTTAAAAGAGACACACTGACTTTCTCTGCATAAAAGACGTATTCTTAAATTGCAGCTGTTTAAAAAACTGTTTAAACTGATCCAAAAAATTAATCTTGTTAAGATCTTCAGAAAAACTGGGAGATTTATTCTTTCTTTTCCATTGCGATTTGAAAGTATGAAAAGGAAATTGTCCCAGACTATTTAAAAAAGAAAGTGAAATAAAATACTTGATCGGATTTTATCAAGGGTATTGTTCAATTCTTTGAAACATTTCTTTCATTTAATCGATTTCTTTTCAAACAAATCTCTTTAGTATCACAAGAGAAATAAAAGCAATAATAAGATTTTCCTTAAATTTCGAATTGAAAACAAAGTTTATGAAAAATTAGAGCATAGCCTTCGCATTACTAGAGATTTTTGAAAAAGGAATTTTGAAGAAAGCAAGACTTTTTAAATGCAGTTTGATGTACAATTTACCAATGTTAAGTTTTTTAATAAGTATTGTTTAAATATGTAAGTTTTCATGACTACGTTGGTTAAAAATATAAAATCTGAATACGAGAATACAAAGATTTTTTGAATATTTTAAGTCGGAATTTTTGGTATAAAAATCAACTTTTGACGCCTATTGTTTAGTTGAGCAACCACCTATCTCACTACCAAATTTTATTTCATTAGCTTGAGCTGATTTTTGGCGAATTGCGAAAATTTTTAAATAGTCTAAATAAATACGAAGGTTTATTGCTTGGATTGAGTAATCATCTAATCATTGGGGGGAATTGGGAGGGGCGGAACATTTTTAGAAAAAATATTTTTTTTTACGAGTTATTTTTATTTGTGCAGCTTCGAAATTTTCAAAATAGCATCTTGAAACATTTTAACAAATTAAAAAATATAAATTTGATCGCAATTATGGATGTCGTAGTTACATAGGCAAATTAAAATAGCACGAAGACTGTCCCATCCCTTACTTATCTAACACATTGTCCAAAACAAAGGAAAAATTTGCCTGTACACACCATAATTCCGCCTCCCATCTTTGTTGGATGCAGTTTTGAATGTAGGAACAGTCATTTGTTTGAATATAAAATTTAATTTTTTAAAACACACTTTCTTTATACATTATAGATATTAATTGTGTGAAGGTTATGTAATAATAATACTAGGCTCACTTCCTTTTGTCTCCAGATGCACTTTCATGGTTATTGATACCCATTATTTGAAGATGAAGTACAGGACTAAGCAATAATGAGTATGATATTATTAAATATTGTAAAAAACGAAAGAAAATTAAATGATATATTGAACAACTAACGTATTTTGCTGCTTTAGATATGATATATTGGTAAAAATACAAATCACCTCTAAAAAAATAATTTTTAGAAGGCTGCTTTTTTTGTATAACCCAGGTTTCCAAACTTGAAAAATACCTTTTCTTTTTTTCTTAAAGAGATTTTCTGTTGACATTTCTATTGAAAATGATAACTTTTATGGAAATTTATCACTTTTTAAAAAGTAATACTTTGATACAGAATGAAAAATCAATGGTGAAAACACTTTCGCCTGCTTGAATATCACATATTTACAGGACACAAATCTAATCTAATGGGATATCTGATATTAAAAAAATAAAAAGATTTTTTTCCCGTACCGAAAGAAAATGCATGAACAGTGTCGTATTAATGTAGAAAACAGACTATGCAAATTTTTATTTTCGTTATTGATTATCAGGCATTACAAATTCATAAATTTGCAGGAATACGAGACAAAGGGAATCCACTGTCAAAATAAAAGTTTCAGAATATTTATCTCAAAAAACCGAGACATCAGACGATATTTTATTCTCCTTCTTTATTTAGTGTAGTTTTTATGAGGTGTCATCTATCAAAGTTGTGTGATGAATGACAAATGATATCATTCATCACAGGTCTCCCTGTCATATACCGAGGATATATTGATTTCTGATAAAATTATGGGCACAGAATATCTAGAGGAAATGAATAATTTGTTGTTTTTACGCCACAAATACTTATGTTTCGAATTTATTGAAAGGGAAAATTAATTATGTCATTTCTGATGCAAAGAATAATAGAATCATTTTTCCGTAATGGAAGTTTTTTTTTTTCTCCTCTAAGACTAGTGTGCATTATTTACGAAGCATTTAGTTAGTCTATAGTTGAACATTTTTTATTGATTGATAACTGGAATGTGAATAAACCAGTTTGTCCGGAAGAAAAATTTAGTTATAAAAAACAATGTTTTACTACTTGATTTCACAACACAAAGAAGGAACAACACAACCTATTTTATGCTGTACAATTACTACTAAAATGTATGACTAAATTAAAAATGCTGCTGTTATTTGAAAAAAAAAAAACGGACGCTGATATTCGACTTTATTATATATAGTATATGTGAAATATTTTCTGGTCCCTAATGCTATTTCCTGGTAACAACCTGTCCCCCCCCCCTCTCCTCCCTCCGCACACACCAAAAAAAGTGCTTTAAAATTTAAGACCAGTTTTATGATACTTTTAAAATAGTAAATATAAAGTCATGTGGCGAAGGAAAAATTAAAAATCATTAGAAGCAAAAAATTCTTTTAAAAATTTCCCGCAAACAGAATTAGAAGCAAAATTTCTTTTTT
This sequence comes from Cheiracanthium punctorium, assembly GCA_038373885.1. Lineage (NCBI taxonomy): Eukaryota > Metazoa > Arthropoda > Arachnida > Araneae > Cheiracanthiidae > Cheiracanthium > Cheiracanthium punctorium. The sequence goes on from JAWZYV010002120.1 coordinate 960,861, forward strand.
ATTCAATGACACGAATTTTCTTTTTCAAAAAATAGTTCACAGATTCTCCAAATAATTATCATTCGATATAACGGAACTTCTAGAACATTAGAGGTAGGATTGCCTTATAAAATGTGTTGCCTGAACACATCTTAACTATCTTGCTCATTCAGGACTTTCCTTTTCTTAATATCTAGGAGTGCTAGACCAGGGGTTTCCAACTTACATGTGATCGAGGACCGCAATCGAATAACACCTGTCTAGTAGAGGGACACAAAGTAATTGGGAACTTACTCAGGACACTTTAGGGCTACGGGTGGTTAACGACATTGATCGAAATTGGCCAACTTCCAAGGTATTGAAAGAAATATGCATTGAATTACGGTTCAAGTAATAAGTGGGCATTTTAAATGTTACGCCCTATTGAAAGGGCGTAACATTTAAAATGCCCACTTATTACTAACATTTAAATGTCAGATCGGTAACATTTAAATATCAGATCGGTCGAATTAAATATTCAGATACCGTTTAAAAACATTTGCCAGTTTATAAAATGGAGTAAATGCATTTATTAAACATGTTTTTTGTGTTTGTTAGCTTTAACCACATAAACTCGATTTGTTTTGTAGTTATATTCATTGCAAAAATGAGCTAGTTTTACATCAGAATGGATTAGCATGTGCTTTGATAAAGAATGTCTCCAAAATGTTCTTCCACATTTCTGGCAAAGGAAGCGTGTTCCTGAGATATGATTTAGCACATGAGTAACTAATTCTTCCGTGTTAAATGCTTTTTAACATATTTTATGAGGTAGATGATGGTTTTACTAATGTTCTCTCAACAGTGTTGAACTTAAAAAAAAAAACTTTTTTTTTTACGTACATTACATCTATACTGTATTTTTTTTAATCATGAGCAGCAGTGTGTCTAATACAATTGATTTTCAAAGAAAATTATCTTGAACATACTTGACAAACATGAGGTTTTATATTTGTGTGAGTGCGAATATGTCGTTCCAGGTTACTAGTGAATGTAAAACATTTTCAGCAATAGGGGCATTGGTGTAGCTTTCTGGACTGGCTTTCTTTGTTTTTGCTGATATGATTTTTGTGTTTTTGTTTTTCTTTTGAATTTATGGGTATCACCACAATTAAATGCTGCATAAATCCATCTCTACATTATCATCTTGTATTTTGATGATTTTTATAATTATCAGATACTTCGAATTTATACGCTATATTTTCTCTGAGCGAGTTCATATTCGAAGGGCATGGTACTAGCGAAAATAAGATTGAAGAACAATTCCGTAAATTAGTGTTTTCGTCGGCATTTTCACAATTGGTAGCAGTTTAAGATTTTTGTCTTTTCATTATTGCGGCACTTAATATTTCGAACTTCAATTGTTCCTTTGTTTAACTGAATGGCTTTGTAAATAGCAAACTTTATGATTTCTTTCACATTCGCCATATCAAGCTAGGCATAATGTTGTCTAGTAATTTATTTCTGATACTATCTATTCGTGTAATTATTTTAATTAACTGTCAAATAATTCTGATAAAACCTCTTTTAGAGCATTAAAATTTCTTGCATAAAATTGAAAGATTTGACTGCTAGATATATTGACATTTTGACGAAAAGTAAATTGTTATTCAGTATTAGTGCTTTTATTTTCTCGCCACAGATATCTCTGCTTATTTTCAAGTAACTGAAAAAAAAAAAAAAACCAAGGGTTCTGAATAGGAAAATTTACAAAGCAGCTCTGTGTCACTATTTTACTCGTATATTATTATTGACGAATATTCGAATATATTTCTGACAGATCACAATTGGATTTTCTAGTGTAAACTTAACAAAAATGTTAGGAAAAATTTTTACACTCGAATAATATTTTTTCTTTAAAATTTATATTAAGTACATTTCAAAATTGAAATTCTTTCGCCTCAAAAAGTAGGAACTAGCAATCTTCCAAGAAGGAGAAAACTAAAAATGAGATGAATCTTCTGTTGATGTGCCTGATTCAAATATTTCTCCCATTGAACACACAGATGTGGGAATATTTTAAATACAAAAATTGGCCATTTTATCGAAGGTGTTATAAGAAAAAGAATAATACAACACAGGAAAAACCTAACAAGGTCGGTGGTCCATGTCCACAAAATATAAGAAAAAGAATAATTCACATTTTTTTTGTGTATCGTACTCGTTTGAATAATCGTATTTAGCGTGCAGAATGAGTTATCGTGCGAATTTCCACCTTCTACGTTACCATAAACAGTTTAATCTATAAATCTATATTTATTAGTGGTAGTATTTGTGAGTAAAGTTGTTCTATGGAAGAAAATAACCATTCAATCTTATGTACCTTTTACATTAAAAAATCTATGCATTCGAAAGCTTTTAAATATTTTCTACTTTTTAAGGATTCAAAATTTTATGCGGAATTTTTTATCTGACCCATAGATATAGGAATCTCTAGATTGAGCTTAACGGGAGAAAACTCGTTGCCTCCAAACGTTAGCTATATTAGTGGCATGCGCAGAATGGCAGTAACTTAAATTATAATGGGATTTTCAGTTATTTTAGAACAATTTTTATTTTTAAAGTACTCGTATCGAAATATTTTTCCTCGTACATATTTATTTTCCTAAAGTCATGCTATGAATATTCTATTTTACACTGACGGCAGCCATGGTAGTGGCATAAATGGAAAATCTATTCGCACAAAAATTGCCATTGAAAATGAAGTCTTAGAACAAGTATCACACTTAATCTACCAAGGATGTAATCTTACTTATGAAAATGAGAACGAGATACAAAAGAAATTGTACAAATTCCAACATGTCATAGGAACGTTTAGTAAAACCCTCAAAAGGATAACACGAAAAGAAACTCAACTGAAGCTTTGTAAAGTCATGGCTACACCTGTCTTGCTCTACGGCTCAGAGTCATGGACCTTGAGGAGCCAGTTTCTGAGTAGAATCCAAGCAGCAGAAATGAGACATCTAAGATCAATAAAGGGCAGCACAGTCGCCCACAAGATCTGAAATGTAGGCATCATTAATGAATTGAAGATATTCCACTTATATAATAGAGCACAAGTATGCCGTACTAAATGGGAACACCATGTACAGCGCATGCCAGTGACAAGATTCCCCAGAGATGCCCTTGACTATACCCCGAAAGGCAGAAGAGACCGAGGGGTGAGAAGAGTCCGAGAATCGGTGGGTTGACCAATGAAGCCAGAACAGGCATTCTGCCTACTCCTTGAAGCTCATGATGATGAAGAAACAGAACGGTCTGAATATCACTCCAGAAACAAACATTTTTCAGATGAGTAATTTAGAATTAAAGAATGCAACATTTTTGGATTTTAATTAAATGGCTCCATTGAAATACGGCGATTTCTATTATAATTTGAGAGTTTACTTTCGCTGATTGTTGTTTGAGAATTGTCCTCCATTGACGCAGGAATGTCGACCGTGCACTTTATTCCACTTCTAAACCAAGCATTAAACCAAGCTAGCACAAATTTACCCAGGGCACTCCCAGCAGACGTAATATAAACAAGAACCACAAAGACATGCACAGTTCTCGTCCATTTTATCTAATTTTGGCGGTGTACGCCACTGACGTCTTATAGACATGCACGTAGACATAATTACGGACGTGTCTGTTTATCAACTTTTTATGGTGGAGAGTTCGACATCAAAATGTTTATGAACACCTTTTGCGGACATGAACGCCTACATATACATCCATAAAAACCCAGAACATATCCATAATATGGATCATCAATGCATAGTCTATATCTGATTTTGGTCCATTTATGAGATTTTTCTGAATTTTCCAGATTATGCTCTTAAGTAGATGTCTCATGAATGTCTGTATGTAGACAGGGACGTACTAAGGATGAGTTGGATTAAAAATAGAAGTAAATTGGACCAGTGAGCTATTTTTTACAGTTACACTTGCAAGTTATTTCAGGCGGATGATTTACCAGCTTCAATAATCTGGATTAAGTTACCACTCCGGTATTTGAATGACATATGTCCAGTGCTATTATTGCTAATCTTACTAATTGTTCAAAGATATTAACACCTATTGCATTCTGAAACAGTGCAATATTCGCCCAAAATTTCGCAGAATGTTCTTCTATCGATATACGATGTCAGTGATTTCTGTGATACTGATCCTTTATTTTTTGAAAAATGTATTACTTAAGTCTGGTAGGCGAGAACTTGTTTTCCCCCAAAAGAGGGGAAATGCTTGTCACGAGACACGAAACTTCTTGCCTGTGTGTATATGTGTGTGTGAATGCATTCGTAAATCTCTACAATATAGGGATAGTCAGAACCCGTGAATATGAAGTGAACATAGTGAGACAAACTAAAAGAAATCTGTGGAAAAAATAACAATTTTACTCTTACGTATTTTGAACAAAATACGCCTGTTAAATGCAAAAACGTGATTTTAGACTGAGATACTAAAAGTCCTGTCTTATAAAATTCAAGATACACTAAATGTTGTACTGAAGTTATGAATTTACATATTTGATGATTGTAAATTACTTAGGTTGTTGTTATTGTGAACACTTATATCTTGGCCCGAAGCCTGCTTATAAATCCTCGTCAGAAGGACAACACAAGGGAGGGTGCCCTATGTGGGGGTCTTTCTAAGTGGTCCTAACCCGCATTTATGCTAAGCTTTGGAGAAAACCACGGAAAACTCCGAACGGTTAGGTCGACGGACGCGCGATGGGACCCGAACCCGGGACCTTCACACTTCGCCCGTCTACTATTTCTAGTGACATAGCCACTATGCCAGGGTGAGGCTATTACTTAGGTTAAAAATGTAGCATTAAGAAATGTAGATTAACACATAAAAATAGTTTGTTTGTGATAGCATAGCCCATTTACGAAGTTTTTATTTATTATTTTTTTTACACATTTTCATAGTTGCTTTTTAAATAAACCAATGCTAATAAATGTTTACAGTTATAAGACACGCAAATTTATATAATACGCTTCTTTTATAACGTCGCTATCTTTTTATTCTGTTTAAAACCATAATGAGGAAAAAAAAAGCTTACACGTATAAACAAATACAACTCGAGTAAAAATATTTATAAGAAGAAAAAAAAAGAAAACTGAACGTATCATTAAAAAATCCCTTTTTTTTCCCCTTAAGACGTTTTTCTGAGGTAGTACGTGATGAAAGGAAAACTTTACATTTTGTGTATCGTTAAGATCTGAAGTGTGTTTAAAAAAAAAAAAAAATGATTATTTTGAATGTGCCTTAGCGAAAATTGACTGATTAAAGTATCTCTTTAAATTTTCTTGGATCAGTCTTTTAGTTAAACATTTAACTTATGTATAGAGTCTAGCACTAATAGAAACAGCAAGAAAATATGCTCATTAAAAATAGCGATTTTATCTGATGTATGTATACGTAATTATAAAATAAATGTTTACTTATTATAAAACGTAAATCGATATCTGCGTTTTACTGCATTCATATTTTCATATGCAGTTGTAGTTAAATTATCTTTGGATAACTTTATATCATGAGGTATATTTTTGAAATAGCACGACAAAATCTGCTAATATATTGTGCATTCAAAAACTAAGATCTAGGTAACCTATGGATATGCTATATTTTATTAAAAAATACTTTAATGTAAACAGTGATCACTCAATGAAAATTAAATACAGGGGCGCAGAACAGGAATATGTCGTCCTAGGTGAATCGGCGGCCAAGGAGTGTAGTTATATGTTCCCGTAGATGAATAAAGCAATATTTTTGCACAGAATGACAGAATAAAATCGTGTGTGAGAGCTCACTAATGCAAAACAATAGAACAATGTTAAGTGTATGAGAAAAATTGTTTTCAGTGATTATTCCTCAACGACATGACCGATCCCTACCATCCCCCTTCAAGGTCATCTAGGATATGGATACTTTCATTGTGCCAGAGATGGTCGAGATCGCATACGACGTCTTGGAGAAACAAACGAGTTAATGTCGTAAGAATCAATCATTCAGATTCAGTGATTATTCCTCAAAGGCATGATCAATCACTATGACCTCGCTTTACAATCATCTACGCCTTGGCCACTATCACTGTGCCAAATTTTCTTCACTGTGCCAATTTATTCACTGTGCCAAGACTGCTTGAGCTGTCTCATAGAGGAAACGAACAAAAATCACAAGATTCAATCATAAATTATAGCTTTGCCTTCGGCTACAGTCAGCAAATAATGTTTATTTGTTTTTAAAGAATTTTTTATGTATGTTCAATGTTAATGTTTTATCACTTGGGCGGATTTCAATAACTATTCTTTCTTTCTTTCTTTTTTTTTTTGCTGGAGGAAACGTACCTTAGGGGTGGACACAGATCATTTTGGTCAACTTCTAATGATATTATTATTTGGAAATTCGGAAAAAAATCCTTTGCCTAAAGGATTGCTATTAAAGCTACAGTAGTGGTATGTTAAAAGTCACTGTCGTTAGGAGCCCCTTTTTCCTGGAACAACCTTTTTCGACAGACTTTAAAGGCGGAGTTATTATCGTTAAGGGTTGTAAAACTGAACAAATTTTCTCTGACGCCAAATAGTCATGTCATGTTAAGGTATCTCTGATTTGACTTGTAACTTGTTATTTTACTTATCGTGACTCAGCATCTAACCTAACGTTTTCGTTGGTATACTTCCCATGGATCAGTAGACGGTTCTTTATTGATTGTGATTCTGAAATTTATTGCATTCATCAAAATAATGATTAATTCATCAATAAAATGGACTCTCCACTTGTACGCCGCGGTACTTTTATCACTTCGATCCAAGCTTCGAATCGCAGTCGGTGACGTAGCAGGAAGAAGTACTCTGATTGGCCGAAATTTCGGCAGACTCGGACTATTTCGTTTGGAAAGCAAAAGGTTGTAGATCGCCGTCGTCAAAGTAATGACAGATAAATTCGGTCTGAAAGTTGTTCCGTAAGAAAGTTGCTCGGATTTCTAGCTAGTGTGATAACCCTGTAAAAGTGTCAAGTCGCTTCATCAGTTGTTCGGCTACCCCTAAGGATCAAGCTAAACAGAACTCCAGAGAGACATCCAGGATATCGAAACCACCACTGCTTGCTCGAACACTTCGTTAGGCCAGTTCTCGCTCGAGTGCTTTCGACAGACGTCCGCTGTTTTGGCTCTCCAGGAGTAGTAATAAGTTTTTTTTCATTAGGTTTTCTTTCGAATTTCTTTTCTTCCTTTTATGCCTCTATTTCTTGCACCTGTTAGTTCGATTTATCCTCTTTCACCACCTCGCGTCTCTGAGGAGAAAGACAGGCTGTGGTGTTGATATTTTGGTCACACCCTTTTGTCAACTAAAAGTCATGTGACCTAGGGGGTGCTGCCATCTTAATCCGAGATACCCACACTAAGATCGCCACACCCCCTTGATTAGACGACTCTTAGTTGGCAAAAAAATGTGACGAAAAATTAAGCACCACAGCTTGTCGTTTTCGTCACCTCGTGGTATAATAAATCTCGGGGCAAAATAAATCTCATTCCTTTTGCTTTAAAAGGGCGCTCTTTTATGACTCTACTGTCATCCTTGCCGAGAGGTTGGCGTCGATAGATTTTCCCACCATCTGTGTGGTTTTGTGACGTGGGAAAACCATTTTGTAAATTAAAAAAATTCTTCTATCTGAATCTTTTTACCATCACAGAAAGGCTAAAATTTCATGCTCGTGTTCGAAGTTATAGCCATTTTACTCGTGTGGATGGTTGAACTGTTTTACAAATGACGGAGATGGAGCTTTTTCATTTTACGTGCGTTATAAAATTTTTAAATTAATTTTAGAGTGCCTTTTAACCGAATTTTTAATGTATGTTCAGGGATAATTTTTTATTATGTGGACTCATTTCGATTATTCTCTTTTTATTAAAAAATAGGTACTATATGAATGGTCCCGTATTAATTCGGACGAATTCTGATGAAATGATCAACAACAAAATGACGGAATTTTTTAATTCTTATAAACACATATAAATCGATGAAAAGATCAGTATTGAAGACTGAGGAAGGTTGAGGGTCAAGACAAACATCATCGCGAAAGCTGACGAGAAGATACTGCAGTATGAAAATGTCCAACAGATGAATGGGGACAGCAGGTCGTATTGGACTGGAAACCTGTAAGGAAAGACAGGAGGGGGAATACCGAGGAAAAGGTAGAAATATAAACTTATAAGGCAGGTGCGGCCAAATTTGACGCATTAGAGGACTTCAAGTGGCGTATTGCATCTTTGTGCCTACTTATTGCTTTGAGACAAATTGCAGACTTGGAATAATTTCGTGCTTGGAAATGTTTTATTTCTTATAATTTATGATTCTGAATCAAAAGGAGGCATTTGTTCACTCCAAAAAGCGAGCCATTTCTAATCCCCTACCAAAATAAAATAAAATAAAATTTAGAATCCTTCCTCAAAACAGCAATTTCAATTTTATATTCGTACTAGTTGAAGTACCCGTTCTTCGCACGGGAATGAATGGACTTTTTGATATTACGATTTGTTGTGATTACTATTTATTGTAATAAAGAGATATAGCAAAATGGATATCGCGTTACATTGTGTTCAATAATCATGCATACCGAATTTCAAGGCAATCGTTTGTACGGTGCAGAAGGCCATGCGCGTAGCGCAATCTAGTGGCGAGTTTTAGCAAAACGGCTACGGCGTAAATATTCTTCGCATTCAGATATCGATGTATACGAATTTTCATGACGATCGGCTGGACAGTCCTGAAGTTCATTTTTGACGCGACATCTAGTGGCAAGTTATAGGAAAATGGATAGCTCCAATCTCTTCCCCGTGTTCAAATATCTATGTATACCTATTTTCATAGTGATCAGTTGTACAGTCAAGAAGTGATACACTGCAGTGCCATCCAGTGGTTAATTAAAGTAAAGATTTGCTACAGCGCCGTCAAGTGGCGAGTTATAGCAAAATGGATAACGCCAAAATATTCTCATGCCTGCTGCAGCGTCATCTAGTGGCGAGTTAAAATAATAATGCATTGCAGTGCCATCTAGTGGTGAGTAACATCAAAAGGAACACTGTTAAAATATATTCTTCGTGCTCAAATGCGTAAGTATAAAAACTTTTATGCCGATCGTTCGAACGATATAGAACTTGATGCGTTGCAGAGCCATTTAGCGGCAAGTTACAGCAAAATGGATAGTGAAAAATATTCTCCGTGTTCTAATATCCGCGTGTACCAAATTTCATCGAAATCGGTTGGACGATATTCGCATAGCAAACGGCTAAACGGAATAGAATTCGACGTTTTTCTGCGCCACCTAGTGGCAAGTTAGAGGAAAACGGATAGCATAAAAACCTTCTCCATGATAAAAGACTTAGATGAACCAAATTTCATGGTTATCGGTTAAACGGTGCTGGAGTTCTTCAACCTCATACACACATACCAACATTCATTTTTAATCTATAACCAGTGTTATTATATATATACCAGTCTCAAATAAAATCCAGTTTCAAATCTAAGCCTCGCCAAAGTGCCAACATACGCCATTTTGCAAGAGTTTTTTCAGGGAATCATTCGAAGCATTGACTTAGCAGCAATCATTATGGGAAATGGTTCGACCCCCAAAAAGTAAAGCACACATTTATTTGAAAAGTAAATCCCTTAATACAGCTGCATTTTTTAAATTATCAACTATATAACGTGTTTTATTCATCGTTACTCCGATGTACTAAATGCGAAGATTTCAATTTTCTGAAATTTGGCAGAATTCCTCCAACTTAAATCAATGTGTTCAATTGGCGAGAATTCTGAAGAGAGATCGCTTGAAATCCCTTAATAACTGCATTATTTCTGCACGGATTATTAAAATTTAACGCTGTATTCCAATAAAACCTTTGCACGTGTTTTCAAAAATCTATTTCCTTAAGCTCTCAGTAAATTGCGCCAAGCCGAAAACTGTGCAAACCGCTAGAACTCACTTTATCGGCATTTGAGCCATTTCATTTTTTCGCCAAACTAAGAACTTTTACATATTAGCCTCGGAGATCTTCAATTCTTATTGTTTTGTGTATAAAACATTTCATTCCTGCTCCGATTTCCCATGCACACGATATTATAATAAAAAAAAAATAACCTTACAAATATAAACTAACAAGAAAAAAATCATTATTATTCTTTTATTTTTACTTTGAGAATTTAAAACATTTTATTCGGCAAAATCGCCACACATGGCAACCACGATGCTTATTTCACACACTTTTCACTACAGGGGTTACAATTACGGAAAGTTTTTGCGTGGAGAGCATAAAAAATCTCTTAAATTCCGGGAACGGGTAGACTTTCAAAGTTTTAAAGTAGACTATAATTTATTCTTTATTATTTTACATATCTGTGCAAAATTTCAGGCTGATAGGTCCATTTTTGTGGATTTGTATACGAATCAAATCCACAAACAAACAAACAAACAAACAAACAAACAAACAAACAAACAGAATTTCATTTTTATTTATAAGGATATGTTATTACTTTTCCCCTCTTAAAAAAAAGGCCTGCGCATATTCATATTTTATAACTCACCCATGAACGTAAAGAATTATTAAAGGCTTTTTAGCTGTACGGCTCATCTCCCCGTGAAAAAAAAATTGCGCATCATATGCAAAAGGTTGGGCACCCCTGTTATAAGGTATATGGCAGTGTAGAAAATGGAATAGATGAGGAAGATATCCAAGACAGAGAGAGATGGAGACAAGGATGTTTTTGGTTGAAAGGAAATCTCGGTATTGAGGAAATCTCTACTTATTATAAAAGAAGGTGTCTGTGTGTGTGTGTGTGTGTGTGTGTGTGTGTGTGTCTGTCTGCAGCGTTACGGACAAACGGCTACACCTAGAAACACCAAATTTGGTATTCGGGAAGATGTAAATATGTAGTTGTGCACCTCGAAGCGATTTTTTCAAAATTCGACCTAGATTTTTTTTTATTTTATGTTTTATGCGATTTTTGGCATTTTTTCTCACCTAATTCGTAATAACGGCGGAAATTACGCTCGCAGCAAAACGGCATTTGTATCATCGGATAGAGGAGAAAATTTTCTTTTAAAAACAGTTTGTTCTGAATACTTAACCTGATTTACCGATTTTTAGGAATTTTTTTACTAAACATCTGCTTCGCGATTTTTTTTCGTAAAATAATTTTAAAACTGTCGCATCTTGAATTCTATCCGTCATAACTTTTAGATATTTTGACAAATCGTGAAAAATTCTTTTCTCCCTCTTTTAAAATAAAAACGAAAAAATTATGTAAATTAGATGATTTTTTACGAATTTTAATGCAACCTAATGTTTAGAATTTAATAGCATCAACGCGATCTTACGCCATTCATTACATTGCGATCACGGCACGAGAATTTATGTTCGGCTGTTGCCACAGAAAGGAATAGAAAAAACGGTTTTTTCAACCAATCGAGTTTTTAAATGGGATATCAGAATTTCAATTCGCAAGTGAGGATCTATGACGTCAAATGCTTTAAGATACCTAAAAATTACGCCATAATTTTAACTCATTTATTCCAGCTCTATTTTCAACACAGGGAGACGATATTTTGATTAAAATTTACTGTAGAAATAAACTAAGAAATTCACGATTATTATTATTAGAAGTGGTATTTTAATCCGGTGCTTATTTAAAAATTGAAATGTTTTCACGGCGCTGAAAATGTTCATTTTAAAAGTTACAAAGTTCGTTTCAAAGCGCGATATATTAAAATTTTTCTATTTATTATTTTTATTTTTGGCATTTAATTTAGCGCAGGCGTTGCCTAACATACGCATGCAGGTTGCGAGTATAGTTTTATTTTAACGTTGAATTACGTTCCTCCATAAAGGTCACGCAAAGTTTTAATGATACCGTTTGAAAACAATTATGCGAAATATCGAAAGTAACTCCGAAATTAATCTACCGGGGTATCCTTTACGGCAGTCAAACAGTGACGTCATAAATTAAAAAAAAATGTGTGAAATTTGTAAACTCTGCAACTCTAACGCCCTGTCACAATTAAAATGGGAATAAGTAGCTCCTCGAGATTACACAGTTTGATGTTTTTCAGGAGACAGGACTATGGAGGATATAAAAGATATCGCTATTGGATATTTAAAATGGCACCCCTTGGATATTTTCTCCCCACAGTAAGATGAAATGGTTTACGGCGCTAAATACGCCAATCTTATAAAACTATGTATAAATTAAATATATATGGAGAGTTTCCGTATTGAGAAATTCTAATAAAGAGAGAGAGTGATCAGTCATGAGGTTGCGTTACAGAATCTCGCTCGGATCAGTGGGAATCGCAATTGTCCAGAACGAGTAATCAAACACGGTAATAAATGCCTATCTCTAAAGTTTAAATACTAAATATACAACACAGTAATCTAGGGTTTTTCGAAAATTTTGAGATTTTTGCCGATGTAAGAAAATTGAAAATGCAAATTTGTCAAGCTTAATGAAAATTTAGCAAAATTTAAAACAAAAAATAACTTTCTGAACATTGATTGGTTTTATTTGCGCTTTATTTAAAGAATTTCTAAAAGGATAAATTTTGAATTCTCTCTCTCTATCTTAAAATAAGTGCACAAAGAAAAGTTTACTGCATTTTAAATTTAACCTTTTATAGGGCCGTGGTAAAATACTTTCCACCTACAGTCTGCTGACTACTCAAATCAATTATCATTAGTGAATTTTCTGATCTTTCTTCAGTGAAAGCTTTCCATGCATATAGATTCTGAATAGCATTTGGCTTATAAACTTTCCTTTGATTTTCATTTCTAAAGAATGCTCGCATAATTATTTGAAAACTGAGACCAAGAATTATCACTTTTAGTTATGTATTTTTGCGTTTAATTTCATGTACAAGCAGCAATTAGTTTTCCGACTTTTTTGTATGTTTAATACTTGTTTCTCCAGTTTTACCGTGGGATATTAAAGTAGAGGGAAAATATATTAATTAATCCTAAAAAGTGAGCTAGAAAAAGTACTTTCAACTCTCTGCACATAAACTCGCCTTATAAAGGGTTAAGCTATCTTCTTTGGAAGATTTTTTGAGTCATTTTTCACGGTTTCTCGAAAACTGCATTCTCTAAGGAAATATAAAACCCTAGATGTCTTCATTAAAAAAAATAATTTTATCTCTAATTTTTGTGAATTTATAGTGAAAAGAGGTTTACGAATCTATCAAAATCAGATTTAAGAAAATTTTAAATGAAAATTGGGAAAATTTTAAAATAAATAATTTTCTGCGCATTCATTGGTTTTATTTACTCTTTATTTATAGATTTTTTTGGACGATAAATTTTGAATTTTTCTTTCACCTTAAAAGGAGTAGACAGAGAAGAGTTTACTGCATCTTAAATTTAAACTATCTTCTTTCTTTAGAAGTTTGTGAGGCATTTTTGACAGTTTTTCGAAAAGAGCATTCTCTAAGGAAATGTAAAACCTAGGATGTCTTTTTTTTAAAAAATAATTTTACTATCTTTATTTTTATTGTGAATTTATAGTGAAAAGGAGTTGATGAATCCATCAAAATCCACTTTTCAAAGAATAGAAATAGACATAATTTGTGTTTGCTTTAAGTAAATTTTTATCTGCGTGAAATAACACGTAAAAAGGATACCAAGAACAATCTTCTATATGCATGAGCATGTTTAACTACGTAAATTGGAAATGAAAGTTATTTGTCATTGCGGAATATCAATTTTCAGAAATAAATTTGTAGGATAAAAAACTGCGTTAAGACTCAAGTTCTTAATCAGCTGTCTTATCTTTAGAAAACAATATTGATAGCAGCTTTGATTTAAAAATTAAAGTAGTGAAACATCATCTTACTTATTTAAAGTATTATTTAGCAATTAGTATTTAAAGTTTGAAAGGTTTTGTTTTCTTTTAAACTGTATTGAGTCCCATGAAAATGTATGAAATATGCTACTTGATGTTTAATGCAATTACTAATTACATTACTGAATCTTTTTTAAGAAGCATACAGAAATGGATAGTTTTTTCCTTAATTTTTACTGATTCAAAAAATATCTCAGAAGAAGGTTAATTTTTGCACAGCATGAACAGGCTTTTTGATTTGCAAATAGTCATTTGAAACTGCATTGAGTAGTTATTTTGTACGCACTTTATACATATAATTGTATTACATGTAAATACTCATTATTTATTAAAGGACAGTTCTTTGTAGAAAATTCGATTAATTTCTAAGTTCAGAATTATTGGCACCTACGTGTACAAAATCATGTACTCCCCATTCCATGTAAATTCTTAATATATTTTCTACAGTATTATTTACATTAATTAAAATTAAAAGCAATTTGAAGCAGACATGCAAAGTGAACTTTGAATATATTTTTGAAATGTAAAAAATACTAAAAGAACACTACCCTAACAATGCAGCTACTTTTGTCTATTAATTAAAAAGATAATTGACTTTTTACGAAATTCACTCTTCGAGCTAATTTATTTTGACTTTGCAACATATTTACTATTTAAAATAATCCTAGAGTTAATAATTAATTTTTTAATTTAACTTTTTTGTTTGAACACTGCTTATGATATACCCCTCTAGAACTTTAATCAGAGATCCCTCTGAGCTTATTTGTTTATAGATATTAATTGTTTATAGATCAGTAAAAATAGCTACGTATTAAAGTATTTTTATCTGTTCAATATCAGTGCAGTACTTTCTAATGGCCGAGACAGCATCCCAAGGCCGCAGATGTTGTTCATCACATTTCATTACGGGGCGGCTGTTACGTTTCCCCCTATGACATTGCTACCTTAAGAGGTTATCACACTAGCTTAAAATCTGAGCAATTTTCTTGAGGAATAACTTTTAGACCGATTTTTTCTATCATTGGCTAGAGATCGCCGTCGTTAAGGTAATGATAGAGGGAATCAGTCTAAAAGTTTTGGGCAAAGAAATTGCTCGGATTTTAAGTTAGTGTGATAACCCCTTTTAGACCAGTACGTCCGGAGCAGATTGGTCCATTAAACCCGGTTTCCGTTAGAATATCGAAAGTGATGCAACTCCGGCTTTGCCAGTGCTTAGGAGAGTGAACTGCTCTCTCAACCAAGTATTCTGTGGACTGTGTAAGCTAAAGGGAGCTGGTGCACGCAAAATCTGTCGTGGCTCCCATGATCCGTATGTTGAAACGTTACCTATGGGGCTCCAATCCAGGTGATAGGTCTTTCATGCAGAATTGGTTTAAAATTAGAATACCACTCATAGGGGGGCAACGTCGGTCTGTCTACTAGACGCCCCATAATTAAATAACCTACATCTACGGCCCTCAGCCATCAAGCCTTTAAGTTAACTGCTCACCCGGCCATTAGAAAGAAAAAAAAAGTACATATTAGTGCAGTACCATAAGACAATACTTGTTCAAAATTTCCCATGATATTTGCTAGTATTGCTTTGAGAGGGTAATTTTAAGCAATTACAAAACAGTCCTATTTGTCAATCTACAAGTATCACTTTTAATTAAGTCCCATTATCAGTGCAGTTCTATTATACGACAATACTTCTTTAAAATTTCTCATGCCAGTATT
Organism: Cheiracanthium punctorium; assembly: GCA_038373885.1. NCBI lineage: Eukaryota > Metazoa > Arthropoda > Arachnida > Araneae > Cheiracanthiidae > Cheiracanthium > Cheiracanthium punctorium. Next base: position 976,472 of record JAWZYV010002120.1, read on the forward strand.
GATTTAGTGGTAAGGCAAGTTTAAGCAACTACTAAAAACAGCCCTATTTGTTGAACTACGGTTAAGATTTTTTTTAAATTATTAAGCAGAAGCTACGTTTATTCCATTTGAAATAAAATGCCTATGTTTGCTTTATCAAATACATTAAGAGAATTTTCTGCCGAACTAAACACCATTACAATTCATTACCGTTTATTTTGCTCAAAAGTGATTATATTTTGTTTCTCTCCTCTCCGCTAGAAAACTTATACCATTAAAAATACTTCCGAAAGTTTTATCTGCGTTTAATGAAGATTTTGTCTTTCATGTTCCAATCGCACTCTAATCCTCTAATTAAGGAAGTGAAGCAAGAGTAAAGATAATCACACAGTGCAATCTCCGCTTTTGCGCTAAACGCGAAAAGGCGCTCTGCAAGAAAACACATAGGACATAAAATGCATGTAATTAGGCTTTGCACGATTGTGTGAGCGTTAAAAAATGCAAAAAACCATCTTTAGAAAAGAGCTGCATTACTTTGGATTATGTCTGATGTTTTAATGAGGTAAAGGAAAATAAGCCGTGGATAATTAATGCGTATTTTGGTAATTTTTCAATTAGTTATTGTACTGTTGAAAGCGTTTCAAAGCACATGCCAGTAAATTAAGCGTATTTTTTTAAAGTTTCGTTCCAATAACGACCAACAGAGGGATAGTATTCAATAGGGTATCTTATAGGTAGGGTGTTCATTCTGGTTGTATCCAGAATAGTGATACTTAAAAATACAAATACACAGATAGGGATATAAAATGAATCATACTTCACTGTAAAATAAATAAAAACGTTGTGTAAAAAACACATATAGGATGATACTTATGGGATGGTATCCATATAACCATCCCATACGTATCATTTTATGTGCATTTTTTACACAAAGGTTTAATTTATTTTATCATTCAATTAGTATTTTGAATGATCTTTCTATATTTCATTGAAGATCTGCCTACGTTGATGCATACTTGTGTGTTCAGATTTCAGGATACGCATATATACCTTACCTCAAGCTGATAGTCATTGTACAATATTCAGCCGCAGTGAAAATTTTCAGAGCGGGTCCCACGTGCACTTATAAAGAATATGAAATTTGACAACTATATGTATATTTCTTACTAAATTTAAAACTTTATGATTTGAAACGAATTTAGTTTTTTTTTTACATTGAAAAGTAGAATGCTGATAAACCTATGATCAGTTTTAAGAGTGTTAAAGAGTTCTGTACTTGAGAATATATTTGGAGAAATTTTTGTATTGAACTTGAAGAATAAATGCGTCTAAATATTTTTCAAATGGCTGCAAGGTCATGCTACAAATTGATACCCAATTGTAAATTAATTTTTAAAAATGATATTTTTAATTAAGAACAACTTTAGCATTTTCAAGCTTAAAGGAAATTGTTTCTAAGCAAAAACGTGCTAAAGGAAAAAAAAATGCAAGAAAGGTTAATACAAAATAATAATTAGTTCATAATAATGACAAAATGTCAGCTTAAAGGTTTCTTATTTTTTGCATCTTTAGAAAATGAAAACTTCATTTTTTTTCAGCATATATTGCACACCAAATTTTAAATACTGGTCTCATAAAAGTCACATTGATGCACCAATTCTTTGGAACTGAAGGTTAAAAAAGTTAGAAAAAAAGATCATGGTAGGATTTCTACTTAAATTTTTATGCTGCATATCGATTGCAGATTTCATTCGGGCTGTTTGGTACGTTAAGTGAAAAAAAATAATCAAATGAAGATTCATTTACTTTCGGAGCAATTCTGCAAAAAAGAAAGATTTAAAAAAAATGCTCAATGTTAAGCTTAAAAACCGTAAAAGCTATATTAATCTCACACATTTATCCTTGTTAGAAATAAAATAAAACTAAACAAAAATACTAAACAAATGCTGTGTAATTTACACTTCAGAGGCTAAAATGGATTATCATGCTTCAAGTAATCCTCTACATTCAATTACAGATTTCATAATTAAAGAATAATTATCCTATTAATTATTCGATGCTTCGAAAGTGTTAATCTCGTTTTTAAATTTGGAATTTAAAAAATAAAAGATGCATGACAAGCAATTTGAGTGACAAGTGAAATATGCATTGATAATGTAATTAATTTTTGTCTTGTTTTAGAAGTTAATAACCTAGTTTTTAAAAAAATCTTTGATTTTGTTATTTCCAGTTGTGTAAAAATAAAACAAGAAAACAGATTTTTTAAGTGTCTAAAACGCGTTGTTAAAAGATTTATTGAACGGTTCACTGACTCTAATTGCTTTGCAGAGTCGTAGAAAAGAAGCGAAAACAGTAGTTTCAGGTAATTTTTCCGATAAAACATTTTAACTTTCCCCGCATTAATTGGATTGATTTCAGCTAGTTTGTCTGAGGATTCATAAATATTTATATGAAAAAGAACGGTTTCAAGAATGAGATGAGATTGGAAGAAAAGAGATGAGTTAAAATTAACTAGAAGAAACAAATCTAGAAAATTCAACACATGCTTAATAAATGAAATTCGAAAAAAATTAGTATTTTTAATTTTACCTTTTGTACAAGCAAGATTTCCCCCCCCCGTTCTTGATATAATTTGATATAATGCCTCTATGGATATTCTGATTTTCATTAGACATGATTTTGTTTTCATTCTGATTGTATTTAAACACATTCTGATTTTAATTAGTATTTTACTATCTTCTGGGTTCCTTCTTCGATCCCTTCAATCTTTTACAGTATGCTTTTATCTTTTCCGGATGCTTTTATATCCTGAAGTATTGACTTCCTTCTATTAAGTCCCACTTTTTGATGGTTCACTTGATATTCAAAACATTTTCTTCTATTTTCAGATGGAATATTTCACAACAATGCAGACAATTCATCACTATTTATCCGTTACTCCTTTTATTTGTTTAGGCGTCCATCCTTCTCTTCTTCAGTTTTCACCCAGCCGGGCCAAGTCCCCTTGTTGGTTGAGCTTTGTATGACACGGCAATATCATTTATCAAAAAAGTCTGTATAGCAATATTTTGAAAATACAATTACATAAGTAAATGGAAAGAACACATGAACTTTTACAGTAAAATTTTGAGAATACAAAAATCTAACAAATGAAAGAAACACACTAAGCACCTATAAATAAAAATTTAGAATTTAGATTGTTGTAATAATTATTGTGAGATACCGGAGAAATCGGAGTCCCAGTCAGCTAAAGAGGGAATTTAGGGCGGGAATATGTATTGTGTTTTGTTTTGCGATTGTTCCTTTATACAATAAATAACTTTGGATAATAAGTGCTTCTTCTTAGAATATGAGTAGTTCAAGAAGAGAGTGATCGAGTTGGAGATTTTTCTTGAGCGAAAATTACTGGCGACGGGACAGTCTAATACGTAATGCAGAGAATTTCCTTGTTTATGGCATTTACAGAGAGGCGAATATGTTTGCTTATTTTTATTAAAAATTGGGGAATATTACCCTTTTTTTTTGTAAAGAAATGATATAAATTTTTAAAAAGAAAGTATTTTTTGGGGAAAAAGAAAGTATCTGTGACTTTTGGGAAGAATGAAAATGTATATCTTCCTTGTTGGGAGCAATTTTGCCATTTCTCCTGCCAAAGTTTTAACATAGATACGTTTAGTTTGTATTCTATACTGGATATAGTGTAATGGGGATAGAGGGATTTATACTGTTTGTTAATTTTTGGGCTTGTCTCGTCAAACAACCCGTCAGCTCATTTCCAAAGTTATTGCTGTGACTTTCTTTCCATAAGATACTTCTTTCGATAAGTGAAATAGTAGATTTAATATTTTACATTTAGTTAAAACTTTGAGTGTTTTGAAGGAGGTATAAACATGATTTGCTATCGCTTAATATCATTGCTTTTTGGAATTTGGATATTGTAAACCATTTTATTGCTGAGTATCTTGAGAATAATTCTGCTTGAAATATTGAGTTGTAGTCAGACAGAGTGCAGTTACATTGGTATAACATTTTATTCCGATACACTGAACAGAAGGCTGCGCTACAGCCACTTGGTTGGTTGAATCATTTGTATAGATTTCAAGAGCATATTTTGCTTTATAGTCAAGTTTAATTGGATGGAATTCTGGAATAAGTTTACAGTTGTGATTGTGTGATCAAAATTAGATGATTTAAATATTGTGCTTTCAATTGTATTGGGTTAGTTATGCCTTCATATGAATGCGAAATTTTATTCTTTCTGGATCAACAAGTCTAAGGTTATTATTCCTGTAATTGTTTGAACTGATATTGTTGATACGGTCTTGTGTGCTGAAGAAAAAATTTTGTTTTGTAATTTAGCGGGTTTTTTTGACTATTATTTTTTCATTTTTGAAAATTACTCACTGTTTTATTTAAAAATGCACTCTTAAAAAGTTGGCGCAACATTTCACCAAAACGTGGTACTAGAAAATTTGGCTCCATAAGATGGTGAAACCTTGTTCCAACCTAGGTGATTCACAAAAGTATGGTTGAACCGGAGCACCAAATGTTGCCTAATGCCATTTTGTTGAACAGTGTGTCATAATACATGTGTCGGTATTTGTCTTTTTTTGTTTCATTATGTTGGAAAGTGCATCATAATCCATGAATGCTCAATATCTGTCTTTCTTGTTTTATTATGTTGTAAAATGCATCCATGGAATATAATCTATGTGTGTAATTTCTTTTTCGTGCTGCAAAATTGGAAGAGTAAATCATATCCCACGATCTGGCAACATACCCGTGACATTCTATCGTAGCGAATAAAGTCCACTTTCGTGCATGTTTTTAAAAATAATGCCTTTCGTTCGCAGCTCGCAATTTCGGACAACTTAAAAACACCAATAATTGTAACATGATATAACAGCAATGGAATAAACTGTGAACCAATCCAAGAATTCGAATCCTGATTTCATATCATTGCTTTTACGACCGTCTAAACGTATTTATTTATTTGCCAGGAGAGGATAGCTCACGTCACTGAATGTCCATTTAATATCAACCAGCCATGTCTTTTAACCATTCTCTTCACTTTTAATCGATACATGGTTCGGACGGAATCGATACATCATTCAGAGGTGAATAAAATCTCTGTAAATCAACAACAATTTACACTAACTACTAAGGAAATTATAAAATTTTTCTTTCGAAAGAAGAACTAAAATAAATAGTTTTCGGTTATCATGATATATATGGAAAATTTTCAAATTAAGTTCTTCCTGTATAATTATGGACAATAAATGGCAACCAAACGCAAATGAATGTTAGCGCTAAATTATCCAAAGATATGACTTCATTTTATCTGAGCCAGAAAATCATTTATATTTCTATTCACTGCATCGTACAATTAAGACACTAAATTCAATTGATTAATTATCATCCCCAAAATATCAGCCATTTGTTGCGTGCCCTAAAAAATTCATACAACATACTCAGAATAAAAAGATGGAGGTCTGCCTATGACCATTAACAAAGCATTGTGTCTAGCCACTATTAAATCCATGATAGAAAATTATTATAAGTGATTAATAATGTAATTTTGTGACCTCTTTGTCTTTTTATGAACGCCAGCCTGAAAAAAAATGAATGCTCATTTTTAACTTCTGGCTCTAAAATTCAAATCTCGGAGACATTAATATAAAAATAGAGCATTAACGTTTTATTAATGATTGTGGAAAATCATGTTCTCTGACTTGACAGCTATAAATGATTGATTTTTTTTTCAGATGTTTTGGCACGATAATGAGCTTTTTATGACATTTAAAACAAGTATTGCATTATCAAAGTTGAGGAAGTTCTCTGTTTCGAAAGTTTATAATCTTTGTTGTCGGGAGTATTATTCTGTTAGTATACCATTTTTGAGAATTTTATTAGAAGTACAACTAAAAAAGTTTGTCGTTTCTATTAAAAAGTATTCTAATCACCTTTCACACTGTACTATGTACGCCTTTTAAACATGTTTCTGCACAGTAAAATTTGTATGATTATTTTATTGCATTACAACTAAGAATCAACATTAAAACGATATAAATATTTTTAAAATACTAATTACACTAATTGGAATATGCATTGTTTATTAAGATACATTAAAATGTTTTATGAAATCAGTGGCTCGTTAATAAAATCTTTACCAGTTTTCTTAGGATAATACATAAGTATGTATTACCAGCATTCCCAAGAAAAGAGGGAACAATTAATACAAAAGAAAACTCATAATTCAGTTAATGGATTAGAAATACTACATACATGTTTTCTGATGCTTTTATGTTTAAAAAACTGAAGTCTTTTACAGTTTTTTTTTTTCATTTTTGTCTAAAATGAATGTGCGTTTTTTTGTAGTTTATACACTTTTTGCAATCAGTACAATACAGTTTTTAAATATAAAGTTGATAAAAAAATAGCTAAAAGCCTTCGAAGGTTACATAAACGCCAAATCATGATACAGCAGTTACATTTTAATCTAGATCTATTTTACGTGCGCTTAAAGAATATTCCGGAAAATCGTTTCTCTGAACATCATAATTCATTATTTATTGAGTACTCCAGTGAGGAATTAAAACACTTCGTTCATCTTTATTACACAAACAAGTGAGTTAGCTTAAAGTAGCTTTAATGAAGGGTGGTACTGTAAATCGATCACCCAAGTGTTATGTTATCGCATACACTCCGATGTATAATCAGTTTGCTGAACCATTAACGAAGCCTCTAAACAACATGCACTTCCATTTATACGGGTCAATCCGAATGAGCCGTTAAGTTCGCCGATGAAGGTTATTTTGATAAATATAGGATTAGAATAATACTGATCCGAATTTCAAAAACTAATTTGGTAGAGTAATTTTCCGTGGAGCTCTCTCTATCGTGAACTTAATTATTATGTAGATGGATCGGAGAAAATTCTTCTACAGACCGTATTTCGTTTCAAGCATTTGATAAATTGAATTCGTAATGCACTTATAGGGTAAAAATTTTGAGGATGGGTTGAATAGGAGTGATCCAGCTTTATGTATAATAGTTCTAATGGTATTACATAACTATAGATATACGTAAGCCATTCATGATGGAGAGGTATTTGCGCAAAATAGGAAGAGGCATTATGGTCAAGTCAAATCCTGGATACAGTCAAATATCGTTTGATCTGATTTGGTAAGGGCACCAGTAATTGACACTTTAACCCTTTCATGGGTGGTGGCTAGACATTCTAGCCACCCATTTATGCTGTACATGACAAATTTAAGAAGCTTTAGTCAATTTTCCTATGTCTATTTACCAGATGATAATGAAATTTGCACAAAATGGTAATAAGAGATAAAAAATCATGCATATTTCTAAAAATGTGATAAATATTTTAGAGAAAAATTATTCATGTTTCATTAAATTGATATCAGGAATTGAACTATTACTCCAAGCATATAGGAGAAAATATAATAAAAGTTCTTGCGCTGGAAAGGGTTAAGAGCAATAATAAGCATAAACTAGTAATTGCTAATTACTAAAACTATCTAGAAACAATTTTTTTTTCAAAACTTAAATAAAATACGAAAATTCAAGCAAGGTACAAATTATTACTTAACATTGGAAATTTCTATTTTTTTCTATATTTCATATGTTGTTATGGTAGCGACACCAGTAATTGACACCAAGAACAAAATTTTTGCTCCAGTGATTCCCACTTCTTGCTCCAATTATTGATACCTAAGACATGATTATAAAAACATGCTGATTTAATTTTTAATACAATGACGTAAAAATGACTCAGGAAAATGAAGTGAAATTCGTTGGCATTATAGAAGGTCACTCAACATAAACTGTTTGAGTCGAATTAAAAAAAAAAAAAAATCAGATTTTGAGAATTTACGAAAATTGTTTCAAACTACGTAAAGGTTTGTTCGCGCATCACATAATTATGACCTAGGCGAATGAATTGAAATTTGGTGACATGATAGTTAATTACTATACTTAAACTTTAACGTCGAATTAAAAAAATTAATCCGATTTTAAGATTTTCAAAAATTGTTTCGAATTGCGTAAATATTTGTTTGCACATCACGTAATATCCGCTAAAGTGATTGAAATGAAATTTGGTGATGTGATAAGTGGTCACTCAACTTAAACTATAGGCGTTCATTTTTTAAAAAGTTTTCATTAGATTTTGAGATTTTGCGAAAATCGTTTCAAACAGCGTAAATAATTGTTTGAGCATCATGTAATAACGGCTAAAGCGAATGAAATGAAAATGAGTTTCATGATAGGTGGTCATTTAACTTAAACTATAGGCAACGAATTTTTAAAAAAGTTTTATTAGATTTTAAGATTTTTTTTGAAAATCTTTCAAAACTGCGCAAAATTTTTTCATATACCACGTAAGAACGACTAAAGCGAAAGAAATGAAATTTGGTGATATAATAGGGGAGCATGCAAATTAAACTATAGCTGTCCAGTTCATTGAAAATTTGGATTACTTTTGGAGATTTAGAGAAAATCTATTTAAGATGCGGAAATATTTGTTTGTCTGTCCTATATAAACCTTTGAAGGGCATAAAATAAAATTTAGCGTAATCATAGGTGACCGCTTAAACTATAGGTGTGAAAGTATTTCATTTTTCTTAATAGATTTTGAAATTTTACGAATAGAGGGAAAATATTTGTTGTATTCCTGTAATTAAATACAGTGAAATTTGAAATTATGTTATGTGTGCAAGTTAATGTGTGAACTATGTAGATGCCGAAATTGTTTCAAATATTTTGAAATATTATAAAAATCGTGCAAATGTTTGTCCTCGTATTCCTTAAAAACTACTTTAGACAATAGAATGAAATTTAGTAAAAAAACAATAAATGTCGGATTTTATTTTATTTTGTTTTTGAGATTGAATAAATTTTAAAACTTTGCAAAATTGCATTAAAAAAATGGAATCACTACAAGGCGTCTGGAGCTAATATATTAGTTAGCTATTTAATTTTTTTTAAATGTTTCGATTTTTTAAAATGTTTATTTGTCGATTTTTTGAAATTTGTGCAATTTTCTGCAGTTACAAGAGAGGAATGACCTCTTGACATTGAAACTTTTTCATTAAAAGAAAACGTTAAGTTTGAATATGAAATATTTTCTCTATTAAGAATTTGACTCAGCACATACTATCTAACCTGGAATCATTTACCATTTGGCAGAAGTTAAACAGAAACAGGTTGATAATGAATTTATCTTAATTTCAGCATTAAGCCAGCTACTGGGAATCAGTGTTTTTAGCACTGAGTTTAAAATCTCAAATTTTGATACCTAGAACCTCTGGAGATAAAAAACAAGTTGCAAAAAAATAAGGATAAATGCCTAAAATTTTACTAGATAGCAACATTTAATAAAAGGTCTATTATATGAAGAATTAAAACGTGTTACCACCTTTTTGAGATACCCTGTATATTGAAAATTATCTAAAGATAACTTTCCCAATAGCAATTTACTGCGTTTACTAGAGATTGTACGCAATTATCATGAACTTTACTGCAGCACCAATAACATAAGTGTCAATTACTGGTCAAATCCATGCTTTTGGACCCTGTAATTGACACTCCATCTTAAATAAATAAATAAATAATTTCATTTATAAAAAAATCTGTATATACTTATTTTACGTACCATTTTGTCATACAATTCAGTTTATTTTGATTTGAAAAGGAAATGTGCTTCAAATAGAAAGAGGTTGATAATGTACTAATCTTAATATCAGGATTAAGGCAGCTACTGAGAATGAGACTCTTTTTTTAGCAGTCAATTTAAAATCTCAATTTCCGATACCTAGAACCCTCTGGAGGTAAAGAAAATTGCATAAAATTGAAGACAAATCTGTAAATGGGTATTAAATAGAACCATTTGTGATAACAGTTCTGAAATAAAAGCTTATTATAATAAATTATCGGGCAAAGTGTATATTACTGGTGCATCTATTCTAATGCTGGAATTGTTAAAAAAGTGTCTACCTGAACAATAACGACTATTAAATGAGATTAAGTTCAATACCCATAATTGCAAAATATGAAAGATATTTTTCTTATTTCAAAAGCACAGACGAATTTGCAAATTCGCCAACTAAATAGTCTGAAAAAAAGTGCTGTTCATCTACTGTCTTCTAAAATTTTGTGTCAAATGCAACAGGCTATATACAGAATGTACCAAAAAGGTGGTAACACTCTTTAATTAGGTCGGCAATAGAAGTCGAAAAAATGTTAAAATAAGACAGGAAAAAAGACTACACTAAGAAAAACTTTCTCTCTTAAATTTTCAAAAAGTTACTCTTTTTAAGTTTGTATACGACCCCCGTACAAAAAAATTCCCAGTTAGTAAAATGCGTCCCATACATTAATGAAGTGATGTACAAATTTTAGCCTTTCATCATAAAACATCTCGGAGGTATGGAGATAAATGTATGCTGACTTAAACCACTTTTCAATGGCACTCGAAGAGAAAAAAATCACGTCGGATGATAGCGTTTCTGGGGTCTTGCAGAAAACAAAAATTGCGAAAAATATAATTTCTTGTGCTCTATCCTTAAACTTTCCCTTTTAATTCACGTAAAACCCTTGATCATCGTTTTAAAAAGATATCTCTGAGGCGTTTTATAATGAAATACCGAAATTTGGTAAATCACCTCATTAGTGTATAGAGTCTATTTTCTAAACGTTAATTTTTTTTGTACCGGGCCATATAAAAAATTTCGAAAGTGTAACGCTTTGAAAATTAACGAGAGGAATGTTTAATGTTTTCTTAACGCAGTCTTAACTTATTTTGAACATTTTTCGAATTTACATTCCCCACTTATCTCTAATAAATAAAGAACTAAAGCGTGTTACCACCTTCTTTGGACACCTTGTACTGCACACATACAGGGTGGTTATTATTAAACTTCCCCAATGAACAGCATTGTGCAGCTGTAACCTGTGAGCAGATTTCTACCAATTGGCATATGGACTGTACCCGAGATGCGTTCAAGGGAATTTTTTTAGAACGTTTAGTTAAAAAAAAATGTCCATCAGATGGCACTTTGCATGGCGAAATCAGCTCAAAATTACCCAAATTAGTGAATAAATGCCCCGAAACTATTGAATAAATGTTAAAATTGCATGTATATTTTGAATTAGCCATTTCCATCATTAAATTTGCCATTTTGTATGAAAAACCTGTCATAGTGGACATTTTTTGAACTAATATTTTTTTCGAAATTCCTTGAGCGCATATCATGTATAGTCATATATATATATAGGGGATATTCTATAACATACTAAATCAAAAGCCTGCTAAAGTTACAAATTTCTAGAACTGCGCAGTTTTAATTCAGTTAGAACAAAGGAATACGCTTTCAAACACTGCAACTACAACACGGTCCCTTGCAATTCCTTTGCAACTTTGTAGACGGTCCTGGTGCCCAGTCAATCTGGCGTCTTAAAAGTCGTAACAAACCTTGAAAAACAAGCTGTCCAAATTTTGTGTTTGGCCAATAATTGCAATGTGCGTGGGTCATGTGACACGACCTCATATTTAAAAAAAGGGGCTGACGCAGCCGAGCAGCAACTTTTCGCGTGACAGCGACTGCCAAGGAAAGATGTATAAAATCGCCAATAAAGTAATGTAATCGCAGTTCGACTGATTCTTCCACCGACAGCCGTAGCGGCCCAAGGATCATCACAGCTCGCCCCGACGACCCTAGTAGAGCAAGAGCCAGCGACCGCCAGACCTTCCTCATAGTATAAAAGCTGAAACTTTCTCTGCGCATACCCACCAACAGAGGTAGGAACAATCGGCCACTATAAAGTTTGGATGATCGTGGCTTTGGCAGGTAACAGGTGTATAAAATTGCCGAAAATTTCGTCGTTTCATAAAGCTTCATTTTTTTTATATGTTCTTCTTCGCAGTACTAGAAATCACTTTATCCCTTGCCAGACACTTTTCCATCGTGGCAAACCCCCGCATGACAACCGCAAATTCATGGAAAACGTAATTCTATTACGAGCGCGTTGCAAGAAAGTCCGCGCGTAAGAAAGTTCAGAAGTAGCAGTATAAAATGTGCTTGGCACTTAGTGACAGCTTGGCGTACTTCGTCGCGGGAGTTTACGAACACAACAGTTTTCCATGACATTGATGTTGCCTCGCGGGGATTTGCCACGATGGAAAAGTGTCTGGCAAGGGATAAAGTGATTTCTAGTACTGCGAAGAAGAACACATAAAAAAATGAAGCTTTATGAAATGACGAAAATTTTCGGCAATTTTATACACCTTTGCCACCTGTTACCTGCCAAAGCCATGGTCATCCAAACTTTATAGTGGCCGATTGTTCCTACCTCTTTTGGGGGGTATGCGCAGAGAAAGTTTCAGCTTTTATACTATGACGAAGGTCTGGCGGTTGCTGGCTCTTAGACTATAGGTTTCCCGTCACGATTCCGTAGGACAGCGGGGTTCTATCTCACGCTCCATTCCGGGCAGCGAAGACTTTCCGTTGGCCAGGACGCTAAAATAAACTTTTAACACGCCAGATTGACAGGGCGCGGGGACCGTCTACAAAATTACAAAGGAATTGCAAGGGACCGTGCAGTAGTTCCAGTTTTTCAAAGCGAATTCCTTTGTTCGAACTGAATTAAAATTGCGCAGTTCTAGAAATTTGGAGTTTAGCAGGCTCTTGATTTATTATGTTATATATATATCTTATTTAGAAATCCTCCACTGCTTTGAAAAACAGTACTTTGAATGTATTGCAAAAGCATTGAGCAATCTAATTTTAGTATGAAATGGCACTGTATATGTAAAAATGATTTTACTGTTTGTTCTTAAATTTAAATCGTTGCATAGAGAATCAAAGGCGTAAATAAAATACTAATTATGTCCAGAAGAGTGAGTCATTTCGGGTGCCATAAACGAAAACACAGCATAAAAAAAACAATTTAAGTATGTTCAAAATGTTTCCCCAAACACTTCAAACAGCACTGAACACCGAACAAGAGTTGTTCGTGAATATCTGCCAATAATAGTCACTTTGTGAGGAAACTAAACTTTTGAATAAATTAAACTGCACTTTGCTTTCATGCACGGTTTCCTCTAGTAAATGCGAATTCACCTTGCAATTCCGTACCTCTTCTCAGAATTAGTGATGTATTTAATCGGTTGATTAGGTATGCAATGATTTAAACCTTAGTACTTTTTTTACAAGTAAGCTACATTTCATGCTAAACGGAGAATGTTTTACATCTCATCGATCTCTTACAAATTTTGAGAAAATAACGATAACTTTCACATCTATAAATCTACGTATCTATCGCTTTGCCTATTTATCTATTTGTCTATCAGTCTCTCTCTCTATGTATATAAATTTAGTGTAAATCTATTATTACTAGAGACAAATAAGTACCACAAATTTCTCATTTTTATTAGATAAAGATGTTTGAAAGTATCTACATTTTGATTTGGATTTAATGTGATATACGATAATCTGAAAATATTCCCGAGGCTAGCTATTTTGAGCAGTGAAACTGAATCCAAAAGTTTTACGAAATAAATAAACTTTATATTAAATTTATTTTATCAGGACAAAGGAACAAAGGCAAAAAGCGTGAAAAAGAACAAAATAAGTACACTGATGCGTAATAAAATTTTTTTGGATAGTGTAAAGTTTGTAGGCATTGCTAAATAAGTTTGTAGGTGTGTGTAATAGTTCATAAAATGATCTGTAAATAAAATGCGAATAATCATACATGAAGGCAGAATATGTTTAAGAAGTATGTGTAACAAAAAAGATATTTCGTAATGCAACATAATATCATAGTGTTAGATGTGTGTGGATGGAGCGCACAATGGTGGTTATTGTATTAAATTTAATACCGGGTGATCAAAATGTCCTTAAAAATGCTAAAAATTCATTAAAAAAGAAAATTGCAGTTTGCAAAAATAGGTTTAGATGGTGATGGGATTTTTTTTTTTAATGACAAGAAAGGCTGCAGTTTCAAACGTTGCCTATAGGTGGCGCTGACATGCACAACGGGAAGAAGGTTTCCAGCTAAAATATCCAAAATATCTCTAATACTTTCCATGCAAACTGCAATTTTGTATCATAATTTGTTCTTTTTTAATGAATTTTTGAAAATTTCAAGAGCGTTTGACACATCCTAGGTGCATCAAAATTTTAAAATGTCCCTATCTCCCTTACGTGTGGTGGATGTATATCTTAAATCTGTGTAATTTATAGAGCTTTTGTTGTTGTTATTGTTTCTAATGCCCTCTGGCAACTACAGAGGTGCCAGATTCTCCATAAGCGACGGCGAAGGGCGAAGGGTGCGGCTTGCATTAGAGTGTGCTCCAGTAGGAGGAAGACCGTTTTATCACGTGTCCCCTAAATTTGAACCACTTGCAGAGGAGGGACCAACCCCCTGAAATCGTACACCCCAGAGTCAGCGTTAAACCTGGAGGACATTGGAGAAACGACGGATTTTACGTGCACCAGCTCCCATTAGCATACACGGTCGCCAACAGTTGAGATGAGAGGGAGTTGACCCTCCCAAGCACTGGCCAAGTCGGATGCTGCTTCACTTGCCGTGTTCTTATGAGAAAGGAGTTCAGCGTCCAGACCACTGCGGGACGATACAGCTTTTAATTGTCGTTTCTGAGTGATGTTGTATTCAAATATTCCCTCTTATTTCTGATGAATCTCTAAATTTTAAAGTGAATACCGTAAAATGAATTTAAAAGCTCTAAATGACACATTTGTTTGCTAGATCAACTTTGGCATCGAACGATAGAATAAGTGGCTCCAACAAAAAACACAATAGTTACTTACTAGAAAGTAGAAGTCAAAAGACAGCGTGATTTTTAATATTCAAAAAAATTTCAATTATACTGTCAGGATCATTTAAAAGAACTTATTTGCAAAAGTTCAAAAGTCACTTCGAGTGAATATGAAGGATTAGTTGGTAGAGGAAGTAGCATTGTGTGTAAGTATTCAAAGCATGCTTGAGCAAAAAAGTAAACGAAAGATCGCAAATTGATTCCTTTTGAAAGGTAAGCTCAAAAGGTTAAAGACAAAAATAAATATGATGCATTATATCTAATACATTCAAAAAAATAATTTTTTAAATGTCTGCGCTTTTTTTATTTTAAAGTTTAAAAATAGTATCTATTTTATGTTCCCACATCAAGAAGTTCATATAAATTTAGAAACGTTACATGAAACTTTAAGTAACAGTTCATTTTAAATGAAAATTAAGCAAAACGGTCACGCATTAAAAAGTGTAGTCAACTTATTTAAATATTAAATGTATTTAATTTTTATATTGTTTGCTATTAGGATAACTCTGAAATAGTTAAAGAAGCACTGAATGTTGTTATATTTCTTAAAAGATAGTATTTTTTCCTCAGATATAGATAGATCAATAGATCAATCAATAAATCAATAAATATAAATAAAAATCTTGCACTAAAAAGAGCGAATAATTTTTTGTACAAATAAAAGTAAAATAATCAAATTTATTCATATAAGTTAATGTTCACCATTAAACACAGTAATAATTCTAAGCTTAAACAAATTCAGTTAAACGGTTTTGGAGCAATCGTGCATAAAATTATGAAGAGATTACTTTTTGCAAAAACATATTAAAGACATTAAGTTGTAGAATTGTTGCGATCCGACAACTTTGAAAAAAAAATTAAAAATAAGCACTTTAAAAAAATTATAAAAAGAAAAGCATGCTT
Organism: Cheiracanthium punctorium; assembly: GCA_038373885.1. Classification (NCBI taxonomy): domain Eukaryota; kingdom Metazoa; phylum Arthropoda; class Arachnida; order Araneae; family Cheiracanthiidae; genus Cheiracanthium; species Cheiracanthium punctorium. Next base: position 992,217 of record JAWZYV010002120.1, read on the forward strand.
GATTTTATATATGGCAAGTTTAAAAATTGGAATACAAGCTAAAATGAATATTGAATATATTATCTACACCGCGCAAGCTATCTTCTGAAACTACTTTCCTTCATCTACAGTATTTCAAAAAGCTATAACAAATAATTCGAATTAATTTCCCTTAAATTAATACATACCTTTTATTCTACTTATTTACTTTACGGTGTTACATAAAAATAAGGATAGTTTAAAATTATTTTTTGAATTCGTCTAACATTTTAGAGTACTAAAAAAAAAAAACCTTCTTTCGTCTCAATATACCAAATATTATCACTATCTAATATTACTTTAAATTTGGATAAATTTAATCAAAAGTCATTTGAATCTTAAATATAATTAATAAAGCTGGAAATTTAGGAATTCCATATATAGAAAATTGACATCTTAGGGAATAGTTTAGAAATTAATAATCCTCTTTCATAAATTTATAACAACAGTAATATCACTATTGCATTAATAATTACAATATATTAATGCAACATTTCATCATTAATCTTATGGACTGACATTAAGTATATTGCTGAATGACGCTTTGGCATAAAGTAATTAATTATCATAATCATAAGAATGTATTTAACTAGTGCACACAAAATGCTAAAGTTCATATACAAAGTCCATTTTTCAGGAGTAAAACTTATTCAAGTACCATTATGCAGAGAAAATGTGTAATAAAAAGATGAAATCATTTCGTTTAAAGTTATTTGCTAAATGCACAGTTAGAACATTAATCGCAGACTTTTATAAATTCCTGAAAATGCAGAAAGGGATTTTTCATAGCATACGAAAGCCACCAAAGAATGATAAGGCAATAGACTCGGTCTCCAATTACCCTCTAAAAGAAGCAATCTCTTTCCAGTGATGGGGAAAGTTCAGCTCAGTTGAAACTCAATTTATTATACTGCCTTTCAGTTTTGTCATCAAATTGTAACATCAAATTGCATATATGTGTTGTTATGGAATTTAACCAAAAGCGAAAGAATACTTTAGTTGAATGCTGCATGCAAAAGAAAATACTTGGGAGGAAACGTGCCAAACTTTTAGCAAACTTTTACAGAGCAACAAAGTTATGAGAAATCATGAGCATTTTTTTTCTTAGTAAAAAGAGTGAATAACTTTCCGTACGCAGTAGAGACAGATAAGAAAAATTCGTAATTAGAGAAAAACATTCTTTGACGTACAATTTATGACCTCGTAAGTAAAGCTGGCTGACTTTCTTTTAGAAGAAGCAAGATTTATGGCCCATCAATGGAAGTCTGAAAAATGGCATTTTCTTAACTTTAAAAAGTTGACTAACGTCTTTTAGGACAAGCTGAAGGGATAACCAAGTATGTTGGAACTTAACTGAATGGAGGAAGTTATAAATGAAGCATTTTTTTTTATTTATTAATGGAGAATAACGATTGTAACACCGCATTTTATGCTTAGAAGAAATAGCTTCAACAGACCTTCTACTTACAAGGGAGCTTTATTTAATTATATAATTTACCTCTGAAGTTTGCAGTTTCTTGTAAAAGTCTGTAAACATTGTTCATCAGATCATACATCATTTGTCGGGATTTAACTATTTTTGAAATTTCTTTATGTTCCTGGTTTACGTCTCATAGAATCTTACTTAGATTACGATACGAAAGTGTTTCAAGAAATGAGGTAGGTTACAAGTCCTCTACCAAAAAAGTTTATTCACGGAATCCAAGAGATACAAAAGAGATACAAATATATAACAGCAAGGCATTTGTTACAGACAATTTTTCAAGATAGCCTCCATGGGCATGAATGCATTTGTTCCATTTGTAAACGAGCCTATCGAAACCGGCGTTGAAGAAATCAGGGCCCTGGTCGGTGAGCTAGTTAACCCTTTAACGCGCAGTGACCCCGCTCTGGGAACACCAAACTCTGACGTTTTGACTGTTACCAGTCACGAAGAATAGATTTGATTTCTATAAAAATAGTTGCCGGTGACATAGCTCCACGGAAATCCTTTACTTTTTAGCACGCCACTTTCCGTAAAAAAATGGTCACGATTATTTTTAACAGCACTGACATCTGCTCAAAAATGGAAGAATGCGAGAACAGCTGGATAGATTGCCCAATGCTGAAAAAAGGGCATCCGTTGCCATCGCCCGACTTAACTACCAGCAAGATGGCGGACGATCGAAACGCTCATCGCGTGCCACAGATCTAGAGACCCTTTTTTGACGACAGCTGGCTGTGCGCGGGGACAATACCAACTTGACATATCTGAAACATTGATTAAATAGAGAAATTGATCATATGATATAGATCTTGATAGATTCAATTATACATTACATATAACAAGAATAATTCAACTTTAAAATGAGACTGTACCCATAGGTATTCAGCGCTTAGAAAGGGATTTTTTTTAATTAAAACCATGTTTATTTTAGAATTATCAGAAATAAACTCGACGACAAAAAAGCTGTTGACGACAGCTGGCGCACAGCCAGCTGTCGTCAAAAAAGGGTCTCTAGATCTGTGGCACGCGATGAACGTTTTGATCGTCCGCCATCTTGCTGGTAGTTAAGTCGGGCGATGGCAAAGGCCACCCTTTTTTCAGCATTGGGAAAGGGTTGCGCCTCAAAGGGTTAACGATAGCGTCCTGAATTGCTGCATCGGTTTGGAAGAAACGTTTTGCCCAACGCTTCTTCAACGATCCGAAGAGATGAAAATCACTGGGTGAGAGAACTAGGATGTAGAGAGGGTGTTCCAGTACTTCCCATGGATGAGCTGCAGCCAACCACGTGGCATTTGATTGCTCTGATTGTCTGTTGCAAAGAGGCATTGTCATGATGTGAAAATAACTAAACTGATTTTTCACGAACACGATCTAATTTTATCAGAACACATTTTTATATAGGCCAAACAAAAAATTTACTTCACGACCAAGTTGAGTTTAGTTGAGATCACACACAAAAATACAGTCCAACAATAAAATATCACGCGATACGCTATGTAGCAAGTGAAAATCATTACAACTTGAAATTTCAATAGCTCAAGTAATATATGCACCCCTGAGAGCAAATGTTATCTTACATACTTATCGAACTACCTACTTTCGTAGATGTAGTTGATTTTCATACATGTAAATTTTACAATGTACACCCTCCAAAAATAGTCTTCGAGTAAGAGATAAATTTCCTATTTTAGATTTTTGAATAATAATTGAGTTTTTAAAAAAAACGTACAACTTGAAAGAAATACGGAAAGTCATATTTATACAAACCCTAATTCATATTCAATGATAAATAATTTTTAATATACGAAACTTACGTAGGAAATTTATCTCTTACTCAAATAATTTTTTTGGAGGGTGTACATTTCAAATCACGATCGAAAGTTTAAACAGATTCCAGTTATTCTTTGAAAAATCTTACTTGATATATTGCACAAACTTAGAATGTACTCCTCAAAGGTAGTTACAACTTAAATGAGCTGCCTAGCCATACGCTTACTTCTTTAGCACTTCAGCTGTCATCGCTCAAAACGGATATAGACGGGACACGGCATTTTGCAGTCTAGCGTCCATCTACCTACATACTATTGCATCGAAAGTAAAAAACGTAAACGATAATAAAATGAAATAAATTAACTCCACAAAAGCGTTTATTCAACTAATAAAGCATAATTTAGGCAAATTATATCATGTGCTTTTGTAAAATGAATTTTCCGGCATATATTACATGTTCCGTCAGAAATTGCTACTGATACATAGTTTATGAACGTAAAAACACTCTTTTAACAAATGTATGTAAACCTTGGTGTACGAAATTAATCATTTAAAATAACAGTAAACAATGATTAAATAATTTTTCTGAAACATGTTGTTCAAACACGATAGCAACATATGTTTCCTTTAGTTTTAAATGGATCAATGTAATAATATGAAGTGCACTTGAAATGTTTAATAAGGGACCCATTTTATAAACTTAAATAGGATGAGTACAAAGCACCGGTATGGAAGTTAGAGCTCAATATGACGTACAAATGAAAATCATGCACAACTTCCATTTGCGATATAAAACTCTAAATGCCGACGATATTTAATTGTTATATTCATATAATTATACGTATCTTAAAAATCAGTCTATTTCGTCATTCCTTTCATATTTTCGAGATCCAAGAAAAAAATCTACTTTTTGTAGTAAAATATTAACAAATCGTGTAATTCAGGCGAAATTTCGATATTTTTTATTTTTACAAAGTTTCCATTTTTTTTTATTACTTGTGAAATAATACATATTTACATGTTATTAAATATATTTATTTTTAAATCGAAAATTAAAGAAAAAAACACTTTTATAGGATTATAATACACGCTAAAAAGTGTTTTGTTGAATTTAACAAAATTCGTTTGACTAAAATTAACAAAAACGTTTGGTTGAAATTAGGACCAATAAAAATTTTTCAAATGAATTTACGCATGCGTCAATGGGCGGTGCTAGGCAGACGAAAGATCAATTTTTTTCAAAAACAGTTAGTAACGACCATTTTATAAATGCGTTGAACTACGGGTTACATAAAATCTCCTTCATCCTGGACACTGTTCGCATCTAAGCCCATAGTGTCTTTCCCGGGGATCGTCCCGATCTCCTTTAGCGTTTTGTGCCTTCGATACTTTTCACTGATATATAGATTTGACTTCGTGTCAATGTTTTTTGCAATTCAAGCTGGCTAATCCAGCTATGTGGTAGTTTGAGTTCAAGTTGAAGTTTTTGGAAGTTTTGAAATTTTTTCGTCAGTCCCCAGGAATTCTACTCCATAACTCAGACAACAAAATAATTATTTGATTTAACCCTTTGAGGCGCAACCCTTTCCCAAAGCTGAAAAAAGGGCAGCCGTTGCCATCGCTCGACTTAACTACCAGCAAGATGGGACGACAGCATGACGACAGCTGCTGTGCCGGGCAGAGCCAGCTGCGTCAAAAAATGGTCTCTAGATCTGTGGCACGCGATGAACGTTCCGATCTTCCGCCATCTTACTGGTAGTTAAGTCGAGCGATGGCAACGGCTGCCCTTTTTTCAGCATTGGGCAATCTATCTAGATGTTCTTCGTATTTTTCCATTTTTCAGCAGATGTCAGTGCCGTTAAAAAGAATCGTGACCATTTTTTTACGGGAAATGACGTGCTAAAAGGTAAAGGATTCTCGTAGTCACCCGCAACTATTTTTATAGAAATCAAATTTATTCTTCGTGACTGGCAACAGTCAAAACGTCAGAGTTTGGTGTTGCCAGAGCGGCAACACTGCGCGTTAAAGGTTTGACAGACGGTTGTAATGTTTGCACTACTATATAGTTCTTTCGTTTTGCGCTTTTAACGAGTGATCTGCTTTATTTTCTATTTCAGTTTTAGTTCAAGGTTATTCGCATGCTTCTTCCAAAAATGGCCCCTGCAGCTTAGTCAGCCTGCAGCAGTCACCAAGATAAGTTTTATTAAAGGTGTTATCTTGATTCATTTTATTTCAATATTGTTTTCAAAGGATAATATTGAAAAATGTCTTTACTTTAGCTCCGAAATACTCATTTTACTCCCATCTTAATTATTTACACTAGTTTATAAAACAATAATGTAATGAAAAATGATAGAAATAAAGAAAATAATAAGAAAATGTAATAAAAATTAATTAACTAACCGAACGTAACAAACCAAGGAAAATCTGGAAGAGATACCGCAAAACAAATGGCCCTGTGTGCACAATGAAAAAGTGCAAACGGAATGATATCAGCAGCGCCGTATGTTCTTCTCAGCTGTTTCCACTTCTGATCCCAGACAGCTGTTCAGAAGAAAAATGTTCCGTTCGCACGTGCGATTGATTAAAGACTGTGCTATAGTAACCTACACTACAGTGCGTTAGCTATAATAAGCCTATTTAATGATAGTGGGGGGGGGGAGAGAGTAAAACTCAGGTTTTAAATTCACAAAAATTTAGAAGTGTTCTTAATTTTTGTTTTAAATTTAATTCGTTAATGTGTTTATTCTTTATTTTATCTCTTATTTTTCGTTGGGGGGGGGGGTTCACGTACTCATGTGCTCAAATGAAGGAACCGTCACTGCATGGAATAAGTTTGTTTGACATAGTTTATATTATTATTATTAACAACAGAATTAGGGAAGCAGTTGTATTTAAATAATGTTAGTCTCAACATACTACAGATTTCTCATATTTTTACAAAGTTTTTTTTACCATGCTTAATTTATCTGATTATGTATGCAGTATATTGCATAAACAATGTTTAGCTCATTTAAAATAATTCAGTGGTTATTTGTGTGCATACATACCTACAGCTAACGGTTAATTTGATTTCTCACAAGAAATGTTCCTTTTACTGATACATAATGGTTGTTTTCATGTGTAAATGATAAATATTCACCCAAATTTTGGCATTAAATTCTTTCAAATGTGACTGCATAATACACTGGCCACCAAAAGTTAAGGAACAACTGGTCTTATCCGTCTAATTTGCAAATGAATGAATGCAGAATCACCAAATTTGGATGACATGTGCACAAAACAATTATGAATTGACTGTACCATAGAAGTTTACATAAAAAAAAACGCAAAAATGATTTACAACAACAACAAAAAAAAAGCAATGTCGCTTGAAAAGACCATTCTTGGAAAAAATAATACATCACAATTTTATGTGGTAAAATATCATAGACACATGACAAAAATGAGTTTTAATAAGGGATATGTACCCCCTTCAGAGCTTGAATGCATTGGCAGCATCGACTTTCCATGCTGTCAATTAAGTTGTCGGTTACCGAAATGGGAAGCGAAAACCAGACACGGAGTAATCTTAAAGCAGCAACCTGTCTACCAAGATAGTCCCAAAGATGCTCCATCGGATTCAGGTTTGTAGATTGGGCTGGCCATTCCACTCGCCTTAACGAAGACCCTTAAGATATTCCTTAACAACTACAGCTCGGTGAGGTCGTGCATTATTATCCATCAGAAATGAAGTCATTTGCCAATTACAACGGCATATGAGCGGACATATGGATCAAGGATCTCATTCCGACATCTTACACCAGTCAGTGTTCCTCAATGGAACACATGCAGGAAAATGTGAGCACCGAGTGAGATCCCTGCCCAAACCATGATTCCACCACCTCGGTAACAATGTCTTTCAACAGTGTTGGATTGATGGTATATGGTGCTTTGTTCCCTCCAGATCAGCAGACGTCTTGAATCGCTCTTCAGTGTGAATCTGGACTCGTCTGTAAAGAGTAAAGAAGCCCATTGCAGTCTGGTCCATTAAACGCGTTCTCTTGCCCAAGATAAGCGTCCCCTTCTTTGACGTCCGTTGAGGAGGGGGGCGCACACAACTGGTCGCCTTGCCGTTTTGTCATTTTCCGTTTTCCCATTTCCGGTGTCGGAGCAAACGGTTAATTTTCGTTCACATGCTATCTTACGAAACGGTTTATATCCGTTATTTTCAGTCACAGAATCAGGTTTTTCTTCTTCCGAAAAACAAGATTCTTTCCGTTATTGTGCGTACGTTCGAAATGAACACAACAGCAAGACATTAATATCTCTGTATAAATCTCTTCGGGTATGAATTTGATCAACGCCTTGTATAAAGTGACACAAAAAATCTCGTGCTTACTTATTAGCAATCAAAAATAGTCAATGAATAAAAAAAAATCCTGTTTTCTCATGCCCATTTTACCCCACATTACCCAACTTATTACATTTATCGTATTTAGTTAGTAAGTAAATTTCAAATGCAGTTATATATTGTTCATTGTTATAATATACTACATGATTCTAAAATATTTATTTGCACATTTAAAATTTTATTTATTTTTACTTCCTTGTACGTAGTATAAGGAAGTAATGTGATCCCGAAAAATTTTGGGGGCCAAATTTCGACATAAAAACCGAATTTGACTACCTCTAAATTTAATTAAAAACATTTTTTCGATGCATCTCATCGTAGGCTAGCATGCACGATCATATTAACGCGTCTGCAACTCATTTTGACCAGTGGCGAGTCTACTGTGGCCAGTTTTTCCCTGCCGTCTGTACGTACGTACGTATGTATGTAACTCGCATATCTCAAAAACTATTGGTCGTAGAATGTTGAGATTTGATATTTAGGATTGTTCTATGATCTAGTTGTGCACCTCCCCTTTTGGTGGCAATCGAATGGATAGTTTATGTACAGGACCGCCCAAAAGATTCGAAATACATTACGCTCTATGGGCCGAAATTCATTAAACTCGCCTAACTCAAAAGCTATTAGGCGTAGAATGTCAAAACTTCATATTTTGGATAGGTGTAACATCTAGTTGTGTACCTCCCCTTTTGGTTCCATTCGACTGGATAGTTTATCTACAGGACTGCCCAAAACATTCGAAATACATTACACTCAATGGGCCGAAATTCATTAAACTCGCATATCTCAAAAACTGTTAGGCGTTGAATGTTGGAACTTTAAATTTAGGATTGTTGTAACATCTAGTTGTGCACCTCCCCTTTCGGTTCCATTCGACTGAATAGTTTATCTACAGGACCGCCCAAAAGATTCGAAATACATTACGCTCTATGGGCCGAAATTCATCAAAGTGTTTTTTAGAGGTATTGTGCTATTTCAAACGACTCAGAAGTGATATATGCTGTAAAGAGTTAGAAAATGAATTTCTCCATTAAAAAAAGTGTCTTTATCATTTATAGTTCTGCTACAGGAACACTCAAAAGATTTCCAATACATTACGGTCAATAGCAATTTTAGGGGCATTCATCCATTTCAAGCACAATACCGTCCTACCACATAAGTTAGGTAATGGTCCGACCACGGTCACGTGCCTCCCTCAAGAACTATGCCAAAAGTCACCAAGCTTGGCGACTTTTGGTGTACGTGTGTGCATATTTAACTCTCAAATCTCAAAAACTATTATGAAATTTCACATATAAGAATGTTGTAACATCTAGTTGTGCATCTCGATTTTTGGTTCCAATCTACTGGAGAGTTTATTTACAGGACCACCAAAAAGAATTTCAGTACCTTAATGTCTATGGATATCTTCAATATAATACAACTGTAGACAGTCATTGTTTGGTACATGCCCAAAATCTCGCCGTCTGTCCTCGACCTTGGCGAGTTTTGGCGAAATATCGCCAAATTTGGCGATAATCTGTCATTGTTTGGTTCATGCTTAAAATCTCGCCAAATGTCGTTGACATTGACGAGTTTCGCCGAGATATCGCCAAATTTGGCGCCAAAAATTATTTCCTATTTTGTATAACTCTAAAACTTTATCCCGTAGATTTTTTAACTTTGTATTTAGAACTATTGTAATATCTAACTGTTTTCAATATCTTTTTTTGACACCAATCGACTGAGAATTTATTTACATGGTGAGCCAAATGACTTTGAATACATTGAGGTGTATAGATGCATTCAATTCATTGAAAGTATGTGGTCAATGACTACTTTGGCTATCCCCAAAATCTCGCTGACTATCTCAAGTTTGTCGGCTTTTGGTGAAATATCGCCAAACAAAGTGTCAGAAGGAAATCTTTCAAATTGAACTCAGCTTGGCGATATCGAAATATTTGGCTAGAAATCGCTAAACCTTACTATTATTGATATTTTATCTCTTTCAAACAAATAAATTTAGAGGAAGTGCGTCGAAAATATTTTTGATCTAATGGACGTGCAAGGAAGTCATGTGTTGGACACATCAGATTTTTTTCATAACAGTTATTTCACGTATTCAATTTTACAATGAAAAAAAAGATAACACCGAGTGTGAATTATGAATGTACTTAAAAAATATTTTTTTTACTTGGTAGGTATGTCACCGAATAATTTACACTATCACTTCCAGGAAATTATGAGTCATAGAGACCTGATAAAAATACTCATGCTTGATCAGAGAAATCGCAAGTCTACTTTATTTCTACCAATATCCAACTTTCGGAAAAAAAGTTGGTAAATAATGCTAACTCGTAAATAACGTTCCTTATTCTTTTTTACTTTACTGTTGATTTTGGCAAGTTTGAAAGCATTTAAAGAAACTGAAAGGTCTATGTTTTATACACTGATGTTAAATTGGTCATTTAGTATAAATTGAAACTACGTTTAATTTCAAGTATTCAAGCTGAGTAATTCAAGTTGTGTTTTAATTCTAAAAGAAATATGGTATTTCGTAACTTACTGACATTGTACAAGAATAGTATTTCCATTTCCATTAAATTTATAAATGAAAGTTAACTTGTTGAAAAGAAAACTACCAAGAAAATGTATGACCTAATTCATATTGTTTCCTAAAGCTAAGAAAACAACATACTTTAATACGTCTCTCTGTTAAATCAACAATGAAGAAATCAAAAATATCTTAGTAAAAATTGTTAACAATGCTTTTCTGAAATAATCTCATATGATTCAACATTTAAAGTACTTCAATAAAGCTAACATCTAACAATTAAAAAAGTAACACTGTATGTAGGCAACTCTTTGCTTTTAAATGACAGTATTAGACAATAGAAGGTGGTTCAATAAATCAAGTGATTCCGAAAAATTATAATGTTTGTCAAAAGTTTATTGCATTAGAATATTAAGATTTAAACAGTTTTTATAGCTAAAAGTTTATACCTAATGTCACTAATAATAAATATTACCAATTACTCGGATTAGAACTAGGTCAATGAATTACAGTATCAGTTGAGTTCTCATAACTATTTACTCTTGGAAAATATTTTTTTGTGTATCAAATAGACATACGAATATGGAAGTGCAAGCTTTAAAACATCTTTTACGGCAAAAAAGAATAACATCAAATAAGTATCGTCATCAGCTTCAAGAGATCACAGTCCGTGTTTTGCAGACCGAGAAAGACTTTGAATTTCTATAATTCCTTGGCCAAGGCTCCTATGGTACAGTAATCTCGGCATATTGCCCCATTTACGGACAAAAAGTGGCCCTTAAAATTGTAGATCGTGACGACTCTTGGCCTAAAGAATTGAAACTGTGGCCCATGCTGGATCATCAAAACCTTTTACCGCTTTTCGATGTAATAGAGCTGCTGCACACATATGTCTTCGAAACACCAGTTTTATTTGAAGACATGGAAACTTTATTAGAAGACGAAGATTTCCTAAATGGCCCACACAGCTTGCAAATATCTAGAAAATGGCTGAAAGAAATTCTACATGCATTGGATTACCTTCATTCCGCAAAACTTTGCCATCTAGATATCAAGGCAAATAATATTTTAATAGATTTTGAGTTTACAGCAGTTTTGTGCGACTTTTCTTTTATTAGCTCCTCAGATGAACCGACTGACCGGTAAGATTTTTTCATACATCTGTCAATAAGTAAATCATTTTCTATTCAAAACTTCATGCTTGAAGAGTCAACATTTAAGTATCTTTTCGTTCAACAATTGACTTTCTAAGATTAAAAATCTGCTAAAACAAGATCTGGCATAAGTTTTAATGATAAAATATACTAACGATAAAAAAAGTGCTTACTTAAAATGAATTAATGTGTCTGAATACATACGTACATTTTGATTTCTATTTATAATTTTACTGATAAACTAAACATACGGCAAGACTAATGCCTGAAAAAGTGGCCAAAACTTTATGTTGTAATAGAACGCATCTACTCGAGCAAATTTCGCTATGGAATGTATGGGCGGAACGCAAACGGCGAAACGTTAGGTGGCGTTGAACATGGAAACAAACGACGAAACGAATATACGAATCACAAAATGGCGAATCAGCACTTCTATTACGGTGCAACAGACGGGAATACCAGTGAAGCACAGAGTCTTTACCAGGAATGGTTTCCGACGAGACGCACTCCAGGTAGAAAAACATTCGAACACTTGCATCGACGGTTGTGAGAAACGGGATCATTCCTATAACCAGCCATCTTCTTGGCGATCCACGAAGGAAAATGCCTTTGGATGCGAGGACCTACCCTTTCATACCATATAACCTTAACGCTCGAATTAATAACGAAATTTGCTCGTGTAGATGCATTCTATCCCCCCATAAAGTTTTGGCCAATTTATCAGACTCACCCTGTATATTTATTTGAAACACTTTAAAGTTTACGGGTAAACGTCATTAAAAAAGGAATGTTAATCATAAAATTTTATAAAATGTAAAGTGAACGGCTGAAGCCAAATTAATGCATGTCTACTTTAAATCATCATGTTTGTACTGACTGACTGTTGGAATGTTCTTCTGGGAGTGTCCTGGGCAGTAGGCGTTTCCTGTAGGTGTAGATCTTCGTAGGGTATTTTCTACCTTGTCTTGAGCCTCCAAATCATTCCGGGTTCTATCATGTCAGTCAAGTACGAAGTGATCTGCATGAACAGTCACTTCGGATAGATGTTAAGTATATAAGTAGGGGGGAAGGGGCTTTTTTTCTAATCCCTTGCTATCAGAAAGTTTGAAGTAATTACCGCCAAAGGACAAGTAATGATTAAAGGCAGAGAGTACGCAGTGTACAAGTAATAATAATTGTTGATCATGCCGCAGTTTGAAGTACATCATTGTTGAGGATCAGGTATATCAAAAAAGGAGAGCATTTGGTGAGAACCGCCATTGATCTTTTGCTGTTGGATGGATCACGAAAGTCGTAATCATGTAGTTCGGCGAGAATATCATTATTCATATTGGACACGCTATTGTGAAAGTTGACGGATCTGTGGATTGTGTGTTTAATGGGCTGTCGACAAGTCTGTGGATTGTGTGTTTAATCGGCTCAATGGCCAGGTTACTTTGAATCGTAATGTTTCTTAGGAAATGGTTCCCTTTATGGATTTTTCTAGGTATTGCACTTTGTTTAGCTTGCAGTGATTTCACGTGTGATGCCCATACGGGGGCTGCGTAAGTAGCAATAGGCCCGATGATTGTTTTGTAAATGAGCACTTTGTTTTCCTTGCTGAGTTTTTAGAATGAAGTATAGGCGCAATCTGTTTGGCGGCAGCCGCCATGCGGTTTCTAATTTAGTAATGGGTGGTTTCTATGTTAGTGACCTATACAACGTGACCCCACAGGTAAGTGGCAGTGTTGCTGACTTTGTTGCTTACGTATATGTGTACAGGTCATGTTTGTACCATTACTACCATTTTACTTTTCGGCAAACAGACATGAAGAATTCTGGTTTAACCAATATAATTTTTGTTTCCACAAAGTTTTAAAGTGAGCAAGCGCAAAGTGCCAATAAAAATGTTTATAAAGAGACAAGAAATGTTACAATCTCAACTCTGCAATTTTGAATTTTAACATAGAATAATATGCAAAGTTTTTTATCATAAAAGTTCATATTAAAGTGATTAAAGTTATTTAACGTTTTATTACTTTGTAATACTTTCAGAAAATATTAAAATTTTTGTGAAAAAAAAAATATAAAGGAAGTTCTTTATTCAAACTATTCCATGCGCAGCTCAAAATTAATATAAAAGAGTAATACTTTGTTGTATGTTTGAGGTATATGTATAAAGTGTGCATTAAATTTTCAAACAAGAGTTATTTGATTGATATTTAGGGATTTATATACTATAAGAATGTGATAAAAATACGAAGAAAAAATACAGAAATTGACACATGCATTGCATATATATTAAATAAATCTCAGCATTGCCATGCATAAAAATGAATGCAAATTCATACATACATTATAAGATTTATTAAAACATTACAGCTTTTTATTAACTTTATTAATTTTATGTTGGAGTTTCCTCAACCTTTTACAAATTGAAATCAGATCCAAGCATTTTTTATATTAGTTGATTGCATATTTTGCCTTCTACTGTAGTTAAAGGTCGTTAGTCATTTCAATGGGGGGAGGGGTGAAATTGTACATTTCTAATTTTTACTGTGTTCCCAATTGGTCATTTATGACTATACTTTTAGGGGCTATACTTTGACTATACTTTTATGGGTAGTTTAAATAATGAATGAAATATTAAAAATAAATGAAATATTTATTTTTAAATTTAAGTAAAGATATGAATTAAGTTTGAAGGTAGAGAGTTCACAGATAGCTCAGTAAAAATTTATAAAAATCTGTTTTGATGACTTTTTTTTATCCAGTTTCGCACTAGTGATAGAAACGCAAATTATATTTCAAAAAATCAAGTCATCTTTTAACTGCATTTTTTTTCAAGTCAGTATTGATAAAATTTAATTTTTCAATAAACTGTTAATTTGTTCTATTCGAGCGTAATTTAAAATTCCTATGGCAGTTTCTCGTTTAAAATATTGTTCCCGTAAAAATGAATCAAGCCATGTTAAAGAAAAATTTCTCATATTTTTTTCTGATGTTGTGATTTTCCAAATACTAATTAGTTATCGGCAAAACTAAAATGGTAAATTTGGCTGTTAGTCGAGTACTTTTTTGTGTGGGTGTAGAACAATTATGGTTCTAAAACAAAATTTGTGACATTTTTGGTGCCCTTTTAGTTTATTAGTACATTTCCGGGCACTGAACATAGTCTCTCAGAATACCTTTTACTTTCTTCGTTTATAAGAACTTTCCTTGCTTTTTTTTCTTTACAGGTACGGAGTACCCACACAATATCGCCCGCCTGAAACCTATTTTGGCAGTCGAAAATGAAGTGAAAGTGGATGCCGTTAAATTTGAAATGTGGACCTATGGTATACTAGCATTAAACATTCTGACAGGACATTTTATTAAGAATAAATATCATCCGGGCATCAAATCCTGGCACAAAGATGTATACCCACTGATTTTTGAAGCAATGAAGGTAAACATTATTCTCCCGCCACCTAACCACCGTCAATCAAAATCTCTTCCTATTATGTAGCTAAGTTCTTTTAATAATTTACTTTCACTAAAAAAGTCGGCGCATTTTATTGCAGCTTAATAGTATCCACTAAAGAAAAGCACAAAAAACTTCGGTAGTAATGTTTATTCCCTGTGTAAAGCATGCACAGATTATGGGCTTGAATGGTCTAAATTTCTAATCCTTCCTCCGATTACGGTTTGATATATTTGGAATTTAGCAGAAAAATCATATTGACGCGGTTTCAACACTGTTTATTTGGCACTGTCTTCGGGGCGTGTCTTGGAGAAGTACGGAGGAAGGCGGTGATCGTAAGGAGACGATGGTAGGTATGTTAATAGTTGTCACATTTGGTATGAACAATCGTGAAGAGCATCGCGTCACTCTATTAAAAATAAAGAAAATGTGTCGACATCCATATTGCGTATTAAAGATATACGTCAGCGAAATGTAGCACTGTAAGAAGAAGATTTCAGTTAAAGCAACACCACATTCATTTTTCTTGAACGCCAGAAAACTAAATCCGATTTCACGAGAATGCTGGGAATCATCACAGATAGCGGTACATCAAAGCAGGTTCACAAAAGAAAAGAAGGAGGTGGTCAACTAATTGTTGACCCATAATGTTGTTACGGAAGGGCATCCGTCTTCCTAGCGCTCGTCGTTTCATTTTTCTTTTTGAGGAGAGCACGCAGAAAACTGGAACACAAAGCACAAACTTTGCGAACAAAAATCAGTAAGTCGACTATAAATAATTGGCAGGACTCATCTCCATTTTAGTCATATCTTTTTATTTTTGCACCATCTGAAGATCACAAAATTTCTGGATTATACATTTTGAAACTTTACAATACACCCACAAATAAAAAAGGAAAACTGGGGAAGCATTCTTCTAAAAATTATTATGGCGTGCATGGCATTTCGTGCCTACGTTCCGGGGGCGAAGGTTCCCCACTTAAAAGTTAGACCTCGCCACTCAAGTACCAACTCCGCAACTGCTAAAAGAATGACCATTAGACTATTGCTATAGAAAAAGGGAGCTCGATTTTTCTGGAACAATTTTAGCAGGTGTTTTTCGAGCAATATGCTTCTTGCGTATCAGGGCAATATCGCAAGAGAGACACATCTGTTTCAGCGGAGCAGAGAAGCCGGCGTCAACTATTATTTTATTTCAAAGCAGCTGATAAGAGGGAAATGCTTTAGAAGTACGTTAATGCGCTGTAATTGAGAAGGGCAAGAGGAAAATTGAAAGCTTTAAAAGATAGTTATTATTAAAAACTTTTAAATTAAATTTAGAATAGATTATTAGTTTAAATTTAGACAATATTAATTAGGATTTGTATTAATAATTTTTCATTAAAACGTATGCACGTTGTGTCAACGTGACATACACTCCCTCACAAGTTTTCAGAAAAAAATTACATGTTCAGCATAAATATTAAAACAGTATATCAATCAAAGCCCAGTAATATTAAAAAATTGCACAAAGTTCTTGCAGAAAACCTTAAAATTGTCCGTCTTGATTTTACATGATTCAGTCTATACTAAAAAAAAAAATCACGAAATCTAAAATTGTGCTGAGGTTCTTGCATTGCTGATATTGATTGTCAACAGTTCTTGCATATACATATTTCAATAGTATTTGATATCAAAATAAAGATAATATTTCACACAAAAATTCAATATAATTTTCAATAAAGAGTAACCCGGGATTTGTTATTTATAAAAGGAAAGAGCTCTGATTTTTTTTGAAGTGGTACCACTTGTAGCTATTCAAAATGATTTCAATACAACATTGTTCTTATTTAAAATGTAAAAAATTTGCCATCTTGAAAGAAAAAGGACATACAAAATATACACATTTACTTTATCTCATATTTCACATTATAGAAACAACACAAACTTACTGATGTCTTTATTTTATTTTATTATATTTATTTATTAATTTTTTTTTAAATAACATTGTGAATAAAAAAAATTTTAAACTTCAAAACTTGAAAAGGCTTTGGTATGCATTGTACCAAATGAAAATTGCAATTGTAGCATTGCAAGGCTAAAACTTTTTGCTGAGTTAGCTTCCCAAAAAAAGAAAAAGCAAAAAGGAAAAATGCTAATCAGCTGAAAAGAGAAAAAGTAATTAAATTCTATCGAAATTCCTAAAATAAGGGCACAGAATATAATACTTATACGAAAAGGGTGGTCGAGGAGTGGGAATCCCAGAGTCGCACAACGACACAGTCCAGTAACAATTGAGAGAAGAAAAGAAAAAAAGTTGAGTGCAATGGTTTGATTTCACTTTCATCAAACGGGATTTCTTCCAATTACTAGAGGAGAAGGGGGGATAGGACAGTAGAAGAAAAAAATTGTCAATGTTTACCACATTGGGGAATTTAAATTGTCGCACAAACATGTCACAAGAGAATTATGGTAAATTAAAAATTATTTTAAATATATTACAGCAGTTAAAAGAAGAAGGAGCAGGTTCAATACAAACAGTTGATCAGGCTCTTCGCATTGAAAGTGCCCAGTAAAAAAAACAAAAAGGTTAAATTAATTTTTACGTGGCCTAAAATTATAAGAGTGCGAAGTAGGAACCTGATAGTGACTATCAATAACAGGCAAGTCATTAATTAAAGACCTTCGAAGAGGAGCAAGTTTTAACCTATCAATATGCATTTTGCGAACTGAAGTGTCAGAATTATCTAATAATTGAATTGAATAAATAACAGGAGAATATTTTTGTATAACCTTATAAGGTCCAGTAAGATGTTTATTATATTTATCTTTAGACTTTAAGTAAACAATATCACCAGGGAAAAGAAATCTAAGCTTGGCATTTTCATTTTTCTTTAAATTTTGTTCATATTGTGCAGACTTTAGATTAGAATATGTGTCAGTATAATTCGCTTCAGGGTGGACATTACTTGAGACAGATAATGAGCTTTATCTAAATGATGAAACTGTACATGTGGGTCATACGTATCAAAAATCATAGGTAACTCTCTTCCAAATTGTGTTACATTAGGAGAAAATTGAGTAGAAGAATGTGTAGAAGCATTATACATATTTACATGAATGTTTATAGCATGAGCAAAGTTATAACCATCTTGAATTAGAGCATTTACAGTTGATTTAATTGAGGTATTGATTCTCTCACTAATTGAATTAGCCTGTGGGTGTCCAGAAGTAGTATGTCTTAATTTAATTCCAAAAACTTTGTTAAAGGTTTCAAAAACAGCACAAATTAGTAACTTTTACACAATTAGTATACAATTAGTAAATTGAGTACCTAAGTCAGTAAGTATAATGGCAGGTCTGACAAAAGTTGAAATGTATGAAAATAAACAGTTAGCAACAGCATCAGTAGTAATAGAGTTTAAGGGGTAGAGTTGTAGAAAACGAGTAAAATGATCAATTATTGTAAGAATATGTTTTCCATTATTTAGAGGTCCAAGAATGTCCATGTAAATTACTTCATTAGGTTTTTCAGGTATGTGATTATTTTGCAAAGGAATAGGTGGAGTAGCATGAGATTTTAAAGTTATGCATTTAGTACATGAATTAATAAAGTTAACTGTATCAGCATACATACCAAACCAAAAATAACGCTGTCGAAGAAATTCATATGTTTTTGCTATACCAAAATGTGGTAAATGGGCAATGGCCAAAACCTTTTCCTTTAGAGAGTTAGGAACAACAATAGTAGGATGAATTTCCAAAGATGAAGATTCTTTAGCATAGTACAATAATTTATTATGAGGATGTAGAAAATAACATTTATTGTTGTTGCTGTAGTTTTTAGATTCCAAATCACTTATAATTTTTGAAATAGTTTTGTCTTTTTTGTTGTTCATTAAGAAATGTTTTACAAGAAATTTCTAAAAGTGGGTGTTGTGGCGAAGATTGTGAAACATTTAAATAATTAATATGTTCAAAATTATCAGGTGTTTCAGGAATTGCATCATCAATGACAGGAAGTACATCATTATTTAAATTTAGAGTGCTTGGTTGAGAATTTATGTCATGGTGTGGTGGCGTTTCTTCAAGACGTGCCAAAATAATCAGCCAAAAGATTTTGATTACCAGGAATGTGTTTGAAATTAAAAGTATATTCACTTAATTCGCATAGCCATTTTGTACTGAGATCAGCAGGAGAAGTAGTTTTTCTATAGTGCTTTAATGGTTTACTGTCTGACATAACAATAAATTCTCGATTGTATAGAAAATGTTTAAATGCTAAAACAGAGTCATGTAGAGCCTTTAATTCAATTTTTATGGCTGGATAATTTCTTTCAGATTTAGATAATGATTTGCTAAAGTAAGAAATAGGATGCAATTCACCATTAAATTCTTGTAAAATGACACCAGAAATTGCTTGATGACTACCATCAGTATTCAAAATGAAAGGTTTAGACCAGTCAGGTAAACAAACAAAAGGTTTAGTGAAGAAAATTTTCTGTAGTTTATTGAATGTTTCAGTGTGAATGTCAAGCCATTGAAAACTTTGTTTAGGACAAGTTAACTGGACAAGAGGATATGTTAGTTCAGCATATGAAGGTATTAAATTTCGATAAAATCCACAAACTCCTAGAAAGCGTTTAAGTTGTCTTTTTGTTTTAGGAATTGGAAAGCCAGTAATTTTGATATTATTGGAGGAAATTGGCGAAATTTTATGATTTGATAGATGAAAGCCCAAATAATCTATTTCGATAAGATGGAATTGACATTTATTTGGGGATAAAGTGATGTTATTTTTGATTAGAATATTAAGTAAGGCGTCAAGTTTTTGAAGAGTTTCCTCAAAAGAATTTGAACCAATAACAATATCATCTTGATATGCCATAACTCCAGAAACCTCAGACTCTTGTAAGATATTGTCTATTAAAGCTTGAAATGTGCTGGCAGCAGTTTTTAAACCGAAAACAAGGCGGTTGCTGCGAAAAGTACCCCCAAGGTGTAGTAAAAGCAATAATATCTCTGTATTCATGAGGTAAGTCAATTTGCCAATATGCACTACATAAATCCAAAACAGTAAAATATTTATAGTTTGATAAATTAGAAATGATTGTAGAAATTTTTGGTAGTGGGTAAGCCGATGGTTTTAAGATAGCATTTAAAAGTCTTAAGTCGAGTGCCAGTCTGAATTTCGGTTTAGAATTAGGATCTAGAGCTTTCTTTTTTACTAAAAGCATAGGAGATGCCCATTCGGTGGGAGTTCTTTCAATGATACTGGCTTCCTGCAGTTCATTTAGTTGTCTCAGAGCCTCATCTTGTAAGGATTGAGGTATGGGAAATGGTAAAGTCCTAATTGGGAATTTATTTATAAATGATAACTGCGGTTTAATTTTATCTGTGTGTCCCAAGGTTTTCAAAGATTTTGAAAAAGCAGAAAAATGGTTCATTAATATTTCTTTTATTTGGTTTTGTTAAGTGTGAGTTAAATGTTTCAACTCAAAGTCATTTTCTGTAAGCTCATTCTTTCTTTGTTGAATTATTTCATCAGAGGCAGTAATAAGATTGACATGATCATCAGGCATATTTGTGTGAATATTTAATTGAGCTTCTTCAATAGGACTTATAGTTATAGTTCCAATACTCATTGCTTTGTTCAAGTGTATGGTTTCATCAGAATTATTTTTCACATAGATATAAAAATGGGGATTTTTAATATCAGAATTAGTAATGGAATGTATTGAATCATAAATTTCTAGTTTTAATGATTGTATATTAGGTTCAAACAAAAATTCTCTATACGGACAGTTATGCAGATTAAGTTTTACATATTGAAAGTCATCGGGATGTAAACTGATTTTCTTATCAAGTTTAATTGTAATAGGCATGTCATTACTTAACTCTTGTGTAATAGGCGATTCAGAATTAGTCATGTTATTTACAGTGGTTGTATGAATTTCCCTGTTCAGATTCTGATTTTTCATTAAGGGAACAAGGATGTCACCAATCGAAACAGTTCCAGAATGTGGATTTAATTGTAAATTAAATTTTTGAATAAAATCAAATCCAAGAATACCCTGAAATTGAGATGAAATGGTCACATTGGTGATGAAAAACTGATGTCTAAAATGTTTATTTATTTATTTTAAATGAAATTTCAACACAACTAGAAAAGGCAACCTCAGAGTTAATTGTACTAATTTTAACAGAACGTGAAAGAAATTTATAATTGATTGCATGTTTTAAATTATTGAAAACATTCTGTGATAAAACACATAAGGATGAGCCACTATCTATGAGCATAGGAATATTACTATCATGTAGTTGAATGGGAATAATAGGAAGTTTAAATGAATTATCAGAGACACTTGCAATAATTTGGCATTCATCCATCACAAAATTATCAGTTTGAGATTCAGAATTCTTACAAATTTTTATAGGTTGTAAGGTTTGAGTATGTGTTGATCTTTGTGAAGAAAAAGTCTCTGGATGAGAAAAGGTCATAGGAGAAACTCGAGCATCGGGGGCTAGGGTTCTCATAGGTGGAAGTTTTGACGTAGCTGGTTGGGGTAAAGTCACTTGAGAATCTCGAGTACCAGCACCAGGAGTTCTCATTAGCAGTTTAAATGATCATTACTGGGTAAAAAGGAAGTTGCATGCGTATTAGAAAATTGTGATGCCACATTTTGTTGAGAGGCATTACGAGTAGGCAAATTTTGGAACATAGGATTAGGCTGAGCTATGGGCTGAATTGGAATGAAAGAGTTTTTCACTTTGAAACATTGGTGGACATTATGCCCTTTTTTGTAGCAGAACTGACAAGTTACAGAATATTTCTTAGAATTATTTGCCTTTGTTTGTCGAGGAAAATTGTTGTTGGAATTTTTGAAATCTCTATTATTATGCCTAAATTTATATTGATTGTTTCTATATTTGTTATGAATTCGTCTGTTATAAGGATGACTGCGTTGAAATTTAGAGTAACTGTGTGTATCAGAAACATTATGCTTATTATCATCTTCGAGTTTATTGATTTGCTCTTTTAGCGAGTTTACTTCTTCGGTTAAAGATTTTATTTGGGAGGACTGAGTTCGAGGTGGGGAATTAGCAGAATTAATTTGCTGCAATTCATGAGCTCGGGAAACAGCCTTATCATACTTATTTACTTTTTCGATTTGTAATATTTTTATGATATCACGAGGAATTGCATTAAGAAAATGATTAAATTTTATCGCATCTAACGCTTCTTTATCAGATATGTTGTTGTAAACCTTCTTAGTAATTAGGTCTAAGCGATGGGATAGGTTCAGCATGGATTCATTAGGAAGTAAATTTAGACTATGTAACTGGCTTATGTTAGCCTGAGTATTATTAGTTCCAAAGAAATTTTGAAATTGTACATGAATTTCATTAACAGTTTTTGCCTCAGCAAAAAAAGGAGATTCTGCATAATATTGCAGAGCAGCACCTGAAAGCTTAGTACTTAAATATAATTTTGTTTGTGCATCATCCCAATTATTTAAATTCTGTATGTCCTTTACTTGATTAAAGAAAAACTCCAATAAATGAGGTTCTCCATGGAAAGGCAAAATATTAAGAATGGCTGTATTGGACATATTTGTCGATTTGGCTATTTTATATTTACTTTTAGTACTCATTTTAAATTATGCACAGATAAAAATATGAAAAAAATATAAAATTGCTACTTATAAATTCTAAGTACACAAATAAACATTTTTAAATCTACTTAATTTATTTAACTAGATCAGCAGTATACTCAGAAACAATCAACTATTTAGATATATGCAAAAAAATATAAGATAAATAACGTTCATTATTTCGAAGAAAATTACTTTTTATGAAATATATATATGCATATATTTATAGCAAAAAAATCAATCATAATAATATCAATCACTGTAATCAAAATTCAAATAATGCTTAAAACTATAATACTAGATATATTTATATGAACACGTACTCGTAAAAGAAAAAAAAAAGTGTTAACACATAATCTTATAAATAAAAATGAAATTCTGTTTGTTTGTTTGTTTGTTTGTGGATTTGAGTTGTATACAAATCCACAAAAATGGACCTATCGGCCTGAAATTTTGCACAGATATGTAAAATAATATAGAATAAATCATAGTCCACTTTAAAACTTTGAAAGTCCACCCGTTCCCGGAATTTAAGAGATTTTTTATGTTCTCCATTCAAAAACCTTTCCGTAACTGTAACCCCTGTAGTGAAAAAAGTGTGAAATAACGATCGTGGTTGCCATGTGTGGCGATTTTGCCGAATAAAGTGTTTTACATTCTCAAAGTAAAAATAAAAGAACAATAATGATTTTTTTTTGTTAGTTTATATTCGTAAGGTTATTTTTTTAAAATTATAATATCGTGTGCATGGGAAATCGGAGCAGGAATGAAATGTTTTATACGCAAAACAATAAGAATTGAAGATTTCCGAGACTAATATGTAATTTTTTTTTAGTTTGGCGAAAAAATAAAATGGCTCAAATGCTGATTTTGAGAAAGTGAGTTCTAGCGGTTTGCACAGTTTTCGGCTTGGCGCAATTTATTGAGAGCTTAAGGAAATAGATTTTTGAAAGCAAGTGCAAAGGTTTTATTAGAATACAGCGTTAAATTTTAATGATCCGTGAAGAAATAATGCAGTTATTAAGGGATTTCAAGCGATCTACCTTCAGAATTCTCGCCAATTGAGTACATTGATTTAAGTTGGGGGAATTCAGCCAAATTTCAGAAAATTGAAATCTTCTCATTTAGTACATCGGAGTAACGATGAATAAAACACGTTATAGTTGATAATTTAAAAAAATTCGGTTGTATTAAGGGATTCCCCTTTTCAAATAAATGTGAGCTTTACTTTTTGGCGGCCGAACCATTTCCCATATTGATTGCTGCTAAGTCAATGCTTCGAATGATTTTCTGAAAAAAACTCTTGCAAAATGGCGTATGTTGGCACTTTGGCGAGGCTTAGATTTGAAACTGGATTTTATTTTAGACTGGGATATATAATGATACTGGTTATAGATAAAAATGAATGTTGGTATGTGTGTATGAGGTTGAAAAACTCCAGCACCGTTGCACCATGAAATTTGGTTTACCTAAGTCTTTTATCATTGAGAAGCTTTTTATGCTATCCGTTTTCCTCTAACTTGCCACTAGGTGGCGCAGCAGAACGTCGAATTCTATTCCGTTTAGCCGTTTACTATGCGAATATCGTCCAACCAATTTCGATGAAATTTGGTACACGCGAATATTAGAACACGGAGAATATTTTTCAGTATCCATTTTGCTGTAACTTGCCGCTAAATGGCGCTGCAACACACCAACTTCTATACCGTTCGACGGATCGGCATAAAATTTCTTATACTTACACATTTCAGCACAAAGAATATATTCTAACTGTGTTCCTTTTGATTTTACTCACCACTAGATGACGCTGCAGCAGGCCAAATTCTTGACCATTCAAACGGTCGCTATGAAAATCAGTATACATAGCTATTTGAACAATGAGAATATTTTGGCGTTATCCATTTTGCTATAACTCGCCACTTGACGGCACTGTAGCAAATCATTACTTTAATTAACCACTAGATCGCGCTGCTGTGTATCACTTCTTGACTGTGCAACTGATCGCTATGAAAATAGGTATACATAGATATTTGAACACGGGGAAGAGTTTGGCGCTATCCATTTTCCTATATAATTTGCCACTAGATGTCGCGTCGTCAGGGCTGTCCAGCCGATCGTCCTGAAATTTCGTATTCATCGATATCTGAATGCGAAGAATATTTCCGCCGTATCCGTTTTGCTAAAACTCTCCACTAGATTGCGCTACGCCGCATGGCCTTAAGCACCGTACAAACGATTGCCTTGAAATTCGGTATGCATGGTTATTGAACACAATATAAAGCGATATCCATTTTGCTATATCTCTTTATTACAATAAATAGTAATCCCCACAAATCGTAATATCAAAAAGTCCATTCATTCCCGTGCGAAGAACGGGTACTTCAGCTAGTATAATAAAAAATTAAAAAAAAAGGTTGGGGTCCCCCAAAAAATAAAAAAAACTTGAAGTAAAAGGAAGCGCTCATTTGTCAACACATTTTTTTTTTCTTCGTCACAACGCCGCAAGAATAAAAATAACACACTGTAGCACCAGCACGAAGATCACGACGATTTTAATACACTATCAGATGTCGGAACGTGCCTGGTACACCGGCACCATTTTGTCTTGGAGAAGTACGGTGGAAGGCGGTGATCGTAACGAGACGATGGTAGGTATGTAAATCGTTGTCACATTTGGTATGAACAATCGTGAAGAGCATCGCGTCACTGTATTAAAATTAAAGAAAATGTGTCGACATCCATATTGTGTATTAAAGATATACGTCCGCGAAATGTAGCACTGTAAGAAGAAGATTTCAGTTAAAGCAACACCACATTCATTTTTCTTGAACGCCAGCAAACTAAATCCGATTTCACGAGAATGCTGGGAATCATCACAGATAGCGGTACATCAAAGCAGGTTCACAAAAGAAAAGAAGGAGGTGGTCAACTAATTGTTGACCCATAATGTTGTTACGGAAGGGCATCCGTCTTCCTAGCGTTCGTCGTTTCATTTTTCTTTTTGAGGAGAGCACGCAGAAAACTGGAACACAAAGCACAAACTTTGCGAACAAAAATCAGTAAGTCGACTATAAATAATTGGCAGGACTCATCTCCATTTTAGTCATATCTTTTTATTTTTACACCATCTGAAGATCACAAAATTTCTGGATTATACATTTTGAAACTTTACAATACACCCTCAAATAAAAAAGGAAAACTGGGGAAGCATTCTTCTAAAAATTATTATGGCGTGCATGGCATTTCGTGCCTACGTTCCTCTGGCGAAGGTTCCCCACTTAAAAGTTAGACCTCGCCACTCAAGTACCAACTCCGCAACTGCTAAAAGAATGACCATTAGACTATTGCTATAGAAAAAGGGAGC